>QXTE01000040.1:9572369-9775676 GCA_003942145.1 Platysternon megacephalum
ATCCCCTTTTTAATGATTCCTAACATCCTGTTTGCTTTTTTGACCGCCTCTGCACACTCTGAGACTGTTGAGGCTCACCATTAGGAAAATGAAACCCATCCTTGCTTTGACAAGTCCGGATGTTCCTCACATCGGTTCATGGAAATATCCAGCTGCATGGTGAAACTCCGGGGACCGAGAGATGGCTGACACACATTGCAGCACGTAGAAAGGACTTCTGGAAACTGCAGTGCCCCTAAGCATGGCCCTGGGAAGGAGGCCAAGAAACCCTTTGTAAACATTCACAGGCAGTCTGAAGGGGTGGGGAGTGCTAGTGAGGGGCTGCTGAGGTCCTTTGAGGTGTGGCATTGCCAGTGGTCTTAGTAATAACATGGGAAGACTAGAGCAGATGCTTTTAACAGCTGATGGTATAATAGGTATGTGATGGGGTTTCTCCCATCACCTGCTAGAGAAGAGAAAGAGCCTCAGTTAGAGTCATGCTCCACACCTGTGGGCTGATGGACTGACTGGCTTCTGGCCAGAGGGGGCAGAGCTAGGTAAGGCTCATTAGACAGCTGGGTCTTATCACGGAGCCTGAGGGAGCTGGCAGAACAAGGCCGGGCCCTCTGTCCAGGAGAGACTCGCTTGGGAGGGAAATCCCGAGAGTGAAGCTGGTGATTCTGACGTAGTCCGGCAAAGGGGAAGGGGGCCTTCTTGTTTACCATTGACTGAAGCTGATTACATTGGGCGGTTGATACCCCAGAAGGGACCAGACTGGAGAAGTGTCTTGGTCGGAGGGCTAGTCCCAGAACACAAAGGGAAAGGAGAAGCCGGTGCAGCACCACGGAAGCAGCCAAAGGGGGTGTGAGAGGTACAGCTCAGTGCAACACCGAGTCTGGATGCAAGGAGGCGCTATGACTGTCAATAGAGGTGGTCACAAGGTGTTAGGGTCAAATCTCTGGCAGAGAGACACAGAAGCTCAGAACAAAGTGAAGGGGAAAGGGATTCTTCTTGCTAGCCTGCAAACACTCCTTCCCCTCCCTCTGTGACATGGGAGGCAGGGCGGTTTTTACTCCTCCCAGGAGACGGGGCACTGTTGAGGGGACACAGGTAGACGTGTGGTGGAGGGGGTCTCTCCACTTTCTTGCAGACCTTTCATTGCATGTAGTCCCTAGTGCCTAGGTGTGTGTGTACAGAATTGTATGCAAATCTCATTGTACCGCATTTGGTCCCCATGGTTACATGTGGCACTTGGACTGAGAAACCGTGGAGCGAGACTCCTGAACTATGTAACAATGGGGGTGAAATCTCAACCAGAATCACTGGAGGAGATGGCGCACCAGCAGCCAGTGAATGCCACCCAGAGGAGTGGCCCAGGCCCAGCTGGTGGTGTTGGGACAGCTCAGGGACTGGGCATCCACACTGCAGCGAGGACAAGAGGCACCTGGAAAGAAGCGAAGAGAGACTGCAGCCTTGGAGTTGGCGTGTTCTGTGTGCTGGCGCATATAGCTGCCCCAGAGCTGCATTATTCCTATGGGGCAAGTCCTCCTCCTCATCCCTGTAGCAGCTCTTCATGCTGCTGCATGAAACAGCTCTTTAGAGATGGGGGTGCTGAATCCACCGCTGTGCTTGTCCATGAGTTACCATGTCCTGTGGACTAGGGACCTCTCTGCCATGCAGCTTCNAGCTTGTAAGGACTCCTTGTCCTAAGGAGATCCCCAGAGTCCAGGAGGATGCTCCAGCTGGGCAGTGTGAGGGGAGTTGTCCTGTTATGAGCACACATTTGTACACTCCATGTTCACAGACACAGTTGTAAACTGTGGGCTCAGGATCGAGACACCTGGTCTCTCTTGGAGCAAATGCACAAGCCATACCATCGGTCCTAAGGACTTAAGACCAGAGTCCGTTCTGAGTTCACTGACTCCCAAGGGTTTGCACACACATACCTATATTCCTCTACAACCCAGGACCCCTCTGCAGGGGTCAAACCCCATTGCTTCACCCCACCCGATCTTACTTCTCATTGCCGGAAATACCCTGGACAGCCAACCAACTAAAATAGCCACAAGGAGCCCGTAGAAATGGCAATAAAACTAGAGCATCAAAACCCACGTAGAAAACAACAAATCTGCCATTCTCTTCTCTAGAGCTGCCCACTTGTGAATCTCAAAACACCTCACCAAGATCCAGCCAGGGATGAGCCTGATAGATAAATGGGATTATCCCCATTCTACAGATGGAGAAACAAAGGTGCAGAGAGATTAAGTGATTTCGCCAAGATAGTAGCAGAGCCAGGCCTAGTACCCAGATGTGATAGCTCCTAAATCTGTGTTTCACACACTGGCCAATGCTAAGAAATCACTTTTCTAACCTGGCTGATACAGCTCATTGAACTCCTCTGAGTGTCATACCCATCAGCACAGTCGCTCACAGAGCCACACGTGTACACACAAACACACAATCCTAGGAATATGCTGATAAATGAACAGAAGCCATCCAGAGTCTTTTCCGTGTTGCTGAAACTGATTGGCATCCATCACTAATTAATCCAAGATGAGTAGCTAATTCAGGACCTTGATTACGACTTTGCATAATTAAAAAAAAAAAAGACAATCAGCAGCAGGAGCAGTGGAAGAAACCTGCTAATCAGCGACGGTGTCTTGATGGGCTCAGCGCTTGGGTTCGCTCCTGCTGATCTAGGCTATTTAAAGAGTTGGGGTCGAGAATGAAACAAAACAGCGAAGAGCTCGGCGATGTGTAACAACACTCTGCCCTGTGATGGTGCTTTTCAGTCACGGCTCTCAGAGCACTTGACCAGCACTTATGAATTTAGCTTCCCAGGAACCCTTGGAGGCATATTACAGATGGGGACACCAAGGCGCAGCAAGGTTTGGTGATTCGCCTGACAAGCTAGTGGCACGGCCAAGAATAAGTTACATGCTACATGATACCACAATCTGTCCCAACTTGTATTTCGCTCACACTCTGCTTTTCTTCCCCAGACCGGAAGTAGCATTCTGTGAAGCTCAATAGCTTGTCCCTTCCCCCAACAAACGTAGGTCCAATCAATGATTTTTTAACATTTTGTGGGTCTTTGTTCTGCAGGGAGCCCCAAAAAACATGTATACAGGTGTCTCCGGGACAGGCGCATTCCCTTTGAAGCATCTGGGACCAGCTACTGTCGGAAGACAGGATACTGGGCTAGATGGACCATTGGTCTGACGCACTACGGCCGTTCTTATGTTCTTAGGAAATTATAGTTATTCCCCACTATTATACATACACCTGCAGTGCAGCAAAAAACATCCTAGGACCATTTCTGGAGGTGGCTCATTGGCTCGGCGGTAAGAGTCAGCCAGCCTAACATGCGGGATTTTAAAAGTCGGAAGCAGCCCTGGCTGCATCTCGAGCCAGCTCGCTTCCAACCTCATTTGAAAACATATATTTTCTCCCTTGCCTAAGTTCTCTCTCGCCCTGGCCCTCTCTCGCTGCTGCTAACTATGATGTATTATTTAACTCTGCACAGCACTTCGGGGATGCAATTGGTGTGACTGCTACAATATGAAACACAGCCCCGAACCTGCAATTTGTCCAGGTAGACCCCTGTGCCCAGGAAGAGCCCCACTGACTATGTTGTATTTATTGAAAGGGACTCAAGGAGACTGACTGGCTCAGGGGATGGGTGCTGAGCTGTAACACTTGTACCTGTTGGCTGCCCGTTTAAATCCAGCCCTGATCAGTAGTGGGTGAAAACTGTCTGAGGGCAGAGACTTCTCAGGCTGCTGCTTGTTCTGTGTTCGACCATCATGCCAGGGTTTCTTGGTTGTGGCAGGCCTGACTCTGCTTGGTCTTACGCCGTTACTGTTGTCCTCACGTTCCCCACCGGTCAGAGAGGGTGAGTCAGAGCTGAGCCTGGGTAACAGGGGTAGATCACATGCAAGAAAAATGTGACTGGCCACTGTTGTGGTTGGCGTGACCATCGGTGCAGGAACTAGGGGTGCTGCCACAACAGGGCCGCTGAAAGCGGGTTCGGGCCCCGGTGAACATTTTTTTTCGGGCCCCTCAGCAAGGGCGCACCGGCTAAACAGGGCCAACGAGGGGGGGGGGGAAGCCGGGGCCCAGGCCCCCTTCCAGACCGCCAGGCCCCAGTAATTTGTACCGGCTTCCCCCCCTCTCGTCGGCCCTGGCTGCACCCCCTGGCTTGAAGTGATTTCCATTATATACAGAGTTTACAGTTTGGTTCAATGGCTCCCAGCACCCCGCATATACAAATTGTTCCAGCACCCCTGGGTGTGACTGTAGAACTCATCATACACAACAGCACTAGCCTAGTCCTCCACCAACGCGGTCGGCCATTGCCCAGAACGGTCACTGTGACAATGGGGCCAGGTCGTGGTTGTCGGGCCAATGGGGCGGGGCTCGGATACACTCAATGAAGCCACCGCAGGTGCATAAGTATAACCGGTTTTATTGCCAAAGTATAATAAGCTTTCCAGCCTTTCCGCGTTACTAAATACGTGCTTTCCAGCAAGCAAGCAAGAATCAATGCTTACGCCCCTTCTGCTACGGACAGTCCCGGACCCTCCAGCCTTGTCCTTGAGGGCTCGTAGGAGGCGCTGCTCCAGCATGGGGAATTCCTGGGCACCCACAAGGCCAGGGTCCGCAGGTGAGACTGTTCGTTTAAAGCAATTTTTATAGCCATTTTTTATTATTATTATTTTTTAAGGGGGGCGTATACATCCACAAGCAGGCTCTGGCAGGAAACGCTGCTGTTTTCTACTCCCACACTTAACACTTTCAAGCCCTCCTTATCTCTTGACTTGTTTATTTAGTTGAGTGGCTGCAAGCCAGCCCGGCTGGTCAAAGACAGTTCACTACTAGCTCCCACCCCCCCGAACCATTCTGTAACAGCCCCAACAGTGGTCCCCCATCAAACCAGGAGAGAAGGGCCTGGGGATGGAGCCTCGTCTGAAGTACAAGCAGCGTTCTGTACAAAGACTCCAGCAGTCGCTGTGACACCTCAAGTCACCTGTGCGTCACTCCCACTCAGCCCCTCTGTGCCTGACATCGCTCAGCCCTCCCCCAATCTCCCTTGCGGCTTTGTCTGGAGTGCAAAAAACCTGACACCTTGGCTTGTCCAGATGGCACTTTGCCTTGCACCAGACTTTCCAGGCAATTTGTTTGTCCCCAGCATGCTCTCCATCAGGCTCCCAGCATTGCCGGGTCCTCTCCCTCAGCCGGGATTAAAGAAGTGCTGCTTACAATGGATACGGAGAGTAGAGGTCGCTTATGAAAGAGACAATACCTCCCTCATGCTCACATCTGTGTACAGCACCGAACGCACCGTGCATGCCCAGGGGGATGAGAGAGAGGCTAGTCTCCAAGGATCCCATTGAGGGGGTCCACATAAGCCCTACTGCCACATATTCTGGGGTCACGTCTCTCTGGCAGTCTTGAATGGTTGCCATGAATTCCTCACCCATCAGGAGGTGAGTCAGGGCAAGGGGGTTCGGGTAAGACTGAGTGAGGGTTACAAAGGTTGTGGGCGTCGCTCTTCCTAAGGAAAGCAGCTGCCCCCAAGGAATTACCCCTGATTTAGGTCCAGCCTGGTGCAACCGAGCCTCCAGACAGCCCTGATTTGGAGGGAATAGCAGCTTTATCAGCACTGATTGTGGGTGATTCTACGCGCCTTTCTCCTCACTCCACCTGCGTTCACACGGAGCTGCCAAGGAATGGGACAGGGCTCGCCAGGAGGAGACACTAGTGATTCGAACAATGGACTCATTGTTTCTGAAACTGGCCACTGGTGATCAGTGGAACCAGTGGTCTGTGGAGCTGCGTCCGCTGCAAATGGTAAAGCTCCTGTCAGTCCTTCGGAGAGCGGGGACCCAGGTCTCTGTTAGCACCCTCAAAACCACAGAGCCCCTCTCTGCGCCCTGTGGAGCTGGGCACTTCTTTGGTAAATTCAGCTGTGACCCAATTCTTGGGCAGCACCAGAAGCGGACGAGTGGCAAACACATAGGAGGAGAGAGCCAAACTACACCAGAACCTAGAGAAGTTCGAGCAGTGAGACCTGGAGCCTACAAGAGGAGCTCAGCTTCTAATACAGGTGAAGTCCTGAACCTAGAGAGAGGAACTGAATGGCCCAGAAACAGAAAGTGGGGATGTAAGCAAGAAGCAGCACCCAATGCTGCAGTAGGGTGGAATTACTTTCATCTTGCCCCTTCAATACTATCCTTCTAACATGTCATGTTACTGAGCATTATAATCAAGGTCCCCACATACTCTGGGGTGAGAGGAGCCAAAATTCTCCAGCTAGGACCTTGGATTTTGCAGAAGCTTTGGGTCATTTTTTAAATTGAGGATTTTATTGAGTTAAAGACAAAAATGAATAATACAGTCAGCACAGCAGTCCCCGTGCTATTTCTGTTACATTCAATTCATTTGATGCTGTCCCTACAGTTTTAGTTTTCAGTATTCCCCAGAGTGTTATCATTAGGTTCCAGAATTAACGATCACTTGCTATCAATGGGGTGGTTCACACCTCTCAGAGCCACTGTTTCAGGCTGTCTGCAGCCTTGGACAGACATCGCTGCCTCAGTTACACTCTGTTTGTGTTTATCTTTGCAACTAGGAGGGCTGGAAACCATTTGTTTCAAAATGAGAGCTGAGACATTAGAGTAAGGGGAATTCTGAGCTGCGGAATCTAGAACGCATTGAGCACTGGCTCTAATGGCCACAGGGAAGGTGCGGGATCAGGGTGGGAAGGAAGACTGACCTGAAGTAATAGTGCATGTTAAAAAAATGTTGGAAAATCACTGCAATCATCAGAAAACAAAAGGAACTGCAGAGGATGCTGGGTAACATTATGCAAATGACCATGGCAGTTGCCAGGCTGATTTCTTAAAAATCCCCAGCTCTGTTAGCTCTATTAATGGGAAAATCTGTTTTTCTGCCTCTCTGACAATTTGCAAAGCAGTCCCCAGCCTACCCTGCGATTCCAGTTTTCCTTATTAACGTATTCAGGCATCTTTCAGGGAGGGGCAGTGAGTCCCCACAACTAATGTGTCAGTCAGCTTTGTCACCAAGGAGTGCACCTGGAGGACAGGCTTTTACCCTCTGATTTCTCCATTGGGCTCTTGACAGAACGCAAACAAGCTATTGCAGGATTTTTTTGTTCTCCTTGCTGCCACTGCACATAGTCTGTCTGTCTGCCTGCCTCTTTTGCTCATGCTCTCTCGGACGAGAAATCCTCCCATACATTTTAATGCCGACGAGCATTAATGCATCTAATTGCCCCCTTGAGCTCCTCCAATAGCTGAGTGACACACCAGGAAATAGACCCAGACAGAACTGGCCTCAGCTCCCTATTCAAATTCCTTCATATATCAGTAAGATTACAGTGCAAAGAGAAGAAGCATTTTAATCAAAAGAAATACAGCAACAAGACAGGGGAGATTTAATCAGGAGCTCCACTGGCGAAGCCAACTCAAAGGAAGTGGCGAGTGCTGAATGGAAGCCTTCCCTTTCCAAGATCTGGCCCCGTCCCCCAATCTTAATCAGCCAGGGCGTGCATGAAGTATGAGGCTTTATTGGAGATGTCAGTGCTATTGACACGCGCGGCGCATTAAACGCCTTACTGAGGATTTGCATACATCAGGGAGAGCATTGAGAAAAGGATCAACAATGACAAACTGAATGTGCTAAAGTGCTTAAAAAAAAACTGATAAGGGAATAAACCAGTTAAGAGAATACATTACTCGCACACCAGTTTATTCAAATCCTGTTTTACTGGAAATCCTCTTAAATGATCACCTGATCATGTGTTAAATTCCTAATTGAATAATCTGTTCATTACATATTCCTATAGACACAGCCACCTGGCAAGTGGAGCAGGCAGATAAAGTAAAGATCTGGGGAGCTCAGCTCTAATGGGACAATTTTACGAATTGCTTTGGTGAAACTACCACTAAACTGACCAAATGTCCTGGCTGGTGGGCGGCCGTCTGAAAAGCTTAGCCACGTGGAAAAGAAAAGGGAGAAGATTATATAATGCAGAGATGGACCAAACTTGCTGAGTTTGGATCTGGATCCCGATTCTACTCTAATCCGCCCATAGTTTGGGAGCGTTTGGATTTGAGCCAGGCTATTAGAGAGACAGGCTCAGCCTAGGACATTCAGGATGCAACGCTCCTGTTGAGTTTGGAGCCATCCCCAAGACAGTGCTCCCGTTCCATCTGTAAGGCTATGAATTTTGTGGCACTGCATTGCTACTCAGCAGCCTGTCCTCACGTAAGAATCCCACAGAGGCTTTGGAAGGGAACATGCCCGGCTCTAGTGAGAGCTTCAGGGCCCCCCTTGGGAGAACCTGCTCTGCTTTCATGGGGAGAAGCAAGGTCACCCTCCAGCTACAAATGGCCTTAAAGTAAAAACATGTCTGCCGCCCACCCACCCCTCCATCCCAGCATGCTTGTGTGTTCCAGCCGACATCCGTCCCCAGGAAGCTCTATCAAAGGCTTTTGTAGAAATGAAACCCATTATGCACCAACTTCCGCTACCGAAACACCGGCACCTGCACATAGAAACTCAGTGCAAAGACAACAGCACTTAGCAAAATAGAAAAACTATTCTTGAGCAAAAAGCCGCAACACAGTTTTTACAGCCATTAGGTAGCAATAGCTCCAACTCTGCCAGCTGCTCAATCTAAATAAACCCCACTGTCAGGCAGACAAACCAACACAAAGCAGGCTGCCAGTAGCAAGCTGAAACACTGACCACAGACGGCAGTTGGAGACAGCATGTAACCATGAGCACTTTGGGTTACAGCAGAGGATGTATATGCATAGATCCATACTCTCTGCACGAAGGGAGATTCTCTCATGTTCAGGAGGCCTCTGCAGGCACCAACACTCATGTTTTTGCACCAGATCCTATGAGATGCTGAGTTCCTCCCACTTGGTGGAGCGCCCCCCTCAAACTCCATTGACGTCGGGGCCTATGTCCTCGTATAAACCCCTTCAACGTGTCCTTGAGAAAGTCTCTTTTTCCTTTCAAAACCCTTGTTTAGAGAAGAGAAAATCAGCATTTGCTGACTGAAATGCAAATCCTCCTCCAGCCTGGCATAGCATGAAAAGTATTTCCCAGACACGCATCCAGATTTCGTTCCCCCTTGTCGTCACCCTCTGCTGCTCTACTCTGTATCTAATACTTGCACATGGCAACGCTGATAAATTCGATGAAGCCGTTCTGGAAAGTGACTGAAAACGCCCAGGCTCGTCAGCAAACTCTTGAATACCAGGGAGGAATTGATGGCCCAAAAGCAGACGGGTGACACCACTGGATCTTGTTCAAGACCTTGGAATCTCACTGCCATCGTGCTGAGGTTTTCTGCTTCAAGGAAGGACTGGCTGGGTCACAGGCCAAGATGCTAATCTGCTGTCACAGTGGACGGGCAAGACTAATGGGATCTCCAACTTTCCAATGGCACGTGATGTTTGTCTGCAGCCCCGGCGGTTGGCAATGGCATAAGAGGAAGGACCGTCTTCTGTTTAAGGTACTTACATTGGACTCAGGGGAGTGGGGTTCTATTCCTGGCCATATTTGGGCTTCCTGTGTGGTTCCTCTTAGTGGTTCAGTTTCCCTAGCTCACAGGGCAGTCATGAGACTTAGTTCACATTTGCAAGGTGCTCAGGCAGCGTGCTGAAGAGAGCCATATAAAAGCTTATCCGTGAAATGGTTCCTTGGGTCAGGTAAAAATACAGGCCATTTACCAGGCAGATCAGGCTGCTTCCAGCATTCTGGGCCAGTCAGCCCCTAGCAGCTCAGCAAACAGGGCCGGCTCCAGGCACCAGCAAAGGAAGCAGGTGCTTGGGGTGGCCAATGGAAAGGGGCGGCACGTCCGGGTCTTCGGTGGCAATTCGGCAGCGGGTCCCTCAGTCCCTGTCTGAGGGAAGGACCCACCGCCGAATTGCCGCCGAAGAATGAAGCGGCGCAGTAGAGCTGCCGCTGAAATGCCGCCGATCGCAGCTTTATCTTTTTTTTTCCGCTTTGCCGCTTGGGGTGGCAAAAAAGCTGGAGCCGGCCCTGTCAGCAAAGCAAGCTGACACCCCCACCTCTGCTCTCTAGCACAGTGGTTCTCAAACTAGGGCTGCCGCTTGTTCAGGAAAAGCCCCTGCTGGGCCGGGCCGGTTTGTTTACCTGCCGCGTCTGCAGGTTCGGCCCATCAGGGCTCCCACTGCAGGTAAACAAACCGGCCCGGCCCGCCAGAGGCTTTCCCTGAACAAGCGGCGGCCCTAGTTTGAGAACCACTGCCTAGCACACACCACCACTTACCCTGGCTGCAGTAATAATTGCTATGCACCCACTCACGGGCATTGCCCTGCCAGAGATGGCTGGTTCTTACTTCTGAAGAACTGGAATAAGACCCAGTGCCATTGAATCAACATAATATTCTGCACCAGTTATGAAGACCTTCCTGATCTTAGAAACAAACCCCAGATGAAAGCTTCCCTGGGCTTGATATCCATTCCCAGAGTGCCTCCTGGACATGGTGTTACTTTCATTTCATAAAAAGAACAGGAGTACTTGTGGCACCTTAGAGACTAACAAATTTATTTGAGCGTAAGCTTTCATGGGCTACAGCCCACTTCATCAGACGCATGTAGTAGGAAATACAGTCGGAAGATATATATATACACAGAGAACATGAAACAATGGGTGTTACCATACACACTATAAGGAGAGTGATCAGTTAAGGTGAGCTTTTACCAGCAGGAGAGAAAAAAAACTGTTTGTGGTGGTAATGAAAATGGCCCATTTCCGGCAATTGACAAGGAGATGTGAGGAACTGTAGGGGCAGGGCCGGCTCTAGGCACCAGCAAACCAAGCACGTGCTTGGGGCGGCACTTTTTCAGGGGCGGCATTCCGGCCACCTTTTTTTTTTTCTTTTCTTTGCTTCCAGTGGCAAAAGCCTAGAGCCGACCCTGCCAGCAGCAGCGCGTCGTGGGTGGGGGGCACCCTGGGGCCGCTGCAGTTCGTGCCGCAGGGGAGCAGCGTCCGCACCTTGTGGCTGGGCTGGGCAGGCTCCGAGCGGGGGACACTCAGGCTGGGGGCCGCCCCGCAGGGCACTCGGAGCCGCCTGCAGGTGCCGCAGGGCGGCCGCCACCCCAGCGCCGCAGCTGGGGCTGGGGGAAGCAGCCCGAGCCGCCCAGGGACTGCAGCAGGGCGGCCAGAAGCAGCAGCAGCAGCGGGGCCATAGAGGGCGAGGCGCTGCCGTGCGGGGCCCGCGTCCCGCTCTCCGGTGCTCCGCTCCCTCTGGGGCTACCCTGCCCCGGCTCCTCAGCCCCCTGCCGGGTCAGTCCCCCGGCTCTGCCCTCCCGGGTCCCGGACGGTCCTGGAGGCGGGAGCCCTGGCTGGAGGGACCCTGGGCCGAGGCACGGCCTGGGAGCCCTGCTGCTTGCCCCGACCCTGCCAGCGCCGGACCGGCTGGAGGCGAGGGGGGAGCGGGCGGAGTCAGCACTGGTGGGGGGGAGCCCAGGGCTGGGGCGGCAGGGCATGCAGGTGGGGGGGGGCACTGGTGGGGGAGGGGGTGAGAGCCCAGGGCTCAGGTGGGGGGCAGCCAAATTTTTTTTTGCTTGGGGCGGCAAAAAAACCTAGAGCCGGCCCTGTGTAGGCGGGGGGGGAAATAAGGATGGGGAAATAGTTTTACTTTGTGTAATGGCCCATCCACTCCCAGTCTTTATTCAAACCTAATTTAATGGTGTCCAATTTGCAAATTAATTCCAATTCAGCAGTCTCTCGTTGGAGTCTGTTTTTGAAGTTTTTTTGTTGTAATATTGGGACTTTTAGGTCTGTAATCAAGTGGCCAGGGAGATTGAAGTGTTCTCCAACTGGCTTTTGAATGTAATAATTCTTGATGTCTGATTTGTGTCCATTTATTCTTATTATTCCCCCCCTCCTTCCCCTCTCCCCCCCCCAGTTCCTCACATCTCCTTGTCAATTGCCGGAAATGGGCCATTTTCATTANACTCCTGTTCTTTTTGCGGATACAGACTAACACGGCTGCTACTCTGAAACCTTTCATTTCATAGTGCGTCTAGCATACGCACTGTCTCCCCAGGAGCTTTACTGAGTTACATGATACAGTTACAGAGAAGCAGGGGGAAGAGAGGAATCCAGAGGTACAGACATGGGAGAAGAGCTGCAGGTATTTATTTGACTAGTGGGGCTGAGCAGCACCCCTAGAAGAATCAGAACTGCTCAGCTATGAGCCATTGCCTTTACTACTAACATCTAACTGAGAGTGGGGAGCGAGGGGCTTGGGCTGCCTGGAGCAGCAGGATCTGCGTTCTAGCCCCGCTGCTCAGCATGGCTGAAGTGTGCAGTGTAATAACCAGTGCGATGTTCCAAGGTGGACACAGGTTTGTTACCCGGTGAGATTTGTAAAGTAATAGAGAGGGCTGAAGCAGTCAGCGCAAAGGCCTCTGGGAGAGGAGAGAGGGAAGGAAATGAAAAGGTATTTCAGATCAGGGCAGATTAACATGGGATCCCTAGGATCTGGCCCCACATTCAGAGGGGGCGTCTGGGAGGCGCAGAGTAGCAGACAGCAGCACAGCCAGTGGCTGCGGGCCTGCTGGAGTGGTCTGGGCTGCCCCTCTTGGGAGCAAGATCAAAGACTGGACTGGAAGGAAGAGTCAGGGGGAGCGTCTTGGATGGGGGCAAAACAGAGAGACATCAGCTCCTTCTAGTCCGGCTTATGGTATGGTGCAGAAAAGGGTTTCAGTATCCCTTGAGTTTGCATAAAATGCACGTCTGTGCTTCAGTGCTCCCATCCCAGTCTCCAACATCCATCAGCCCTGAACGGACTGGGACCCGGGGAAAGGGAAGAAGGGGAAGTGCAGTACATTTAAAGGCCAGTCTGTTAAAGAATTCCTTTTCCCAGTTCCTTCTTTATCCCCACGGCTGCCAGGTACAGATGTTGCCCGGGACAGCTACCAATACTACAATGGATTGGGGAGGAGCGCTTACTGTAGCTTTATATTAGTGAGCTGCAACACCAGCTATTTTTCGCCCAAGCGAGAAGGCGCTCTCCAGAGATTCATGACTCTGCTCCTGGGAGGCCTTTATCAAAGCATGTGTTTAAGTGAATAATAAATGATAGAAAGGGCTTTTATTGATCCTGCCCTGCTGCCTCAGAGGCAGCAGTGCAGAGGGACAGCTGCTGTATTGGGACCGCCTCCTCCTTCCACAAATCAGGTAGCACAGAGCTGGGAGCAGTCCCACCCATTTTGTCTGGTCTCCAGGAGCCATTCGATGTTAGTTATTTATCATGATGATTACAGCAGCGTCTCAGGGCCAACCGAGAAGGAGGCCCCTTTGTGTGAGGCACTGTGCCGACACAGTCCCTCAGCTGACGAGCAGCAAAGGTTAGGGGAAAGGAACCCAGCCTACAAGCGGATGAGTGCTCCCCAGTCCCTTTGATTAGGACAATAGCAAGTACAAACCTTTTTATTGCTCAGGATTTCCAGTACCTACTTAGTCTTGTTGCGGGCACCTTCCCTTCCCTTTCTTTTCCTTCCCATTTTAGGTCTTTCCAAAACCTGCCACAACCCAGGAGTGGGGGAAAGCCCCTTGGTCACCCTCACCTTATGGGGGGAGGGATAGCTCAGTGGTTTGAGCATTGGCCTGCTAAACCCAGGATCGTGAGTTCAATCCTTGAGGGGGCCACTTAGGGATCTGGGGCAAAAAATTGGTCCTGCTAGTGAAGGCAGGGGGCTGGACTCAATGACCCTTCAGGGTCCCTTCCAGCTCTATGAGATAGGTATATCTCCATATATTATATTATTATTATCCCTCGCTCCTTCCACCAGCAATTTCTCAATGCTCAGGGGGAATCTTAACTCTTGAGGAAAGGCTTCAATCGACCGGGCACTGGGACCTCCCTTCCGTCAGTAGTGGCACCTCCACAGATACTGCGGAACGGAGTGTGACTAAAGGCACCCCGTATTCACGCCCTGCACACTACTGTAATCATCCTTGTACAAGATATGCCGTGTGTGGCATCATTTGAAAAATAATAACTTACTGGTCAATCCTATCATGATGAAATGTGTGTAGCAACATTATGTATACAGTTATGAATTCCCTCTAACTGATGTTGATAGCTCATGTTCAAACCCACGTAGCCCTGATTAGGCAGGACTGGTCAAGCAGGTCTTAAACAAAGGAGCGTGGGTTTACCTCAATTTGTATATAAGTTGTAAACAGGGTCCTCAGACAGCGAGAGGGGGAAAACAGGAGACAAGGAAAATCTGTATTTCAGCAAACAGAGGTGAGAAGAAACAGCATGCATCCCTTTTCACTGCCAGATGCCATATTGCCTTCTTTACTGTTTGAATAAACTTTGTTTTGTAACCTTCAGGAAAATGCATCTCAAAGGGGAACTGGACTATACAAGCAAGGGGCAAAACCACCCCAAGTTCCTTCTCCCTCTCCATCTCTTTCTTTTCGCCTAACAAGACAAAAGAAACAGCTGTTGGACTTTGGGAGCAGATCTTCACCTGAGAGTTTGGTCAGCGATGTTACTGGCAACGTGGTAAGGGACTTCACCAGGAACCAAGTCCAGTTTGTTACATTTAGGAAGCGTTTTCTCTTTATTTCTTTTGTAACAATTTCTGACTTTAATGCCCTCACTTCAAATCTGTCTCCTTGTAGTTAAATAAACGTGTTTATTCCTTAATTGAAACTAATCCATTGCTGTGAATTGTTTGGGTAACTTCATTTAAGGCAGCAGTATGTTGATCCCCTTAGAGGGGCAAAGGACCAAATATATCTGCACTGTCCAGGGTTGGACAGGGCAGATCACACATTTTGGGGGGGAAATCTGGGACTGGAAGTGTGCTGGGGTCACCCTGCAAGTAGTAAGCCTGGCTGATTGAAGCCAGAGTGTGGCTGGTAGGCTGCAGCTAAGTTCCCTGCAAGCTGCGTGGCTGCATGGCTGTGTAGCAGCCTTCTTAGCACTGCGCAGGTGCTCAGGGAACCCGCCCAGGGACCTGCCATGGGAGAGGTGCCTCTCCCTGCCAGCCCAGGTGCTTCTGCGGGGAGAGAGAGCTGGGGGGAGTCCTCTCTCCCTGGTGTAGCCCTGGAGCACCCTACTGCACCCCAAACCCCTCATCCCCAGCCCCACCCCAGAGCCCACACCCCCAGCCGGAATCCTCACACCCCTGCACCCGAGCCCTCTGCCCCAGCCCTGAGCCCCCTCCCCCACTCCGAGCCCCTCGGCCCCACCCCCTCCACATGACTTTTGTTATGTGCACCAATATAGAGGTGATGTGTCACATTGGTGCATGGAACAGAATTCATTCCGCACATGGGTGGGAAAAATTAGCGGGAACCCTGATACACAGACACGCAGGGTTTTACCTGCATGCTACGTGCGAGCAGCCCAGGTGGGAGCGACAGCAGCAAAGCATGGTGAGAAACACAAGGTTGCAGGGCGGGTGGTGACACAGCCCCTCACTGGTGTGGATTGCACCCCAGAATGTCATACTGAGATGGATTGTGATGCTGCTGAATGGATTAGGCCGAAGGAGGGGAGCCCCTTAGGAAAAAGAAAGATCTCTTTAGCTACAATCTCTCATCAGATGCAGGGAGTGGAAAACAAAGTGGGAACGCAAGATTTTGGTGCAAGTGTCTCTTACAGAATTGACCGAGTGCAACAGAAGGCTCCTTAAAGAGCAACAGGGCCCGAGTCTGCTCTCACGTTGGTGTAAAGCAGGAGTAGCACCACTGAAGTGACTAGCTACATTGGTGAGAGGAGAGGCAGGCCTGCAGCGTGTTGCCAAATTGAGTTACATCCGTCCCAGCCCAGTCCTCACTCCATGGACTTGTTCAAGGCCTCTTTTCCCTCCTCTTATCTCTTGTCTTTTTTCTGCCTGTCTTCCTGCCCCTGCTGCTGCCCTGTTCCCAATGAGGGCTGGCTCTGTGATGTCCATATGTCCTCCTTCCTTCCCTGACCCCCTTGCTATAAATAAAAGCATCACTTGGCAGGCAGAAGGTGAGTGGGGGGTGGGGGGAAGGCTGGCACTTGCCAAAACCGTCAAACCACTGCTGTATTTTAAAGAAACAAGAAGAGCTAAAATTAGCCACAGGCTTTTTCCCGGAGATCAATTTTCTACCAGGCAGTCTGGTTTCATAAACAGGATTTTCTCTCTCTCTCTCTCTCTTTTTTTTTTTTTTTTTTGCACAGCGTCACAGAAAGATGATGAGCTGCCCCTCACCACCGCCAGGCATGTGTTTTAAAGCAACTAAACCAGCTTCATCTCTCTAGAAACGCTTTGCATTTCTATGGCACTTTGCGTGTCATTGACTATCCCAGAGTGCATCTGCTAATGTGACCTCTGCTATCCCTCATAGGCAGTGGGGAGAGTGAGACGGGGGGGGGGGGTGTCTGCAGCTTCGCTCTCCGGTGCAATCACCAATCCTTCTCCAGCCGGAAGAGGTAAGCTGGCAGAAGAGACAACAAACCGCAGCCCCTGGCAATGAAAGGTTTGTGTCTCCCTCCTTCGGAGCAGAGGTGCTGCTGTGGGCTTTATCAGACACAATTAGATTGTTAGGGCCAGAAAGGCATCTCTCTCCTCACTCAATGAGGCAGCTAGGAATGATCAGAGGGGAAGGTTCTCTGATGATTATTCAAAGTCCCTTTCTCTGCAACACCCTTTTCTTCCCCAGAGGAGCAGGCTTTGGCTTGCGAAACATTACAGCCAGGGTGGAGGGACAGGCTGTGTAGCTGAGGTTATTCCTCAGCAGAGGCAGGGTGGGCATCGCTACAGTCAGGCAGAGAGAGGTTTTAAATGACCCTTATTGGTATTGCTCCATATCGTCTTCCCTCCTCGTGGGAGCCATGATGTTCTGCTACCCCCACTGGCTAGTTATACACAAGCTAGAGGGCAGGCGCTGGTTTCTGCACATGCTTTACCATCAGGTGCCACTTCTGCAGAGAGCAGTTTAGGTTTTACACCTACCTGACACTTGACGTCATGCCAACAATGCTGGTGAAGTGCCTACAGATAAATTTGTTTCCCTCTTAGGAAAGCAGGTTCCCCAACGGCCTACGGTGGCTCCTCTTTATCATTTGCTGGAGTACTGGCGGTGTTTGCATCTACAATTGGTTCTAGATTCCTTCCCGATAAAGTCTCCTCAAACTTCTTGGAATGGCCAGGGAATCAGAGAGAGGGAGACAGGAGCTGTTTAAAAAAAAAAAAAAAAAAGCCAGAGAATGAAATGAATATATATAGAAGTTAGTAACATTTAAAATGGGGAAAAAATGAAAGAAGTAGTTACACTCTGACCTCTTGAAATGCAAATTGCCTTTCGCCCTGGGACACATGAAAGGCTGTTTCAAATATGAAAATTTACAAAGTCTTTCTATTCCCTCGCCCCTTTATTTTTAAATTGTTTTCAGTAGAAAAGGGAACAGAAGCTCAGTGTGATTTTGCTTTATTTGCTGTCTGTGCAGAGGAACCGTTTGCTTTGTTCCTGCGCTGCACAGAGCTCTTCAAAGGCAGACCTGTAGCTGACAGCAAGGGCTCGGTGCACAAGGCTGAACCGTTCCTAAGGGCTCCAGTTTCGTTGCATAACGCTGCCAAGCCACGGCAGCACTCAGCCGAGCGAGCTCAGCAAACTGGCAGGTGCCGGGGGATTTGGTCCTGAAGATGCAACAAAGGGCCAGGAGCAGCACAGATGGAAAGATGAACTGGAAACTGGGGTAGGATCCTCTTAATCCCGCACAGGGATGCTTGGCAGCAGGATGGGGAAACCTGGAGGACACAAAGACACTGGTGTTGCTGAGGAAAAAATGTCACGTGGACAACATGGGAATACATGAGTTTATACCATGGCTCTTCCCCACAGTATCCGAACACCTTCCATCCAAGACATGAAGCGTGCAATAAATTAATAAATGTCGGCAGAGCCGGTGTTATCTCCATTTTACAGATGGGTGAAACAGGGCAGAGAGAGGCAACACCACTGGCTCGCTCTCATACAGCGAGTCAGAGGCAGACCTGGGGACAGAACAAGGATTATTAGGAAATACTTTCATTGCCATCGCACCCAGAGGCCCCAGTCCACTTTGGGCCCCATGGTACTGTATGCTGTAAACACACGAGATGACACAATCCGAGGCCTGGGCTTTTGCCATGAGAACATGCTCCTCCCCGCCTCCACTTCCCACAGTGCCTTGGAAAAGAGACCCTAGTTGTATAGGGCAGAACAGATGAGTTATCCCTTATTCTTTAAAAAAGTCACAGAATCTTTACCTCCGACCAGAGGTGCTAAATGAACACCCTGTCTCAGCAGCTGCTGGTATAAGCTTTATCCTCTATATGGAGCAGTAATGTTTAATCACTAGTATGGAAGGGCGAGGATATGTAGTGACAGCAAGTGTGAAAAATCCAGACGGTGGTGGTGGGGGGGGAATACGCAGGGGTGGCTCCAGGCACCAGCGCAGCAAGCGCGTGCCTGGGGCGGCAAGCCATGGGGGGCGGCCTGCCGGTCGCTGTGAGGGCGGCAGACAGGCAGTCTTCGGCGGCATGCCTACAGGAGGTCCGCCGGTCCCGCGGCTTCGGCAGCAATTCGGCGGCAGGTACGGCAAAGGCGCGGGACCGGCAGATCACCCGCAGAAATGCCACCGAATCCGCGTGACCAACGGACCGCCCACAGGCATGCAGCCGAAGGCCGCCTGACTGCCGTGCTTGGGGCGACAAAAAACATAGAGCCGTCCCTGATAATAGGAGTCTATATAAGAAAAAGACCCCAAAATGGGGACTGTCCCTATAAAATCAAGACATCTGATCACCCTAAGCAGCACCCTCCACTGGCAGACACCATAAACTCAGTGTCCTTGTCAGTCTTGGGCAGATGCCCAACTCCTAGAGTCAATCATGAATACTTCCAGCTCTGACAAAGGAGGCCCTCTTCAGGGCAGTCCTGGCACTACATATCCTCGCCCTTCCATAGTAGCGATTAAACAGTACTGCTCCATATAGAGGATAAAGCTTCATACCAATATTCAACCTATAACGTACATATCACAGTGAGACAGACTATACGCCAGGGGTAGGCAACCTATGGCACGCGTGCCGAAGGCGGCACACGAGCTGATTTTCAGTGGCACTCACACTGCCCGGGTCCTGGCCACCGGTCCGGGGGGGCTCTGCATTTTAATTTACTTTTAAATGAAGCTTCTTAAACATTTACAAAACTTTATTTACTTTACATACAATAGTTTAGTTATATATTATAGACTTATAGAACGACACCTTCTAAAAACGTTAAAATGTATTACTGGCACACGAAAACTTAAATTAGAGTGAATAAATGAAGACTCGGCACACCACTTCTGAAAGGTTGCCGACCCCTGCTATACGCCTATATTCATCCTTTTTAGAAATCCATGATAAATTTTGTACAAAGTATGCCTTCTGAGGTTTCCTCTGAAAACTCAATCTGCTGAACATTATTATTCCTGATAAAATATGTGTATCATCATTGTATGTAAAGTTATAAGATTCTATTGTATAACATGCTCCAAGTTTAGAAAAATAGGCACAAACCAGTTCCTCAGGAACAAAAGACAAACCAACACCTTAGCCAGGTGTCAACAAAATCAATTGGACCATCAGCTAGGTAAGTGGCAATTCAAGAAGGGTGTGAGCAAGAACTTTACAGATTGACAATAGAACAACTGGGGGTTCCCATGTAAACAGACTAGCTGTCGCCTGACCCCCAGCTGGAGATAATCCTCAAAGAGGGGAGAATGGTATAAGGCAAGAGAACACACACAGGACAAATTACCACTCTCCTCCACACCTCTCTGCTCCACTCCTCTCTGCTCATGGCAGCAACAACACCGCAAGAAACACTGACCTGGGGGAGGAGTCCTGGTCTGGAGGCTTCCAGCCAGTAGATAGTCTGCATTTTATCTTTTCTTTTCTTTGTAACCAATTCTGACATCTCTGGCCCTATACTTATAACCACTTAAAATCTATCTTTCTGTAGTTAATAAACTTGCTTTATTGTTTTATCTAAACCAGTGTGTTTGGATTGAAGTGTTGGGAACGCCACTTGAGATAACAGGATTTATGCATATCATTTTCCATCGATGAGATGATGGACTTTCGATGACCTAGTATTGTCCAGGAGGGTGCTGGGCAGTACAAGACACACATTCTGGGAGAAGGTCTGGGACTGGGAAGTTGCTGGTGTCTCCCTGTATGTAATTCATGAGGCCAGAGCAATCATGTAATTCAGCTGGGAGAGATTTTACATGCGAGAGGCTGTGCGTGAGCAGGACCAAGAGTGATTGCTCTTACAGTGAAGCAGTGTAAAAGGGCCCCCAGGTTGGAGATTTGAGGGGACACAGCTGTCCAGCTGTCCAGATTGTACCATGGGGAATGTCACACATTAAGTCATACTACATCGCTGGTATTTCCTGTCGCTCATCAGAGTGAGGCTACAAGTGCCTTCATCCACACCTAGGGGCAAGTCTGCAATGCATGAGACTTGGGTTTTATTCCTGGCTCTCGCCTGCTGGTTGACCGTGGGCAAGTCACTTCCCCGCTCTGTGCCTCGGTTTCCCCATTTGTAAACTGGGGGTTACCAAACTGACCTCCTTGGTAAAGCACTTTGAGATCTCTGAATGAAGACTGCTATATACAAGTCAGGTATTATCTACGCTGCCTCAGGCAGGAAGCCAGCATTCAACTGCTTGTCTACACTGGCACTTTACAGCGCTGCAACTTTCTCGCTCATGGGTGTGAAAAAACCCTCCCCTGAGTGCAGCACGTTTCAGCGCTGTAAAGCGCCAGCGCTGGGAGCTGCGCCCCTCGTGGAGGTGGGGTTTTTAGAGCTCCCTCCCAGCGCTCTGCCGCGACTACACAAGCCATGTTAAAGCGCTGCTGCGGGAGCACTTTAACGTTGCCAGTGAAGACGTGCCCTAATACTCAAAGGTTGGGATAGAAGCTGTAAGCGTGTAGGGATATGGCTGTATCCCGCAAACAGCAGAGGAAACTGCACCTAATGCTACCTGGCCTGCAGAAACAAACAGTAAATGCTGCCTTGCACTGACAGGATAAAATCCTGGCCTTGCTCAAGCCAATGGCACAGCCAGGGGAGGGGGGTCCCTTGGGCAGAAGGGGCGGGGCTTCAGGTGGAAGGGGCGGGGCCTTTAAATCCCCAGGCCCTTAACATTGCTGCTGCTACCCCAGGGCTCTGGCGGTGATTTAAAGGGCCCACCTGAGGAAGCTGTCCCCTGCCGGTACGGTTGGCTGTGTACCGACTCTTGCCGGTATGCCGTACCGTACCGGCTTACTTTCACCTCTGGGCACAGCTCCCTTTTACCACACTCCCTTTATGCATATCAGAGCACCCTGTTGCAGGGGGTATTATTCCAGTTTTGGAAACAGGCACAGTGAGATGAGCAGGTAACGTAGGACAGCAAGAGAGAGGGTCAAAATCTTTGCTGGCAGGGCTCTGTGGAGGGCTGTGGAGTTATGCCAGCAGAAAGCAGGGTCCTCAGTGCTTGCCATAATGCAACTCTTCCATATCTTCTAACACAGACAGCAGCAGGTTTCAGGGTGAGGTTCCTTGCTGACAAAAGAAAGTGAGACATTTTCCTCCTGTGGTGTCAGGAATAGCACTTATGTTCCTCGTAGCTGAGTTCTCTCTCAGCATCACCCTTGGCTTGGGCAAAGCTTCTCTTTGCTCCTATGGAGCGGCCACTCCCTTCCCTCGCCTTCTCTCACAGGCCTCAGTGGGAGAGAAGGCCCTTTTGCCAGGCTGCAGTCGTTTTTGATCAGGAGTGTTGTACCACCTACTGGCTGGACAGCGAATTGCTAGCCAGGAGTCAGACGATCCAATTAATAGCTCATTAACAAGTTGGCGGGAAGGCCTCTAGCTATCAACACTCTCTTATTCAGGATCTAGATGTGCACAGGGGCTTCTCTTGTGTGACTAAATGATATGAGGTTGTTGAAGGCAGTGTTGTTGTAGCCGTATCAGTCCCAGGATATTAGAGATAAGATGGGTGAGGTCATATCTTTTATTGGACCAACTGCTGTTGGTGAGAGAGACACGCTTTTGAGCTTACACAGACCCGAAGAAGAGCTCTGTGCACGCTCAGCAGCATGTCTCTCTCACTAACAGAAGTTGGTCCAATAAGAGATGTTACCTCAGCCACCTTGTCTCTCAAGTCATATTAGGCTCATTTATTTTTTACCTATTCGGTGCAGGGTAGTAACTAAATAATGAAATGAAAGGTGGGTTTTTGCCACCCTCCTACCCCAACCCCCAGTCAGTAGAGAGCTCCTCCTAACGCCAGACCAAGGTAAATCTGACTAACTTTCAGACTGGTAAACTCAGCCTGGTTGGCCTTATTTCAGCCCTACCAATTCTTCCAGATCAGGTTAAGGGGAGAGCCTCCATGGTCCAAGGCCCCAGTCTATGAAACTCTCTTTCTATCTACGTCCACCAGACTCCCCTCTTCAAGACCCAATTAAAGTCTTTTGAATGATGTTATATTGTCTTTCATCATCATTTTTTTTAATGCATCACCACCATGGCTCTGGGCACATAATGTGCACAACGATTATTAAAGACAACTACTGCCTGGTAGCTGTCTTCACACAATTGAGATAGCCAGCCCTACATGAACAGATAGCTTGTCCTCCAATTGGGGGCTATTGGGTTTTTTTTAGTCCTTCTTTAATCAAAGTGGCTACTTCTCTCCTATTATACGTATAGCAATCGCATCTCCGTAGAGCGTCAAGTGTCTTCATCACTCAATATCTGGGGGAAGGGCATCGTGCAAGTCCGTGAGGCAACCAGGCAGGCCTTGCCGATGGGTGCAGCCTGCAAGTATGTGACCTACATCAACCGGGTCACAGCATCAAAGAGGGAAGTCACGAAGGCCCCACTTATAATCATTAGCAGCACATCTGATCACTCCACAGCTGAAGCAATTGAGCTTTACCCAAAGATGGTGTGGAAGGTGAAAACCAGGGGGCTGGATTGCTGGATCTGTCATGAGATAGCCAACGCCTATTTTTGTAGCTTGTTCTTGTCACCTAGTACACCGCCTGGATGTCATATTAGGGAGGTTTCTCAGGGGAATGGTCCAAATAGGGTGCTTTGAGGAGCTGATTCGGCAGCTCACTGGATCAAACACATCTTTAAACTGGAGTAGATGTAGCATGTCTTGTACCTTCAGGAGCAGATTCTGAAAGGTGACTTGTCGCCTGATGTCAGGAGGGGTGATGTTGGACAGGACTTGTGGCCAGACCAGGTCGGTCGGTCTCATGGTATCTGTTATAACACGCATGGTTTCATTTAGCTGAGTATCTACTGGTCTTGTGTGAAAAGAGCTGAACCACACTAATCCGTTGCAGCATAGCACAAGGCAAGCCCAGAGCTTCTTAGTGTCTGCGCATTGGCTCCCCAGGTAAAACCAGGTAGTTTGCTGATAAGGTGGTTTATTCTCTTTGTTTTCAGCAAGGTCTTGGTAAGGAGTTCTTTGAAAATCAAGGTGCAGTCCAGCATAACAGCTAGCTACACAAGCTTTGGGTCATGGTCCAGCCTGGGTCCATTCAGGAAGATGTTGAGCTGGTTGTTGGCCTTTGTACGATATAGATGGAAGCGGCTGGAAACTGTCTTTTTGGTACTAGGGTGCAAGTCTCCATCTTTTGCAACAGTGGGCCATCTCTTTCACGTCAGCTTCCAAGACTTCTAGGTGACTGAAATCCTGGCCCTGTATTGCCAGGCAGATGATGTCTGCATAGATAAGATGCCTGGCAGTGGTGTTGGGAAGGTCATTTGTCAAGAGATTGAAAAGTGTTGGTGCTCAAAATGGGAGTGTGACACTACGCGCCATATTCTTCATGGACATATTGTTATGATATGATTATAGCATATTGAAGATGTATTTTATGCAAGATGGGTCAGGTGAGATATCATTGGAGAGGTTGTGATTTGCTGAATAGGATTGTCATATTTGTATGCGGGTATCATTTTTGTATCTGAAGTTGGGAATATTGTCTATGCACCTATTACAAATGTGTTTACACCTGGGGAACACCCACTAGACAGAATGCAATCAGTCTAGATTGCTGGCTGGAAAGGGCCATTAGGAAAAACAATAGGTCTTTGAAGATGTTAATCTCCCACCTTCCTGTGGACGCTGCAAACAGACTTTGAGTTGTGGCTGCAGGGTCATGTGATAAAGTCACCTGATCCTGGACTCCATGATAAAATTAATACTTTTCCACTGACCGGGGTGGGAATCACACTGGAAGACAAAGGATTCTTGCCATATGTAAAACCTATTTAAGGCAGGGGAGTGACATAATCAGGGGTTGTTCTTCACTGAATCCCTGCCCAGGAGGACTGCTAAAAAGAGCTAATAAACAAAGACAAGTGGGTGGGGAGAAGGAGTGAGCCCAGGCTGGAAGGGTGTCTAGCCTGTGAATGAAATATCTGAAGTTTTAAGCTGCAGGCCAGTGCAGCTGGCCTTCAAGTAGCTCTGCAATCTGCCTAAAACATCATTTAGGGTGAGAATCTGCTACTTGTAACCAGTTTCTTTAGTATCTTAAGCTTAGATTGCGGGTTTGTTTTATTTGCTCAGTAATCTGCCTTGATCTGTTGGCTAGCCCTTATAATCACTTAAAGTCTATCTTTTGTATTCAATAAACTTGTTTTTAATCATCTCTAAAACCAGTTTGTGGAATTCATAACTGGGGGGAGGAGTAAAAAGCTGTGCATATCTTTCTCCACATTGCAGGAGGGGGCAAATTTCAATGGCCTTACACTGTATAGTTCTCGGTGCAGCGCAAGAGGATACAATTTGGGGTTTACACTCCAGTGGGGAGGGGGCACTTGAGTGCTGGGCTATTCCTTAGCTGAGCCTTCCCATGCAGAGCTGATCTCAGCATCTGTATGACACTGCAGCTGGGCATGTCCCTATGTGTGTGTGTGCTGGTAAAGTGCAGTCTGAAGCCTGGGGGAGGGCTTGTCTCAGCAGTACAGTGTAAAGGGAACCCAGGCTGGTGGGACAGGCGGGCTCAGTGGTACCCCAGTTTCAAGTGGTACCCTTAGGGGAATCCATCACAGGGATCCTTGGGGTAGATCGCTGTTTTGGGACCTCCAGGAGCTGGTTTTTCTGTCCAAGTGAAACTTGGAATAGGCAGCCTGTCAGCAACAGCTCCATCACCATGACAACCCACTTTTGTGGACCAATGACAGTTTTTACAGTAGACCTGTATACCCCATTGTATCATATGCAACAGTAAGATCTCGAAATATTGAGCCTGGCTTCTGCCTGGGCTGGAAGCCGTTCTGATGTAGGCAGTGACTGCCAGCACTTGATTGCAGCGGTTTGGTCTGAAACCTGCTTGATCTACACCCAAGTTTATCAACTATAGGGACACTTCTTTGAAGGATTAAGCCTTTGAAGTCATTTGTAAACGCAGCCTATCAAAGAGATGGGGAGTTGTTGCAAGTCAGCAGTCTCTCAGGTTTTGGCAAGGCGTTACTTTTGCTCTGTGCCAGCTCTTAGGTATCTTATTCTCTTGTATGACTCTAGCTAGAAAGACAAGGTGGGTGATGTAATATCTTTTACTGGACTCACCTTGTCTCTCTAATACCCTGGGCCCAACACGGCTACAACACTGCAAACAAGAAAACTAGATTGAAGATGGCCAGACCTTGTCTGCTAGTTTTTCCCAGGTTCTTCAGAAATTCATTAGAGATATCTAGTCCACAGGCTGGTTTCAAGGTTTTGATTTCCCTTTCTGTTTCATCTGCAGTGAAAGGCAGTTCCTAGATTTCAGGTATGGACTGTTTGCTTTGCTGCCATTTCTTCGTCATCTCTCTTTCAAACTTTTTGTCCTAATGCAGCTATGTTCCCAGCATATGCCCCACAAAGTACCCTGCTCCGCTAGGGAAAACCGAAGCTGCAAGTAGCAGGCCAAATCTTTCAGATTCTGGCCAGCACAGGCTCTCCAGCGATCTCCAGCTCATTAGGCCCAGCTTTGTTTTAATTATTTGTAGGGCTGTCAAGCGATTAAAAAAATTAATCGCACTGTTAAACAATAATAGAATACCATTTATTTAAATATTTTTGGATGTTTTCTACATTTTCAAATATGTTGATTTCAATTGCAACACAGAATAAAAAAAGTGGACAGTGCTCCCTTTATATTTTTTATTACAAATATTTGCACTGTAAAAAACAAAAGAAATAGTATTTTCAATCCACCTAATACAAGTACTGTAGTGCAATCTCTATCATGAAAGTTGAACTTACAAATGTCAAATTATGTACAAACAAATAACTGCATTCAAAAATAAAACAATGTAAAACTTTAGAGCCTACAAGTCCACTCAGTCCTATTTCAGCCAATTGCTCAGACAAACTAGTTTGGTTACATTTGCAGGAGATAATGCTGCCCAGTTCTGGTTTACAATGTCACCTGAAAGTGAGAACAGGCATTCACATGGCACTGGTGTAGCTGGTGTAGCAAGATATTTATGTGCCAGATGCGCTAAAGATTCATATATCCCTTCATGCTTCAACCACCATTCCAGAGGACGTGTCCATGCTGATGACGAGTTCTGCTCAATAATGATCCAAAGCAGTGCAGACTGACGCATGTTCATTTTCATCATGTGAGTCAGATGCCACCAGCAGAAGGTTGATTTTCTTTTCTGGTGGTTCAGGTTCTGTAGTTTCTGCATTGGAGTGTTGCTCTTTTAAGACTTCTGAAAGCATGCTCCACACCTCGTCCCTCTCAGATTTTAGACAGCACTTCAGATTCTTAAACCTTGGGTTGAGTGCTGTAGCTATTTTTAGAAATCTCACATTGGTACCTTTTTGCATTTTGTCAAATCTGCAGCGACAGTGTTTGTAAATCAAACAACACGTGCTGAGTCATCATCCGAGACTGCTATAACATGAAATATATGGCAGAATGCGAGTACAACAGAGCATGGGACATACAATTCTCCCCCAAGGAGTTCAGTCACAAATTTAATTAATGTACTATTTTTTTTTAATGAACATCATCAGCATGGAAGCATGTCCTCCAAAATGGTGGCTGAAGCATGAAGGGGCATATGAATGTTTAGCATATCTGGCACATAACTACCTTGCAACACCGGCTACAAAAGTGCCATGCGAACGCCTGTTCTCACTTTCAGGTGACATTGTAAACCAGAACTGGGCATCATTATCTCCTGCAAATGTAACCAAACTAGTTTGTCTGAGCAATTGGCTGGAATAGGACTGAGTGGACTTGTAGGCTCTAAAGTTTTACATTGTTTTATTTTTGAATGCAGTTATTTTTTTGTACATAATTTGACATTTGTAAGTTCAACTTTCATGATAGAGATTGCACTACAGTACTTGTATGAGGTGAATTGAAAAATACTATTTCTTTTATAATTTTTACAGTGCAAATATTTGTAATAAAAATAATATTAAGCAGTCAACCCCACAGTGTTAAACTACGTGAAGAAATCCTACGCTGTATCGCACTGATGGAAGGGTGAGCCTGCAGTGGTGGGAGAGAGAAGGAACCAGAAACTACAGTGTACCAGCCCAACCATGCAACTTTTACTTATGTGATACCGTTGACGTCAGGGGGATTCTTCACATGAGGAAGGATTACAGAATCAGGGCACAAGTTTACAATCTCACTGCTGATCTGACTCTAGGCCTTAGTAGAGGGTATCCTATCCGTAACACAATCACTGGTGAAATTCTATGGCCTGCGTTATGCGGGAGGTCAGACTAGATGACCTCCTGGTCTTAAAAAAATCTATTAATATAACCCTACTAGGCAACTTGATATTCTTAAAAACTTGCCAGTAAAACATAAAAAGATGCTAAAACAACTGGTGAGATAGATCTATGTGTGTGTTTAAATAAACTAAGGAATGGTGAGCCTAGAATCCCATTTAACTCACATTGCTCCAAGAAATTAGCTGAAGGAAGCTGTGCCTCATGCCTGGCAGAACTCTGCCCAAAATCTGGCCACGGAATTGTCTGTGCAGAGGGTCCCAGCCCTGAGAGAGGCCAGGGGTTGCTAGTTCAGCACATGGTATGGAGAAGATGACAAACACTACACCAGGGGTAATCAATTATTTTTTGTCAAGGTCCAAATTTCTTGGTCAAGGTATAGTCACGGTCCAGATTCCAGAAAAAATACAAAAACAACAGTGATAAGTAAATAAAAGATTTCACCGTCTGTTCAGAAGCGTCTGGAGTTGCTGGATTTGGCCCATGGCCTTATTGACTACCCCTGAGCTACACTATACTAGTGCTCAGAACAACATTCAGCAAAAATTATCTATATAGATCAGGGGAGGGCAAACTATGGCCTGGATCTGGCCTGTGAGCCATTTTAATCCGGCCCTTGAGCTCCTGCTGGGGAGTGGGGTCTAGGGCTTGTCCCGCTCCGGCGCTCCAGCCAGGGAGCAGGGTCGGGGGCTGCTTCACGCGGCTCCCAGAAGCAGCGGCATAGCTCCCCTCTGGCTCCAACACGTAGAGGCAGCCAGGGGGCTCTGCTTTGCATGCTGCCCCCGCCCCAAGCGCCGCCCCTGCAACTCCCATTGGCTGGGAACAGCGGCCAATGGGAGCTGCAGGGGCGGTGCCTGTGGACGGGGCAGCATGCAGAGCCGCCTGGCCACACCTCCGTGTAGGAGGTGGAGAAGGGACATGCCGCTGCTTCTGGGAGCCACTTGAAGTAAGCACCGCCTGGAGCCTGCACCCCGAGCCTTCCCCTCGTGCCCCAATCCCCTGCCTGAGCCCTCACCCCCTCCTGCACCCCAACCCCAATTTTGTGAGCATTCATGGCCCACCATACAATTTCTATTCCTAGATGTTTGCCCACCCCTGATATATATAGGGAAGAAAGCCCAATACCAATGCATGCTTTGAACTTCAGCACCAACGTCTGAAGAGAAGAGGAGGCACAATGCTTGCCTGTGCCTAAAGTTCATCCAACACCTGCCATTTTTATTACCACCGGATCGCTGTGAAACATAGTTATGCTGCATTAGACGAGGTTTCCCAAGTCAGAACATTTGCAAGAATAAGACGGATACTGTCTTCCAGGACTTTTCCAAATCTATATTCTACCTTTGTTTAATATGCACCTCACTGTTACTGCACATTCCCTCATTCCCCAAGAACAGCCTTTTCACAGTTGTAGCACAGTATGTACAACTGGACTAATTTACAGCCGCAGCAGTTGTATTGCCCTGAACAGATTTCATCCTGGCCTCAAGAGTCCTAGGGCTCAGGCAAGGGCAAACCCAGGCATTAAGGAACAGAATCAAAAGCTCAGAACTACAAAGGGGGGCAAAACCCTCAAAGTTTTACTTCTCTCCTGAAAGTCACAGGTCTGCCTAGAGACCGTTCAAGGTGAGAGAGAATTAAAGACTAATTGGCAGCGTGCAGCAAATAAAATGTACTTACAAAGACAATGGGTTTGAAGTTTGCGCATTGTGATAAAGTAAATCTGAGACGGAAATATTCTCATCTTCTTCCCTGGGAATTCATATTTAATAGGTCGGAGTCCGTAATGTCGTAAACAGGTACAAAGCCAATGACTTCAATGGAATTGCTTAATTCAAGGGCTGACTTTATTTAAAGTAATCCTCCCCTGACTGCTGAATATGCTGCTGCACAAGAATAGATAGATGCACACGTTGTCTTGCTTTCTTGCAATTTTGTTTTTTTCTTTGGGGAGGAGGGGGCAGGAAGGAAGAAAGTGGTGGTAGAGGTTGCATGAGAAAGTGGAAAAGCTGCTTGTAAAAACAATGCACTTTAAAGAGCCCTGGTTAGGCTGTCGTTAAAAATGGATAGCGTTGTGCCGCTAAGGCTTCTGCAGACTTCCCACAAACCTCCTGGATGCATACCTAGTGTGAAAACCTTTTTGCACGCTGTCCAGGAGTTTGATACTTGAAACACAACATCCTTTGTTTCTCTTAGCACATTGCTCCAATGGTGAAAGCATAGAGTTTGCTCCATTGAACCTAAGAAATACTGCGTACAAGAAAAACAAAGTAGCACACCCCAGTCCACCCAGACAGAATGCCTTAGAGAAGCCACCCTTTTAATGCTATTGTATCCAGTGTTCTTATTTCTAGCTTTCCCCTCAGGATAAGACTAGCCAGAGAATTTTGGTGGGGGTGGAAAAGGACTACACATAATTAGGACTCTAAGGAACACCGTTTATGTATCAAAATGCACAGTATCAGCACACAACATTTGGCTGAAAGTTCCTTACTGCAGATTGTTAAAACAAAACAACAGAAAGCTACTTTTTCCTGGTTTCTCTCTTTTTGTGCTTTGGACAGTGCTCTCTATAGTCAGTTTCCCTCCCTAGTCTCATGTATCAACATGGCATCAGCATTCGAACAGATTCCTCCAGAAGCCCCAGAGCCGGCTTTTCTCCAGGCTCAGTCTGTTTAGTGTTTAATTGTGCAACGGTGGCACTGCAGCTGTTGCAGTTTGGCTGGATGCCACCATGTAACCATTTCTCCTTCAGCAAATGAAGCCAGTTATGAATTTCTCAATATAAATGTAAATGTGTAGGGTCCAAGGTTGGAGTGGAAGAGCAGCCAGAACTGCCTCTTCCCTGTACACACAAAGGTCCCTGTGTGAAACCAGTGAGGGGAGCAGAAAATTGGTTCGGAGGATGTTTCACCATCACAAGCTCTTGCACTAAGCTAGCAGTGACTGTCAGGCAGGCTCTGTTCCCCTTCCCCTCCATCCGTGCCACATTCTTCTTGGGAGAAGAAAAGTGTTTAGAAAACTGCCAGGAGCTGAAAGTTGCCATGTGTCCTTGCATTGTTTCACAATGATCTTGGCAATGATTTGTAAGAGGTAAAACTAACATTGACGGTGTCCCCTGACAGCAAATACATGGCACAGTGTTGGCTGTAGCTTTATCAGCTACAGCTCTATCCGAACTAGCGCTCTTCTCTTTTGGACAAAGTCATCTATAGCTAACAGACCCCATTTTCATGTAGCAAATGAATAAAGAAGAGACAAAATACATATCACAACACAGGTTTAATTTCTTATGCAATTATAAAATTTGAACAGCAATGGGCTAGCAGTAAGAGCTGGACACTTGGTAGTGTGGAATGTTATTTGTGAACAGATTTTTCCATTTATTTATACAGACATTGAGCAGAAGCGTATTAGCACTGCAGGATGCAGCTTCCTCCAGGTAAGGAAGTAAATCTGAAAGGGAAAGATTTGACTGGGTCGAGAGGGTTGAGAAAGACTGACTCCATTAAATTCAGGGGCTGGGGATTGGGATTTGACTCCTCACACTAGTTACTACCCAAATCCCCACCCCCTTACAAATTAATCAAATTCTGTACAAAGGAAGTAAGGACTAATGTGCAATTTCTGCAGCCATATGAACAGTATAGAGCCAAGACACCCACAATGCACATGGAAAAGTAGCTACTTGCAAGACAGAGTGAAGACCTGTTGTCCGCTATTTTACAGAGATGGATTGTGCCAGTTAAGTATTAAAGATGCATAAATGAAAATTTGCTAAGTGCCTTCAATTGTGAAATTGCAATTTGAAGTGAGTTATTCACACACCAGGAGCCAGACTCTCTTGCATGTGAGCACTTTCCTGAGCCGCATTAGCATTTTAAGGGTCTAATCTCCTTTCAACATATGGCGTAACTCCCAGAAACATGAAGAATTATGCTTGCACAGAGAAGACACTTAAGCCTTGACCTCAAGTGCTAATAGGTTAAATCAAAACTTTACTGCACTCCTTACAGTTGGGTTTTAACTAGAAGGGGTAAAACTTTCAAAGCAGGGCAGGGTTTTTGAGCTGTGCAAGTACAGTGAGTAGGATCACAGACAATGCTTTGGGGGGTGGGAGGACATGATTATTCCCCCAGACAGCAGCAACAGGTCTGCATATAAGAGAAAAATATGCTGAGTAGCTGAGGTGACCCTCTAGGAAAAAAATTCTAAAACCTTATTACACGTTATCTTTTGTGCAGATGCCATTATTAGAACCAAGGAAGCAGAGTGTGAGATTCCCAGTAGAAAAAAGTTCTGCTGATCAGATTCACAATCCTAGGTCTCTGGCTGAATTAAGTGGTGGTAGTTCTCCAATTGGTCTCCCCTTTTTTAATTATTAGCTGTAAACAACTTCCTTTCAGCCTGAAACACCTGTTACTATACTTAAGGAAATAGCTTCAGGTTCGTACTCCAACTGATGTTTATTTGCAATCTGAGGCAGTTAAAAAAAAAAAAAAAAAAAGGGCTATAGCTTTTCCCTACTCCTTTAAGGAAATTTAGCCCTAGGGTATTAGTCCTAAGAAATTCCTCAGCTAAGTCCCAATTCAGCAAGGTGTTTAAGTTTGAGCCTAACTGATTTCATTGGGACGACTCACGTGCTTCAGCGCCTGGCTGAATTGGGACTTTAGGAAAAAAGCAGCAGCTTTTAGGAACCTCCTGCAACTTCCTCACATGATTCTACAATGCTCTTTTCTCCCCTCTGCCATGCCCAGTTACTTTTTAACTACTAGATTTACCTACTGTTATACTGCGAGAACAATGCTATAGGGAGAGTCCAAAGCAGGCAACATCTCCTGGTTCATAACTCAAAAAATAAGCAAGAGAAAAATTCCAAGAACTGACCGATCTCAAAGCAGCCACAGAACAAGCACACTTGCTAGCTATGTACACATTAACAGAAAGTATCTGAAGCGCAGCCCCTCCTCTATCTATGGTACTCAATGGGAACTAGTAACACTAGAACCTAGCAACACCTGAGTTTAGAATTCCAAGTCTACACACATTTCCCCCCCCCTCCCCCCCGGCAGCATGCCATCTTTGGTTATACATTTTACCACGTACTGACACTTTCCCCCAAAAGCTTTATTGTTAAAAATAAGCCTTTGATAAGTGCAGTATTTAAAAAAAGTGTAGGTGAAGTTATGGCTGAGAATATATTGCCCGCTAGAGCATTAATAGAATATGAACCCTACACACACACACTAGGAACTCAGGAAATTCACAGTTAAAGGTTTTACCACCACCTGCAGTGTGGAGCACAGGACTTCCAATAGTAGGCTCCTTAGTCACATGAGGATACATGACAGAAGAGTGGGTTGTCACCATAAGGCAGGTCCTTGTATACCTGGGATTAAGCCCTATGCTGAGGAGAACTCCTACATTTATCAGCAGCCAGTTCCCAATGGCCAGGTTCCCACTTCTGCTGATGCAATGTTTAAGATCCAGGCTGAACGGGGAAGGGAAGAGGAGTTGCGATGAGTGTCTCTCAACCCCTGAATTGTTTACATCACAACTGGTGAGAGACCTAAGAGATAGGGCCAGGTGGGAGATATGGCAGCCACATCTTACCTGACAGAAAGGAGGTTGCCAAGCAGGGCCTACATGCAAGCCAGCTCCTTCCCAGGGGGACAGAAGCCGACGAAAAATCATCCCCCATAGTCAGGGGTATTACATATTCTAGGATCTGTGACCAGCTGGTGTGTGGAGTGGTTTGGATAAAGACAGATCTCTTGAAAGTGGCTTCTTTGACCTCCATTGGACAGGTAGGTACAGCAGTGATGGAGAGTGAGGTAGGTTGGGCTCTCTGGCCCATAGGGCTATGCTGGCCGAGCAAGGATAAGCTCTGGACTGCACAGGAAGGTCAAGATACTAGAAATTATCGCCTTCAGCCTGGAGCAGAAGGGTGAATTGGATGAGTATTGAGTCTCTAGTGGGCAATTCACCTGTCCGTATGTAGAATATGGGTGGAGATGGTAGTCTATGGCATTTATGGGAAATATAGCTAGCGTGTGGGGGGTCTCAAGCTTACAGGTAGCTCTGCCTCTCTGCTCATTGTCTAAGGTTAGTGCTGGAACCTTAAACTATGAATGTCCTGACAGGTGTGTAGTATTTTTTGAGTGTTGCACACTAGCACTAACTTTTTTTTTTTTTAAAGGGCAACACTGTCAGGAAATTCCCTTAGTTTACATTGAAATGAAGGAAAGTATTTTTTGGTGCCGTTATAACTCAAAAGTTGTAAATCTTGTACCTTTACCAGACCTATGTTACATCAGTGGTGCTCATGACTGTTTATTACAAGCCCTTCTGATGGAGCTTAGAATTTATGCCAAGCCTCCGAGTGGGTTATCAACACAGACGTGACCAGAACCACATTTGAAGTCTCTTGGTAGTTATACGGCTACCAACAAAACCTGCTGAGCTTGTATTTGCTGTAAGACTTGCATTTCAGGCCTCACTAAAGTTATAAGTTCCACAGCAAAGCCCACAGCAGTTCACAAATGGTAACAAATTCTATTCATGGGGCTTAGTTTTCTGAGAGAGCTTGAAGTTCAGAGACTTAATGAGATTTCAACATGTTTCAGAACATAATACACTCAGAGGAGACCCCTGAAGAGGCCCAAACTAGTTGCTCCATTCAACATATCCAGAACAGTGGAGAGCTCAGAAAGTGGGTAAAGGCAAATCTGACACCTCCCCACCCCATGAGAAGGATCTGCAGTTTGGGAGAGAACGGTGAAGATTCTCTTCCAGGAAACTGATTTGACTAACAGTGGTTCATTTTAGAATGACAGCATGACTACAGGGAAGTTTGTACATGATATGACTCTTTGGCAGGGCCTTCCACCATCCTCTGCTCCCTTAAAGGAAACAGAAGCCCAGCTACCTGCGCTGAGCTCTGGGGACAAACTGCCACTGCCAGCCCCTATTCAACAACATGCATAGTAGCAAATCCTAAATCTAAGCAGCACCCTAGTTGTGTGTGATTGGTAGGAAAGTTAAATTGGTGAAAGCACTCAAGGAAATCCTGGTTCTGTTTTCTCTCAAGACTTATGACTTTCCCTTTTGTGCCAATCGGTTTGGGGTTTTTTGTTTGTTTTAAAGAGGTGCCAGAGTGAGAGATGGGGAATCAGTTTCACTATCTGAAAAGTAAAGGAGGTTTACAGGAAAGCAACACTCACATCCAAAGGCTGTGGTAATCATTTTGCTCACCTAATATATCCAAAAGGCACATTATAAATAGATGGCAGCATTGCCCAACTTTGTTCACTCCTAGCCAGGGTCACAGCAGTTCAAGAACCATCATTCCAGAGCTGCCTAATGGACAACCTTCCCTTTCAAGTGCATCAGAAGTGCTCCTCAAGCCGGTGGCAATGGAGGCAACACACAATGTAGTTTAGTTATCCAAGGAACCCTTGAGAGAAGATTAATAACTCTCAAAAGCTGGAACTCAAGTGGATAGTCCTTTATATTTACATCAGCATTCCATAATTCCTCAACCTTCATTACTGAGGCAGCATGCTCCGATCCAAATTGGATGGAGACAAGGAAAGGAGGGAGGGGAGCGTTGTATCTTCCCAATGCAAAACCTTAAGGCCATTTAAGAAGTAGGACTGACAGACTCTGAAGCAATCTCCATCCAGTCCTTGGCAGGAAGGATGCTGGCCTTGCTCTGAGGGATTAAAGCAGGTATAAAATGAGAGATTATTGCTGCTCTGACAGGGACATAACTGATCTAACAGAGGGAGGGAGGAAGGAAGAAAGTGCTTTCCAAGTTATTAACCTGAAACACCTCTTCTAAGTCAGCATATTGGCTAACTTGGCTTGAAGACAGACAGCTCCAAATAGCAAGGATAGATGAACACACATCAAAAAACAGTAAATGTCTACCCCTTCCTAGCTTTCCTTCCCCTAAGATGTTTTCCTGTACAGGCACTTTCTAGATTACGTATTCTTGGGGACAGAAGAAATTCCAGTCAGGAAACAGGCCTTCCATCCCAACAAATAGAACACTCCCACAAATAAGCAACATTTAAAAGGAATTTTAATTAACCAAATGGTTCAGGGAAGGGGAGGGGGAACCCAAGAAACAGGATATTGCATCTTAAAGGTTGCATGTCAGTCATGAGGCATGCCTGCAAGCCAATGCACAGGAAACCATTTGGACCTTTGTCAGTGCAGAACCAGCCTCAGCATCCAGAACCACTTTTCCACTCCTTCCTTATATATGCTAAGTATTATATACATATATAAAAAAATACAAACTTTAGTTTGTTATAAAGTGGCTTCTCTCTCCTATGCTTGCTTGGCACATGAATGCATGCAAAGCTAGTAGGTTCTGAGGACTGCACAAACAGCAGGTTTTGGCAACAACAACAAAACAAAACAAAAAACCCCCAAAAACAAAAAAGCAAAACCACACACAGCTAAAATAGATAAGCAAGATTAAAAGCCACTGAATTGAAACCATATATTTTCCCAATGGTATAGAATTAGGACTACAGCTACAACGTTTAAAACTGTTTTTGGAGTCTGTCATCCTCTCTCCCAATTCATGCCAAAGTTCATAGCAGCATAACACGAGATTCCTCAAGAAACATCAGGCCAGTGTTCTCTGCTTTAGGAGTGAGTTCACAGGTAAAGTTCAGTCAGTCCGAAGAATCATGGGAGGATGCTCACTGTCTTCATCCAATCGCAGTGCACTGGTTTCATCTTCCAGGCAAGCTCCACCCACTGCACCCAGATCCTCTGTATAGGCTGCAGAAACAATGACAGTGTTTGGGGTTCAGTAGCAAAAATTGGAGCTTGGATGCAAGAAAGCTCCTGATGCAGGTTTATAAGCTGAAGTACAAGACACTACGCCAGCGGTGGGCAAACTTTTTGGCCCGAGGGCCACATCGGGGTTGCAAAACTGTATGGAGGGCCAGGTAGGGAAGGCTGTGCCTCCCCAAACAGCCTGGCCCCCGCCCCTTATCCGCCCCCTCCCACTTCCCACCCCCTGACTGCCCCCCTCAGAATCCCTGACCCATCCAACCCCCCCGCCCCACTCCTTGTCCCCTGACCGCCCCATCTCGGGACCCCGCCCCCGCCCCTAACTGTTCCCCCGGGACCCCACCCCCTTTCCAATCCCACCGCTCCCTGCCCTCTGACTGTCCCCCTGGACCTCTTGCCCCTTATCCAACCCCCGGCCCCCTTACCATGCTGCTCAGAGCAGCATGTCTGGCAGCCGCACCGTTCGGCCGGACCCAGACACGCTGCCCTGCAGGAGCTCGCAGTCCCGCCGCCCAGAGCGCTGCCTGAGCAGCGGCGTGGCTGCAGGGACAGCGGGGGAGGGGCTGGGGGCTAGCCTCCCCTAGCCGGAGGCTAGCTCCCCGGCCGGGGGCTAGCCTCCCCCCGGCCGGGCAGGACGGTCCTGTGGGCTGGATGTGGCCCACGGGCCTTAGTTTGCCCACCTCTGCACTACGCGCAACAGCACCACTGCCATTCTATATCGGCTTCGTCACAAGTCAGTGTTTTTTAAAACCAAGATTTGCTGATGAGGTCATCATCAGGCTTCCGAATTTAAGCAGAGCTCACTCCCTTGTTTTGAGCAGGACACTGCTGTTGTCATCACAGCATTCACCCTGGGATGGTGAAATGTGTGATCTCCATGGCCAAATCTTCTGCCAGTGTGCCACCCACAAAGGAATTGAGGGTACTCATACTGGTTATATTAACTATATACCTGGTCTCCACTCACTTAGGGAACCCTAACATAGTCAAATTCTGGTCTCCACCAAGCCAATACAGATTTAATCTGTATGTCAGAGACTGGTGGGACAGTGGCAAAGGTCACCATGACAGCAACAGAAATATTGGGGTACCTTGTGCAACTCTTACAAAACAAGGACTGCCGTCCAGATGCTGTGCAGAAGCCGGTACCAAGAGTCTGTCCCAACACTACGTAAGGTTAACAAAACCTCATAATCTAAGGCACATGTTACTATGGTATCCAAGTACAGTTCAATATTCAATTCTGTCCAGACTGCCCAGAAAGTAGCAAAGCCAAACGATCTGTCCAGTGAAGCTTCCAAAGTGGCTCTCTCAATCATTTAACAGCTATCCTCTCTTCCCACTATGACTAACAGAACAAATGCTTCATAACAGGTTTACAGAGTCATAAAGATAAAGGCCAAAACTTGGAAGGGAACAAGAAGCCATCTGGGATAGTGTCATCTTTAGAATAATTTTCTCCGGATTTTCCAGCATTATCCTTACCATGTCTTGTGGGTGATGAAGGCACATAAGTACCTTTTGTCACAGCAGCACTATATGTTTGTGCTACTAGTGGCCGGTCATGTGACGCAGACTCTAAAATTTCATTGGCTGGCTCCATACTGCCATCTAGCCTAGTGGGTAGAGAAAGAGATTAGATGTGCAGAAGTGGTTCAAGTAACAATCACCAATACAACTGCTGTCAATACTCCTGCAGGTCAGTTATGCAAAACCTCCACATTAGGCATGCAAAAGATCATACCTGTGTAATATTAAAGATTTTATTAATGCCTTTGGTCACTGTAATCAGTTTCTCAATCTTCAATGCTACACATCACTTGCACTGTGACCGAGAGGTGTCAGCCTTCCAGAGAATTGTAGGGAAAGCATTTGGTGGACTGCACTTCTCATCACAAACACTGAAGACAAATCATCTAAATGATGCCAAAGGCATAAAAAGATCTAAGTGGCTGGAAGCTGAGGCTAGATACATTCAGACTAGAAATAGGGTGCAAATTTGTATTCATTTTTTAAACAATGAGGATTACCCAGTAGAACAATTCACCACAGTAATGTGGATTACCCATGACTTGAAATCTTTAAATCAAGATTAGACTTTTTTGTAGAAGATATGCTCTTGCCCAAAAAGACGTTATAGCCCTGATGCAGGAATTACTGGGTGAAATTCTTGACCTGCATTATACAGGTGGTCAGATTAGGTGATCATAATGGTGCCCTTCTAGCCTTAAAAATCTATGAATCCTTGCTATACTATAAGCCCTGATCTCTCCTAAACCAGTCTACAGACCTGCTACTAAACAGACCACGTGGCTAGCCTACAGACAAGGTAGTTTACAAGTAAGCCTGTCCCGTGACATTAGATATCAGTGGAGGAGCCAGTTTCTATATTTGTAAAACGGGGATAATGATGCTTCCCCACCTTTGGAAAGTTCTCTCATCCATGGATGAAGTGTGTTAGGTGTCACATGTTTCATATTCTTGTTAAAGTAACTGAATTACCAGCTGCGTGGCAAGAGACGAAAGTATAGACTGGCAATCAGACAGCATTAAGTTTCTGCTATGAAAGTGATGCTTAGTGTAACAGTTACTAGGAAGGAAGAAGCAAGGAGAAAGGTTACTCACCTCCTGCCACTGCTCTTAAAAGTATCAATAAAAAAATGAGCTCTAAGATTTGAGTTCAGCAGGAGGAAATGAGTTTTGGAACAACAGAGATTTTTGTCAGTCCAGTTATATTAGAAAACCAAATGTGACAAGTATACAGGTAGGACCGAGTCTGGACTTACTTGTGCTGTTTCATTAGCGTGCACTCTCCTCCTTCTTGGGGGTCCAGGTTGTACATATAGAGGTACCCATCAGAAGCTCCCACAAGTAAACGGGGAATCTTCTGGATTCTAGAAGAGATTAGGAGAGGACACAGAAAACCAAGTTTTAGGAATGTGATAGAAACCACAATTTTCTGCTGGCATAAAACTAAGTGATCACGTTCCACTCACTTGCTCCCTCTCTACAGCTCGTAAGAAATCTGGTTCAATGGCTACATATGCAGGGCTCCCATGACAAAAGTAACATGGAGGGGAATCCGGTACAAAACTACCATTGGCATTAAAGGGAGCCATTTGTGTAGGTCTTGTGCATGTCAATTAACTCTCACGTGGAGGCAGTGTTGTCTAATGGCTAAAGGAGACAAGGAGTCAGAAGACTGGTTCGCATACTGGCTCTGCTACTCACTTGCTGTGGCATTGTATGGCACTCAGTTTCACCATCTAACATGGCGATATACTTCCCTACCACACAGGCATGAGGTGAGGCTTATTTAATGTCTGCAGAGAGCTCTGAGATCAGATGAAATGTTATTAAATGTAAAATGAAACCTGTAAATTTGAGTAGATCAGCACAAATGTATTAATTCCCCACAAAACACACTTAGTACTGCAGTTTATTGCTTTGATAGCTGTGCCAAATGCTCCACTTTTGGTTCAGACAGAATGAAGACTAAAATATGTGTAGTTGGTTAAAAAAGACTCACGAATGCTATACTTTTACCCAAATTTAAGAGCTTGTCTTAGGAAGGTGCCAAATCTGGGGTCTGCAATTACCTTTAAAGTCTTCTATATTGGATAGTCACGACTGTCTAATGCACCAACTTAATACCAAATGCACTAACATTTCATTCAGCACTAACGGGAAATGAATATTCTAGGTCTGAGTCTGTTTTTAAACACTCTTCCTTCACCATGAAGGATTTCTGGAAGCTCACAAAATCCTCTTTAAAAAGCAATTAATTCCACAATCATCCTTGAAGAAACATTATGCTTTCTGTTTCAGTCGGGCTGTGAGTAATTAGTTTTCACACACTGTTCCTGAGCAAGAGGAAGCTTTGAAATGGTTACCAAATGACAATTCAACCCCGGATGTGTTCTATCCATTAGCCATTTAGCTATAGATGAGATGTGTGACCTGACAAGCCAGAAAACCTTGCAACATTATCTACTCTGTCAATGCTTCCTTTGCTTGATACTGGCAGTCCACCAGGTGGTGGGAAAAAACTTCATCTCCTTACTCACGTGGCAAGAGCACAGATGTTTTTGTGTCCACAGAATGGCAGGCGGACTGTAGCAAAGGCTCTACCCTGGTTAAACATTTCTGTGACTTGAGAGGGCAGATAGCTTGTGGAGGACAACAGCATTTTTCCGAAGTAACCTGTCCAGGTAGTGGGCTCTTCCTGAGGTCTAAAGTTCAGGAGGAAGAAAAAGGAAAGTTGAATTCTATTGCGTACTCTGACATTAAAAACAACCTGCAATGGAAGAAGGATGGCTGGTGGTCTTTCCTTTATGATGTAGAAAGGCTCTTTTCCTTGTTTGCCCCCTCCCCCTTAGAAATAACACTACTGATAACTCTAGTATCCCCTATTTTTGTTGGGCTTCTCACTGTAAGTCTCATGTACTACGAGCACGCTTAGCCCTTTAGTGAATGGATAGGATATTAAATTGCTAACTTTTTTCCCTACTTATAAAAATTGCATTACAAAGTGTTAAAAACAAAAGTTTAAGCAACCTGACTATAAAAAAGAATCACTTCCATTCTCAATCAAGTTTCACTCTCGTTTATCTAGTGTCATAATCCAACTATTATCCAGTCTCTCTCAGAGACAACAGTAAACAACATCGGAATTTCTAATATAATGATCATGCAGGAAAATTGAAAAAAAGCTTTCTAGAACTCCTTTATGCATCATGAAGCAGCAGAAAGGGCACAAATCCAAATTCCCTTTGCAGGTCACCTTTGAAATGATAATGTAGAGAGTCAATATGCTCCAGGCTCTCACCCGCACAAACGTAAGTGTTTTTAGTTGCAGCCTTTTATGGCACTCCATGCATGTCAGTACTATGATATATGCAGGTAGGGAAGATGACTGACTTTGTACAGTAAAATACCTTTCCTATTTACAGAGGGACATGTGTATCTCAGCAGCTGAATTCAGCCAGCTGATCCACAATTGTCTTGCTATGCCCTTAACAGTAAGGGGTTTTCAAAAGAAGGAAGTATCCAAGTTGGGGTGGGCAAACTTTTTGGCCCAGGGGCCACATCTGGGTGGGGAACTTACATGCAGGGCCATGGATGTAGGGCTGGGGCAGGGGGCTGAGGTGCGGGAGGGAGTGCGGGGTGCAGGAAGGGGCTCAGGGCAAGGGGTTGGGATGCAGGAGGGGTGCGGTGGGGGTTCAGGGTAGGGGGTTCAGGGTGCAGGGCGCAGCAGGGGCTCAGAGCAGGGGGTCGGGGTGTGGGGTGTGGCGGGGGTTCAGGGCAAGGGGTTGGGGTGCAGGAGGGGTGCGGCAGGGGGCTCAAGGCAGGGGGTTGGGGTGACAAGAGGGGTTTGGAGTGTGGGCTCCAGCCCGGTGCCGCTTACCTTGAGTGGCTCCGGGGTGGCAGCGGCGCACAGCGGGGCTAAGGCAGGCTCCCTGCCTGTCCTGGCCCTGTGCCGCTCCCGGAAGTGGCCGGCACCAGGTCCCTGCAGCCCCTGGGGGGGGCGCAGAGGGCTCCACGCGCTGCCCTCGCCTGCGGGTACCTCCCCCGAAGCTCCCATTGGCCACAGTTCCCCGTTCCCGGCCAATGGGAGCTGCGGAGGGCAATGCCCTGTGCCCCCTCCTCCCCCTGGGGCCGGCCACTTCTGGGAGCGGTGTGGGGCCAGGGCAGGCAGGGAGCCTGCCTTAGCCCGGTAGCGCCACAGGGGTGGCAATCCCACGGGCTGGATCCAAAGCCCTGATGGGCCGGATCCAGCCCACGGGCCGTAGTTTGCCCACCCCCGGTCCAAGGTCCTGAGAATTCATCCAGACTGTCAAACAACAAGTCTGTTTCTTGAGCATTTCTGAAACTTACTTTTCTTTCACAGTCTCGAGTTTGAAGATGTGCACTGTCTCTGTGTTACTGGATGCAGAGAGGAACATGCCATCCATGCTGAAGGCCAACGAGCAGATGCTTACACACCTAGAAGAGAGAGTAACCACATAAATGTCTACATACTAGCGCTATGCCAAACAGGAAATGGAGAAAAGGTATAATTAATTCATATTGAGCTCATAAGTCTCAGTTAAAATGGGAATATTAGTTCCCCACACTAGCATATAGGAGTCTGTCACTGAATATTTCCAGCCTCTTCAGTTATTAATCCAGCTGCATTGTGCAGGCCAGGAAAAATTCTGGAAACGTTGCAGAAAGGTGGAAAAAGACAGCTTTCCTTGTTCAGTCTCATATCAGAGGTTTACAGATCACTCACAGTTAAAGCAAGATCTCCAAAGGACTTAGAGCCTGTGTGCACTGCCCTCTGTGAATCAGAAAAGGGAAAACATTTCTAGAGAGAACATTCTGAACTCTTAATTGACATTTCCTGATTCGCTTACAGAGACAGAATCTCAGGCTTCTGAGTTTGGACTTCTCATTATCCACTGGATTTCAGCTGAGACCCCAGCTAGGGAACCAGTGGGCATCAGAGTCCAAATTCAGTCTACCCATCTCTATATAAAGCCCAATGCAACTACATGGCTAAGTATCACAGAAACTGCAGTATTATACCAGTGACTTATTGGAATCAAAATGGTTAAAGAGATTTGAAGAAGTGTGAAAACAAGCTATCAGCTATTTACACGTTATTTTTCTGTCATGAAATCTGAGCATGCCCCAAATGTGAACTTGATGACCTTCGTGAAATGAGTTTGTTAGTCTCAAGAGAGGCCAAGGACTGAATGAATCAGAGACCAAACACTTGAGTCAGTTCTTTTCAATACATAGTCTAGTGTTTTATACTGTAGATTAGTGCAGCCACACATCATACCATAATCATACCAGATACTTTACAGTAGTTGTCCTGTGTCAAACAAGTAGCCGCACCAATACATTTCTAATCTAAAAGCAAGAGCAAGTACAATACTGCATGGCAAGCTTTGGAAGGGAAGGAGGTTAGCATACATTCAATTGGAAGTTGTTCCAGGAACACTGATCGTGGGAGAAAGCAAGAGTGGGTGAAGGCTCCTGTGATGCTGGCAGGCCAGGTGCCAGCTCATGCCAAGGTCCCCATGTCTCAGCTGAGCAATGATAAATACATAGCAGGAATCACTCTGGCTCACCTGTGTGTTAGTCCTATTAAAATAGGTATTATAAGAATGTGGTCAGCATTTGTTGCTTCTCTCTCCCACCCCAGCGAGGATTCTTACTCCTGAGGGCATTCGGCGCCAAAACATTTAAAATTCTGCAAATGTTATGTGTCAAATGCGGAGGCTCCAGCATGGCATTGGGGAGCACAAGCCACTGGCTGCACAGAGGTGGGAGATCACTGTGCAGCCCTCCCCGGGACACGGACTCAACAGTGAAGCTGCACCCAACCCTGAAACGGCATAAGGACCTGGCCTGTCCCAGAAGCACCCCAAGGCCCTGCCCCTCTGTGTGGGCAGGCAGGCTCAGCAAGCCAGGATCCAAGTGTGGAGGGGGTTAATGTGGAGGGATCCAGATGTGGGTAGAGAGAGTTCTGTGTGGGGAAATCTGGGTGTGGGTGACTCAGTGGGGGGATCCGGGGGGGAGATCGGGATGCATAGGGGCTTGTTGGGGGGTTCTGGGTGCAACGGTAATTTTTCGGCAGGGAAGCAAAGACATCTGCGGGGAACAAAAATTCTGTGCAATTGCAGTGGCACAGAATTTCCCCAGGAGTAGAAGATGAGTCATGCAAGTGGATTCTGCCAATAAAACTGAGTTTGTACATAGCAGGAGAGGGATAGAAGCCCCCAAATAAAAGGAACTAGGTATCCCTATGAGCTTGGACTCTGGGAGGCAAGGTTTTTCTTGTCATACGCAAGAGATCTTCAGCTGCTTAGCCTGGGTTAGCCCTAAAGGACATACAGAGCTTGCTGATTATAGAAGCTTTTGAAACTTATTTGTGTGTATATTTACCTGCTTTAAGCTTGTAAAATAACTCTGGTTTCTTTTTTCTATTTAATAAAACTTCATATAGTTTATTATAGGATTGGCTACAAGTGTTGTCTTTGGTGTGAGATCTAAAGTGCAACTGACCTTGGGTAAGTGAGTGGTCCTTTGGGACTAGGAGTAACCTGAATATTGAAGTGATTCTTGGTGTAAGGGACCATCTATCACAAAGGTACGCTCACCTAGGTGACAAGATAGGTTGGAGTGCTGAAGGAGACTATATGTGACTCAGGGCCGGCTCCAGGGTTTTTACCGCTCCAAGCAGCGGGAAGGAAAAAAAAAGCCGCGATCGCGAGCGGCTGCAGCTCCACCGCGCCACTTTCTTCTTCAGCGGCAATTCGGCGGCAAGTCCTTCCCTCCGAGAGGGACCGAGGGACCCACAGCCGAATTGCCGCCCGCCCCTTCCCCTTGGCCGCTCCAAGCACTTGCTTGCTGCGCTGGTGCCGGCCCTGATGTGACTCCATGTTAAAGCTGTTTTAGTGCCTGAACAGTTCACACTTGATAATGGGTTGGTGAAATCTAAATATAGAACTCACAACTAATTTGGGATTTGTGCCCTGCTTCCTAGCAGTCTGCCTTGAGATTGGTACTCATGCTCTCGAGTCACTGTAGGCAGCATTACACATAATGATGCAGAATTCAGGAGACAAGCTTGAGTAGTCTTTAGGGAGGGGCTTTTGGAGCAGATGAGTAAAGAGATGTAGGCAGAAGTGGATTAGTTAGTGCTTTGCAGAGATGCTTGGACTTAATGTGGAAGGGGGGATGTCTGTTCAGAGATCTGGGGTTGGAAAGAGATAGTAAGATCAGAAAGAAACAAAACAATCTTCCCATTTGAATATACAGAGACAGGGAAAGAGCAGAGTATAGGAAGGTGAAGGCTAGAGGAGAAGATTGCAAATGTCAAGAAGGAAAGTTACCAGAGTATGGACAAGTATCTTATACTGACAAAGGGACACATTTTGGAAATGTTGATCCGAAAGGCAGAGTGTGTGAAAGGGAAGGAAAGAAGAGTTGAAGAGGTCACCAAGATTGAGCCTGGGTGATTGAAAGAGTGGTGTCATCTTAACTGGGCTTTTATCTGTCACCACTGCCACACAGAATTCAGCTGCCATCTAGTCCCTATGGATATTCTCAGTTTAGAAAGACAAGAAAGTAAAAACATAAGTTTATGAAAAATGCAAAAATGCCCATTAATACTATTAGAATCTAAAGGACCCTCTGACACATCTATAGTGAACGTTTTTTAATGTTTACACTCAGTTTCACAAAAAAAGTGTACTTCTAACATTGAGAGGTAAGAGTAATCAAAATGTATTCTGAAGGTTTTGGAAGTATATTAGAGCCTGCAATGAATGCCAGTATAGCCAAAAGTTAAGTACAAGAACTTGCTTGCATTGCTGTAAAAGACAGACTATATATACACATAACTGATAAGCTCTCTTTAGTTAGAAACTTCTGGTGACATTGGCAAACAAATAAACTGCTTGAATAGCTTTGAGCTAATGACATATGAATACATTATTATAATGTACATTTGTTACGTAGGTGGGAAAGTCTGAGGAAAGGGATTGTTCCTTAACGCTGCCTGTTTCTGATCTCCTGATGAAACTGCACAAAGCAGACTATCACCTGTTCATAATTAACGGTAACTGGAAATTGAGTGAGATTTAAGTACAATGTAAAAATGTCATTCCATCACATGTGTCATTACCAATCAAAGCTATAAAATTAAGATTCTGCAGTTTACGAAAACATGTATAAATCTCAAAGTTAGACTTTCATAAGTGACCCATTCCCTGTCTCCCATTCCCAGCTTCTGGCAAACAGAGGTTAGGGACACCACCCCATCCTGGTTAATAGCCATTGATGGACCTATCCTCCATGAATTTATCTAGTTCTTTTTTGAACCCTGTTATAGTTTTGGCCTTCACAACATCCTCTGGCAAAGAGTTCCACAGGTTGACTGTGTGTTGTATGAAGAAATACTTTTGTTTGTTTTAAACCTGCTGCCTGTTAATTTCATTTGGTGACCCCTAGTTCTTGTGTTATGAGAAGGAGTAAACAACACTTCCTTATTTACTTTCTCCACACCAGTCATGATTTTATAGACCTCTATCATATCCCCCCTTAGTCGTCTCTTTTTCATTTCAAGCCAGATTCCAGTAAGACTTCCATCATTGTTGACTTATGTTAATCCCAGAATGGCTAGCAAGTAGATCTGAAAAGAGTTAATCTCAACCCTTAAAATATTCTAATAATCATAAAAGGTACATTGCATAAAAACCATCACCCTCATTCTTCAAAATAAAAAATTCAAGTGGTCAATTTACACTTCCTTTGAAATAATGTTCAGATGACAGCAACCAGAAATATGTAGTAGAAGTGAGGTATACTTAAAGTTTAGTGTGGTTACTCTCCACACTCTAAGATTTAGCTCACTTTGCTATGTGTTAGTATTAACACTCGGCAATAATAGGGAGTAGTTGCATAAACAACTCTAGTAACAAATTATTGTGAGGTGAAAGAGTACCGTTTTTCCTAAAGGCAGTAATGCACAACCACACTGAAAGGAGGTCACCAAAAACTTAAATCAGCTCTTCATCAGCTATGTATTGCACGTGTACATTGCAGAAAAGAGTTCGGTGAAAAGCCAATAAGTTTTCCCTAAATGGCAAAACAGTTTTGGATGCTTTATAATGAAGTAAATAGAACAGTATGTATGGCATTTTTTCAACAGTACTTCAAGATTTGTGTTTTGCTTCCTTGCTCTCTCTATATTGCAAGTCTGTCGCATATGTTCTCTACTGCCCCAAGCTTTTAAAATAAGCTTTTCTACTTTAGAAATCAGGCCTTCACTTCCTTTTCTTGTTGCAAGGCTTTTGGAGGGCTTGATATATCATGGGAAACTGTAAGAGCAAGCATTTTTTGTTCCCCATTTCCTTCATTCAATAGGAGTACACCTGGCCAAATTTGAGCTTCTTGTATGCTCTATTCTGTTTGAGACAGTGGGGAGCCAGGGAAAGGGGTTGGTTAGAAATCCTAAAAATCAGGACAGCATTCTTCCTCCTTACAACTACAATTTTTAGGCTAACTCTAGCATTTCTTGACATACTAGCCAATAATCAGCAAAACTGTCAGTGTTTAATACTGATATAGCTTTCTAAATAATATGGTTCAGCAGTCCAATGAACGAACCCAGTTTTGGACACAAACATCAGTGTTAAATCTCTAAAGCCCTTCAGTAGTTCAGATATCAGAACTAAACCTCACAAATCTTGAGCAGGAAAGATATCTTTCCTAACACCAGCATCATTACCGCACCATAAGCAACAGTGCTATAGCTGGCATGGCTTGATGTGTATTGATACAGTCTGTCAGTGTGCTGGAACGTCTTATGGTGGCAATATATCAGAGGTCTGCAAAGTGGGCAGGCTGTTGGTCAAGTCAAAAAGAGCTGCAGAGGGCCATATTCTCTCTTTTGCTTTCTCACAAACCTGGTCTGTAACTTTAAAGGATCCAGGATCAAGTGTAGTCAGGGCCGGCTCCAGGGTTTTTGCCGCCCCAAGCAGCAAAAAAAAAAGCCGCGATCGCGATCTCTACTGCCGCCGCTTCAGTCTTTGGCGGCAATTCAGCGGCGGGTCCTTTGCTCCGAGAGGGAGCGAGGGACCCGCCGCCGAATTGCCGCCGAAGAGCTGGACGTGCCGCCCCTCTCTGTTGGCCGCCCCAAGCACCTGCTTGCTGGGCTGGTGCCTGGAGCCGGCCCTGATTGTAGTGAAGTATAAACTTTACTTCAGTTACTATGACTCATGGCTATACAAAAGGTCAACTACAGAATATATTGGAAATCTACCGCAAGGAACAAGCTTCAGAGAATGAGCTTTTTTGAACTTCACCTCTTCACTCCCCTTCGGAATTCAAAGAGTTTCTGTCCCTCTGGAATGGAAAATACTCGGATCACTGTCCCCTATGAAGAAAAAAACCAAGCCTCATTCCTCAATTTAAATACCTGCTTTGTGGTTCTCACTCTAGTCAGCGTGCACAAAGATCAGAGTACCATCATAACCAGTTCATACTGTGCAATTCTTGTCACAATTGCTGCACACCAGATAAGAGTCACTCAACATAAGCCAGTCACATATATCCTTCAGGTTTATTTTTAGAGGGTGGGAAAAGCAGAAAGAGGATGGGCTTAATAGCTGACCTACGAAGTTAAAGAGAAGGAGTTATGCATCAAGGAGCCGCCTTTTCCCTTTCTGAGCATACTTACAACAGTATTTCCTTGTGGACAGGAAATGCAACTAGCGCTACCTCCTAGGCATGTGATAAAAGTAAAGAAAATGGTATGCACTTCAGTTCGGTTCTGAGAGAGAGTGTAATATTCCAATCTAATACAGAATGAGATGAGCCTGTGCTGATTTGCACAATTTAGACAGAAGTTGTCAGTCTGTGCCAGATATAGGCTAGTAATTTCTCTTTTTTCCACTTCGACTTTTACTGTCTTGTTTCTGTTTTATGATTCTACCTTCCTAATACACAAGATAGCTAACTTCCAATAAATATACTTAATCACTGATGGGGGATGTCCTGACTACAGACAATCAGATGTAATGTAGTTATTTAAAAGCCTTGTTACCACTAATATCAGTAGCTCCTAATTCAGAGAATTTTAATTATACCAACCAACCTCTCTTTTTAGTACTTGTGAAACATTTAGGATACTTTGAAACACTACAAAGTAAGCTTCACTCTGATCCATACAGTCACAACCAAATCAAAACCTACCTTTTCTGATGCTGTGGCAAGTTTAGTGCCATTTGCATCAAAGGCCAATGCAGCCAAGGGACTATCATGAGCTGGGATCATATTAGCAGCTCTCTGCAAGAATAAGCCAATAAAATATAGAACTTAGTATAGTGCAGACAAAAAAAGTAAAATCAGAACAAAAAAATGCAAGGCTGGATGTTTAAGAGAACCCAAACAAATGTACATTATCTTGTTTTAGACCTGGTAATATACTGAAATGTACAACTTCACTAAAACATTAATATCACCATTCATAAAAACGACTGACAGCATAAAAGATATCTTAAGGAAAAAACTAGGGTTGTCATGATTAAAAAAAATCACAATCACGAGATTAATAAAATAGTCGTGATGAATCAGTTTTAATAGCACTGTTAAACAATAATAGAATACCAATTTAAATGTATTATAAATATTTTTGGATGTTTTTCTACATTTTCAAATACATTGATTTCAATTACACCATAGAATACGGTGCTTACTTTATATTTTGATTACAAATATTTGCACTGTAAAGAAGAAATGAAAGAAATAGCATTTTTCAATTCATCTCATACAAGTATTGTAGTGCAATCCCTATCATGAAAGTGCAACTTACAAATGCAGATTTTTTTAATTTAATTTTTTTTTTTTTTAACATAACTACACTTAAAAACAAAACAATGTAAAACTTTAGAGCCTACAAATCGAAGCTTGAAGGGGCATACAAATGATTAGCATATCTGGCATGTAAATACCTTGCAATGCCAGCTACAACAGTGCCATGCAAACGCCTATTCTCACTTTCAGGTGACATTATAAATAAGAAGCAGGCAGCATTATTTCCCATAAATGAAAAAACTTGTTTGTCTTAGTGATTGGCTGAACAAACGTAGGACTGAGTGGACTTCTAAGTGAATAGAAAAAACACTTTCTTTTGCTTCTTTTTTTTACAGTGCAAATATGTAATAAAAATAATATAAAGTGAGCACTGTACACTTTGTATTGCGTGTTGTAATTGAAATCAATGTATTTGAAAATTTAGAAAAACATCCAAAAATATTTATAAATTTAAATTGATATTCTATTTTTGTTTAACAGTATGATTAATCATGACTATTTTTTTAATCTAGTTAATGCATGCGATTAACGCAAAACAAATTAACTGTGATTGACAGCCCTAGGAAAAACCTATTTCAATCTTGCTTATTTTTTATCTATAATGCTCAACCCTACCCACTAATCAAATGTAGTATTACCCCTTTACTGTGTTCCACTGTTTTCTGTCCAGCTTCAGTAACAGACCAACTACACCGCTACCTCGATATAACGCCACCCGATATAACACGAATTTGGATGTAACGCGGTAAAGCAGTGCTCGGGGGGGGGGGGAGGGGGAAGGAGAGGCTGCGCACTCCGGTGGATCAAGGCAAGTTCAATATAACGTGGTTTTACCTATAACGTGATAAGATTTTTTGGCTCCCGAGGACAGCGTTATATCGAGGTAGAGGTGTACAGTAGAGACCTCCTTCCACAATAATGATCTCAAGTAATTTGATTTCCATTAACTCCTCTTTGATCTTATTAAGTCAAGTCTCAAAAAAAGCACATCTTTAAAGTGCCAGTAGTACTGACAAGGACTCTCACCAGATTGATGGTGTCAAAGACTTGCACCTCTCCGATGGCCGCACTTCCTGGGTAGGCCAGATAGCAATTGTCATTGTTTATTGACAAGGCGCACAAGCCTATGAAGGATAAGCAAAAAAGGATTAGAGAGGCAGAGGCCAAAACTTACCCATCAGAGGTTTAGTTCTATATTCAGATCAAGTTACAAAATATCAAAACTTAACTCAAAGCCAGTGTCCTCAGAAGGGACTTAAATGGGATGGGGACTGGACAATCTTGAGGCCAACAGCCACTAGTTTAAAAAAGTGATATATCATTTTAAGACAGAAATAGTAATTCGAAAGGTATAGAAACTGTGATGAAGAGCCAAGAATTTCCTGGGTTCACAATTAGTGATACCTAAAACATTATCCCTACAAATGCATTTTGCGGTGTTGCAATGCAAATTCCGGTGACATCCTGCTCATTATGGTTTCTTCACTGTTCAATTATGATCAAGTCTGAATAATATCCCTAGGAAATTTTTCACCTGATCAGGAAAATAAGGTATTGAAAAAAAAAGTTTCACATAGGATGGCAGAGATTTATTTATTTTTATTTGTGATGGTATGAATGCAGAGAAATTCTCAAAAATCCCCTTAGTGCCATGGTGCAAGTTCAGCACCCTTAGAATCTGAATATACTTCAGGGTCTAGCAGCTAACTCCCACTGTCAAGTGGGAATAAAGATTCTATTGAGAGCTCTACACAATTTCCTATAAGAAACAGAGTCGCACACAATGAAAGAGACTTTACATTCCATGCGTTTCTTAAATTAATTGAGCCCCTAGATAGATATTCACCAGCAGGGTTGGGGGGCGTCTCCCTGATTGTATGCAGCACCTTCATGTCTCGTATGTTATGTATGTACAGAGACTCTTCTAGGCATACTATCAGCCTCTAGAGGAAGGGGAGAAGAAAATAAAGACAAAATTAAATATATTAAAAGGAATTTGTACAATTTCTTACAGATTACCACAACCTGTGTCCAAAACATATTAGGCAATTTTCAAATACAAAGGCAGAAAGTCCTTGCCCAATTCAGTGCTAGTCATTTCTGAGTTGATGGGAAGAATTAACATTAAGCTGAGACAATCTACACCTCTTTATAAGACTGTTCTATACTGAAAACTTATAGGGGCATAGCTACATCAGCTAGGGGTGTAAAAACCCCACACCCTAACTGACTTAACTATAGCAACATAGCTGCATCTATGGTAGGGGTTAAGTTGACAGAAGGCGGCTTCTTTCTGACATAGGTAACTTGTTTGGGGAGTTGGTTGTTCCTACACAGACATAAACCCCCCCTCTGTTGGTGTAGTATGCATCTACACTATGATCTATGCCGGTAGAGTCTCTGTAGCGTAGATAAATGCTCATTCTCAGCAATACCCAACAACTGGGTTACTTGCACACCCTGAGATTTAAGGTATATTGTCTAACTAATACAGCCCTCAACCCTACAAAGACTCAATAACTTCCACAGTATTTCCCATACAGAAAGCATTAAGTTTAAGGAACTCTTATGTAGTTCTTGAATCAATTATTGAGAATGATGTCCTGGGGGATGTTTCACGACAACGTTCATACTCAGACGTTCACACAAATGAAGATGTTAATTGCCTATACCCTTCCAGGGCCAGAAGCAGGAAAGTTAACATTAGCAGTTTCAAACTATTTTTTGGCACCAGAGGGAAAAAGTACTTGGCAGGGGCCATAACCCCAGCCTGTCAAACATTTCTACACCCAAACATTACTACTTACCTGTCTATTTAGTTTGACAGCCAGGATTGTATTGGAATAGCTGTAGTTGCAAATCTCAGTCCCCTTCTTAAAGTGGCAGACTTTCAGCTTGCGTGGGGCTTTAAGGCTAACTATGGCCACCAAGCTGCTGGAGAACAGCCTCTCCACGATGCACACATCTTCTGTGTCGGCTAAGGAGTTACAAAAGGGAAAGGGAAGTAAGAAATTCCATGTTAGAGAAAAAGTACCCTACAGACCACAAAAAGACTGAAGCCAATCCACAAGAAGTGAGAACAGACTGTAATCTTAATTTGCGAACAGAACCCTACACACTGAATTCTGATTTACAAAGCCCCTTCTTCAGATGCCATTGTATTTTACATGCTTGTAAAATGTGAGGGTATTTTTAAAATGGGTTTACTTGTTATTTGTGCAGACATTATTAATAGGATACTGAATGGTTGCATCAAAATCTCATAAAAGGAAAGGATCTTACATTGTGTGATGTATAGTGAAATGAGCAGGTGACTGCCTAGATAAATTAAGTACCCCTGTGTGTGTGAAAAGCTTTATGATGCCAAGTAACCTGAGATTTATGCACACATCTGCATGCAGACAGAAAAACTATTGTACTCAAGGCAGTTGGTAAATTGGTTGTTCTGAAACTATAAGGGCCACCAGCTCGTCCCATGGCACTTTCATTTTTCTGAGGTCTCATCTGAAAACTGACCAGGCATGATCTCAAATAGCTGTAAAAACTGACATGAGGACTGAGCATCTGGATAATCCACTGAGCCACAGAGAGCAGTGACTCCTTCTCCCTGCTGGATCAATAGTGGCATTTTTTAGGACAGTTGGCTGTATATATGCATTTAATATTAAAGTGGAAAGAAGAAATGAATCTGTTAAGCACTCTCCTGTTCAGATACTTATCAGATGCCGAGAGGAGTTCTAGAGCTGTAAATAAATATCTGCTAAAAGCCTGATGTTCCATTATAGACTCAGTCAAGACAAGCTCCTTGAGCCTTCCTGCCTTGATCCATTATTGTAAATCTACCATTTCAAAATCAATATTTGGATTAGTGCAATGCTGATGCTTGCCAAACAGGAAAACTGCCTGAAAGAACTATTTCTGAGGGCTTCAGAGGCATCTGTTGGTACAGTCAAGCAATTGATACTCTTCTCATCAGCAAAGCCAGAAGTTGCCTGAAAGACTACCAGTATATTTATCTGTCCAATCTGTCTAGCATATGAATACATCCACTACCCTACACACCTGTTCAGTATGAGTGAGTTTTTAGCTAATTCATCTAGCAATTTTCTTTTCAATTTTTACCTGAAATATTTAAAGAGGTCCCTGAGTAAGATGTGCATGAACTCCCTACTACAAGAAACAGTCTCAATACCAAAGCTGCTGTAGGAAGAGTTTATACCAAGTACTTTTCATTATTAAATGCAACCTTAATAGATAAAGGATCCTTCAGTTTTAATCAAAATTTCAGATTAACAAGAGCATCAGGAGTGGTATTTAACTTGTTAATTGCCTTGTAACAGTTCAAACATGTTTACACAGAAACAAGCTTCCATCCAAAGTATGAGAGAAGCATCAAAACAGTTTGTTTAAAGCAGCCTTGTAAAATTCTATTCACCCCCTTTTCTGAGCCAAAGTAGTGGTGTCTGGTTTGTTGTTGTTTGTTTGTTTTTTTAAACAGAGGGGAACGGGTGGGTTGCCATGGGCAACTTTTGAAAAGAAAAAAGTCAGATCATTTATTAATATATAATTTTAATATGTCAGTTTATCACAATTCCAAAAATGATTAAATCTAGAGAGGTAATGATGCATTTAGACTTTAAAATACAGAGGTCACTGCTTAATGTGATCAGTTTGGTGCAAGTAGTAACTGACAGTACAAGTTACAGTCTTCAGATGTACTGCCATGTCGTTCCAGAGTGCTTCATAGCAAATACACATATTTACAAGAGGGAAGAGAGGAGGAACAGAAAGAACCTAGCTGCTCAGGGTGACTGTTCCCTCCTCCCCTCTAGTGAAAAATGAATCAGCTTCTCCTTCCCCCCGCCCTCCCCTGGCAACCCAAGACCTGGAATGAGGGGGGCTGAGAGGTTCCCACTGGACCTGCCACTCCCCCAGGCCTGGGAGCGGGGTTGAAGAACTTCTAGAACACCAGAAGTGTTGTCAGGGGCCAGGATACACGTGGAAGTGTCATTCTGCAGAACTGATGTGGGGCTTAACGGAAAGAGTACAAGTGATCGCGGTCAAGAAGGAAATGACCGGAACTTCTGGCAGATGCAACAACCATTAAGGGGACCACCTCATACATTACCCCACTCTGTGTGCTCTCTCCTTCAGTCTCACAGTAAAGAGCTAAGAGACTGAAGTAAGAATCCTGAACAGATGGTTATCTAAACAGAAATAAAGATTTTGTGATGGGCTTTAATGCAGGTAAGCACTTCAAATACCCAGGGTGAACCTCAGTTCCTAGTCTATATTCCTTTGCATTTCTTCTCACAAGTGATATAATCCCTTCAATGATGCCAAATCACACATGCGTGCTACTGAACCTCTAGTCAAATAACTGTCAGGCTATACAGTACAAGATATGTCTGGCTGAACTAGATTAGCAGTATTTTTAGATGCACTAGGTTGACTGCTCAGTAGTGAAGCAGTTAATCCCATCCACCCTTTTAACCTTTTCTAGTCCTTGTTACTTTCTCTTACCTTAGAAAATTACAGGCCCAGAACACAAATCAGATACAAAGCACTTTATGATGTTCAAAATTTTTACAAGTAGTACAAACTTTGAATCAAATACTGTAAAAACAAATTAGCAAATTACTTTGGGTCACAAAATCTGTTTGAGAACATAGGAACAACAGGCAGAACAGTACTGTAAATGGATTTGTTCAATTGAAGGGGTGCCAGTGAAGGGGAGGGGGAGAAGTGTGATGAAAAAAAAGACATCCATAGTAGGATTACAGCATCATCACTACAGGATGTAACATCTAAGACAGGAGCTGGTTAGAACCATCGAGGACTTTAATCATCTGTATTTCTATCGCGTCTTTCATCCAAGGACATCAAAGCACATTACAAGTATTCACGAAGCTTAACATCTCTGGTATTCGGAGGGGTGAACAGAGCTACAGAGGTTGTGTTACTTACATAAAGTCACAGCACAAGTCCGTGGTGGGAGCCAGACTCCCAGTTCCCCTCCTCTAACCACCAGATACACTACTCAAGAGGTGTAGTATGTACTTCATTTAGGCTATGTCTACACTATCACTTTTGTTGGTCAGGAGTGTGAAAAACCCCCCACACCCCTGACTGTCATAAGTTATACCAACAGAAGCGCTGGTGTGGGCAGCGCTATGTTGGCAGGAGATGCTCTCGCACCGACATAGCTACTGCTGCTCATTGGGGGTGGTTTAATGATGCTGATGGGAGAGCTCTCTCCCGTCGGCAGAGTGGTTACTCGGGAGACCTTACAGCTGTGCAGCTGCAGCAGTACAGCTGTGCTAATGAAAGGTCTCTAGTGTAGACATAGTTTTAGTGATCTACTTAAGAGTTTGCACAGTTTAATTCTACAGTAGAAAAATACAAGAGGTACCAATAGAGGATATGAATAGCACAGCATGGACACAACCATTTAGGACCAGAGTCAACACTGGCTCTGTCCAACTTCAACACCAGAGAAACCCTAAAATGCATTTCTGCAGGGTTAAGCTCCCCTGTGCATAGGGTGCCACTATGTATAAGTAAAATTAACATTTTGTTAAATCTGTTGCCAAGTCGTTAATTATTTTCCCTCCAGTTATTTAGCAAGTAATTATACATACACAATGGAAATATCTTGATTTATTCTTTACTTCTCTATTGCAGGAATTGCATGCTCCGTGGGTGGAGGTCAAGGCAGGCTAGCTCACAGCAGCTCACCAAGCTATCACTTTTTCTTTAAAAAAAAGCTGCTAAAGCATGGAGTGCAAGGTAGATCTTTATACGCACAAAGAAAGCTTTCAAAATGTGAACAGAGAATCAACTAATGTAGACGGTCTAAAACAATCCCAAAGTGTGCTGGGAAGCACTGTGGTCCACTGGATAGGGCAGTGTGCTAGGAGTCAGGAGATCTGGTTGCACTGGTGCCGACTTTGTGATTTCCCCAGGGGTGCTGGACCCCTGCTCCACCCCAGGCCCTGCACTCACTCCACCCCTTCCCCCAAACCCCCACACTGCCTCTTCCTGCCCCTGCTCCGCCTCTCCCTCCCCCCAGCGCCTCCTGCACACCGCTGAACAGCTGATCGCGGCGGGCGGGTGGCACTGGGAGGGAGGGAGATGAGCTGATTGTGGCCCACCTGCAGGCAGGAGGGCTGGGGAGGAGGGGGAGAAGCTGATCCATGGGGCTGCCAGTGAGTGTTGAGCACCCACTATTTTTTTTTCCCATGGGTGCTCCATCCCCAGAGCCTATGGATCTAGGTTCTGTGGGAGTTCTGCCAGGGACCTACTGTGTGACTTGGTCTGTCTTGTCTATTCAGATTGTGAGCTTTTGGGGAAAGTGACTATCTTATTACGTATTTGTACAGAGCCTACCACAGTGGGGAACCCATCTCCACTGATGTCTCTAGGTGGTACAGGAATAAAAATTAATACGTATTAACTTTTTGTCTTAATGGTATGTTAACTCTGAACTCTATTGCTAATTTAGATGTTAACATTATCAGCTGACGTCACTGCCTACAGCGCAAGAATGTTCGTATTATGAAAATCTCTGTCTATAGCAGGGGTAGGCAACCTATGGCATGGGTGCCGAAGGCGGCACGCGAGCTGATTTTCAGCGGCACTCACACTGCCCAGGTCGCGGCCACTGGTCTGGGGGACTCTGCATTTTAATTTAATTTTAAATACAGCTTCTTAAACATTTTAAAAACCTTATTTACTTTACATACAACAATAGTTTAGTTATGTATTATAGACTTATAGAAAGAGACCTTCTAAAAACGTTAAAATGTATTCCTGGCACGCCAAACCTTAAATGAGAGCGAATAAATGAAGACTCGGCACAGCACTTCTGAAAGGTTGCCGACCCCTGGTCTATAGTTTAGCATGAGTGGTATCTCAAATGACTCGAGTTTAGAAATGTACCCTTTTTTAAAGTATTTAATTCAGTTTCAGTCTGTTGGAATAGGACGGGGGTGAAGAGAAGGGGACAGGAAGGCTGCAGACATTTCATTAGTTTTGGTGAGGAAAGCAGAAGCTATTAATCAGCAAGACCTTGAAGTATTCTCTTTTTACAACTTGTCCCTATAACAAAGAAACTGGGATGCAAAACAATGCCATAAATTAGGTTTTTTTTGTTTTTTTTAATTAAATAGGAGTAAAGGCTATGCTAACTGTGGTCACCTGTCCTAATGGCCAGGAAAATCTGTGACCCATGAGATCTTTTCCACATAAGTCACATCACATTATGCAGTAACAGATTATGGTGGCCAGAAAACACCCCTTCCTTTGGTGACTTACCAGATTTCACAGTATGCCACCTATGTCTATATATCTATATCTATATATATATGTCTATATGTCTATATATCTATATCTATATATCTATCTATATCTATATATATATATAGAGAGAGAGAGATATGTCTATATATCTATGTCTATATATATATATATATATAAATAAAATGAAAACCTCTTAGCAGTTCAATGGTTTCTTTCATGTGCATGTGATATTTCACGATAAAATTAAAGCCCCAGCCACGACTTTCAGTCAGCCTTTAGAAAAACAGTGAGACCTGGCTTAGTCTGCCAACCACTCTAAAAAGGTCCCCCCCCTTCCCCCCCCCAAAAAAATTAGAAAAGGACACTTACTGCATTCATAGATCTGTTCCAGTTTGTCCACAGACGAAAGGGAGAAGAATTTGTAACCTGACTTACTGCCAACAGCTAGGGACCTGCAAAGAGACATCAGATTAGTTCATTAGGAACAGAAACTGAATAGACTGTCAATAGACTAGAATACAGCAAATTTCAAAACTCATTTTGTGATCAGCTCAACAGGAATGGTAGTTAAGAAGCTTGACAGAAAAATTAACAGGAGACATTGAATACTCAGGTTCTCTCAACAGAGAGAAAACCAGATGGTTTCAGCATTTGCCTCAAATGGGAAATCATGTTTCACATTTTTAACAGGGCACACAACAGCCTAATTTAAGCCTGCAACCTGAAGCAATCACACTAGTGATTTCTTCACCCCATTCTGTACCCCAAACAAAAAGCTTTAATTTAGAGTTAAGGTTGCTTAAGCAATGTAACCCAGTGGAAAAATACATAATTACAACACCACCATTAAAGAGGGCCTGCAAAGGATTTTTTTTTTAAATAAAGCTTGGACTCATTTTTTGCTTCTTGACAACATACAAGATTTTTTCCTACAAAGTTTCTGCCAGTTTTTCACCTGAGAAGTTATGGAATGTCAATTCTGGTTTTGCTAAAGGACTCTTTGAGAGTCTCAGAGTTGTTAGCTTTCAATATTTCAACGTCCGTACCATTCTGTATCTTTAAATACTGGGTTTCTTTCTTCAAAATGCTAGCCACTGATGTTAAACAGATGTTAAGAGCAGAACAAAAAGTTTTAAACAATTTGACTTAAGCCCTTCTCCCTCCCTCCGCTCAGTTTGCACTCTTAGCTCATAATGCCATTTCATTAATTTTCCAGAGTCTTCAAGAACAGGAGTTGAATTTTTAATATAAAGAACCCACAGCAGAAAAACCTTTAAAGGCTCATCTTTCAGATCTTCTTATACATCATAAAACAGCAAAAGATGACATGCACAATTTGTCTCCCTTTTCAGATCACTTTTAAAATCACCATTTAAAATAATTTTACATAAATATCCTACTACCTTTATAGTTCATACATTTCATTAACAATGTGAACATGTGGAAATTCAGTTTGTTCATTCCAGCAACCTGAACTCTGACCCACAAGCCATACAAACTCTTTCAACAGATTTATCACCAAGGCTTGAAAAAGTCACTCAACTATAAGCCCAAAGACTAAAGCCTGTTAACCAAGGTGAAGAATACCTGTGTCACCATCGCTCTAAGCCTGCAGGCCCTTGAAATTTAAATGAATACAGTACACTATATTTAATTGTAAAACATTAACAATTAACTTTCACATTGATATTATTTTAAATGCAACTTACTATGTCTCTTAGGGCTTGTCTACACTACCCGCCAGATCGGCGGGCAGCGATGGATACAGCGGGGGTTGATTTATCGCGTCTAGTATAGACACCACGGTAAGTAGATCTAAGTACGTCAACTTCAGTTACGCTATTCACGTAGCTGAAGTTGCGTATCTTAGATCGACCCCAGGCAGTAGTGTAGACAAGCCCTTGCTCTTGTTATACTTTCCTTTCCAGACTTCTAAAGTGAGCTGTATTTAAGTTACAAGGGTTCCAAAAAAAGTTAGACACCAGCCCTGAAGTTTCAATAGGAGCCATTTTTAATTCCTCTGAGCTCTCAAACTATTAAACAAATTTAAATCCATCTTCCTAGAAATTTAAACTTGCAGTGTAAGTGATGTAATTTCAGTTAAGAAAATATGCTTTCCTTCTTTAAAGGATTTTAACTAAACCAAAAAACTGCAACAACTATTGCCAAAAAACTGTCACTACCAACACCTTTAACAGTTTTGTATTTAAGATGTCTGGGAGAGGCAGCAGTAGTAACTCTCTTCAGAATCAATAACATTCTTATTAAGTGAGATACCTTTAATACAGATACGAGGAGAGTATAAAAAGTTTAATTTCTTTTTGTTGCCATTGTTCTATGAAAACACCCACAAACACACTAAATTTACTTTTGACAACATTGAAAATATGTTGGCCAAAGAGCAGATTGCATCCAATACATTTATGGGATTTCTTTAACCTTTATAAGGATGAGTCCAGTGAATGTTTATTTGGATTCCATGAAAGCATCTAAGATTGTAAATTAGGAATGCAATGAGTTCAATTCTTCAGCTGTGTCAGACACCAAGAATTTCCCTTAAACTAGAGAGACGGGATACAGTCATTTGATATAGAAAGGCAATACAAATCTCACTTCATGAAAGCACACAAACATGTAACTGGCTTCAAATAAATGGAGTCACGAAGCAGAGTTACAAGGACCCAGTATGATTTCCCTCATGGGTGGTTTGTTGCTTCCTAGTAACAAGTTTACAGAGAAGTATCTCATATTTCGTATGCAATACCTCATAACTTTCTGTATTATATTTATACATCTTAAATGGACACTATAGCAGATGGCTGTATCACCATTCCATTGACAGGTCCACACACACCAGAAAGGGTAGTTCTAGTTTGTTGTCATTTGGATCACCTGTTGTTCCTTCTCCCTTAAAAAAAAGGCTTTAAATGCTAAGGAAGCAGGATGGATAAAAATCAATGATTAAAAAAAAAAAATTGGATTTCTTTTGATAAAATGCTTTTTGAAGAAAAAAACCTATCTAAAGATAGTTTTAATTAAGATACATTATAGCTCAGATATCTCATCATGGAATAGGGATTATAAATTCTAATTCTATAGTATGAGACAATATACTCATGTAATGTTTAAGAAAAAAGTTTTGTAAATGAGTTTCAATAGTTCATGATTAGGGACCCAATTTTATGAGGTTCCAGGGGCTTCTGTATAGATTATTTAGGTTAATCTTTCTATCTACCAAATGTGACTCAGTGCTCAGTCTAGAAGATTCCATCAGAGATGCTTAGTTTTGCAGTTCACAAACTGTGGGTTTGTGTCTCCAGAGATAACATGCTTGTTAACAGCAACAAATTTTTAAATAAATATAGAGGTGAGAAATAACAGACCTCAACCCTATTGTCCCTCTGCAAATTTGTGTACACACAGTCAATCCCTTACCTCTCTCTAAAAGTGCAAAGTTTCAAAAAGTTCAATGAATAGAAGGTTGTTGGGGGTGGAATAGATCTGGACAAGGAGAAGTCTGGAGATAAATATGAGAAGGGAGGGACAGGCAGTAGAAACAAAAGTGAAACTGTTTGAGAAGCATATTCCAGAAGTCTTGAAGTCTTTCTGAGTGTAGCCTTCATTGATTTGAGATCTACCAGACCATCCTCTCACTAGAAGGGAAACCTATAACGGCAGCAGGCCATAAAAGGGACCCAGTTTGGGAATAAGAACCATTCAAGAAATATATGTTTGCTAATGATGTTTTAAAGAAAGTCACACCAGTGAACTGGTGGAAGTCACTTAAGCACTTGGATTCAGAGACTGTTGAAGTGATAATCTCACTTTTAACAGCAGTAGTTTCTTCTGCCGGTGTAGAAATAATATTTTCTTCCTTTGGACTAATTCATTCCAAATTGAGAAATCGTTTGGGACCTGAAACAGCAGGAAAGCTTGTTTTTCTTTTCCAGATTATGAACAAACAGGAAAATGAAGATGAAGACGACTGAGTTAGCTGCAGAAGCCAATATTTTAAGTTTCTCATGTTGAACTCGCTGAAATAGTCAATTTAATTTGTTTTGATTTTTTAATATTTCATTTAACTATTTTAGTTAAAAACAATTTTAACAAAAACAAACCTGATTTTAAAAAACTTGAATATTTAACTAAATTCAAAAATTCATATGCTTGTTTTGTTAAAATATTATATGTTTGCTGTTGAAGAAAAAAATCTAGAATATATAACATTGTTGTTTTAGTTAAATAAAACAATTTAAATGTCTGTCTGGTGATGTTCTCCTCCTAGCATGGCAAGAAAATCCTACAAATACTATTGATTAACCTGTTGAATTGGAGACAGTTCACCTCCCAATGACTTCATAAATATCTGCTTCAATTACTTTTGGTAAATGAAATAACCAAACAATCATTCATTTTCTGATATAGCTGTAAAACTAATCTGAAAAGTTTTCAAAATAAATCACTTTAAAATGTATAGTGTGTACTTTCTAAAAATGAAACCTACATCTCTCTCTGAGTTGTGAAGAATATGTATTAAGGTTATAACAACCAACAAGAATACACTTTTATGTAGAAATCCATGATTAAATCAAGTCTTCCTGAGTAGTGATTTAAATCAATTCCACCCTGTAAGGAAGTAGATAAAAAACCACAATGACCCACCTTCTCAAACTGACACATTTCAAGGACGTCATGGTTAAGGGAGCTCAACTGAAATTTGTGGGTAGGTAACATACTGAGTGGTAAAATTGTTAGAACAAAAAAAAAAAAAAAAAAAAGTCAGAGCCAGAATAAGGAAACCATAGAGCTGTCCTCCCATCACCAGGTGGGGGCCTGGAGCAGACAACTGTCTTATTGTATCTTTCTGGGTCCACAGTTTGCAGGAAAAGTCACTAAGGGCTTGTCTACATGGGAAAGTTTCAGGAGTAAGTCTGGTATAACTCCCTTTGTGGATGCTCTGGGTACATCTACACAGCAAAAGACCACTCGAGGCAGCGAGTCTCGGAGCCTGGGTCAACTGACTGAGGCTCAAGCTACGGGGCTAAACATAGCAGTGTAGCTGTCTGGGCTTGGGTTGGAGACTGAGCTCTAAATCCTGGTAAGGGAAGAAGGATCTTTGAACCTGGTCTCTGGCCTGAGCCTGAATTTCTGCACTGCTATTTTTATCCCCACAGTGCAAGCCCAATTCAGCTGACCTGGGCTCTGAGACTCGCTGCCCCAGGGGATTTGTGTTGTTTTTTGCAGTGTAGGCATACCCTCTTATTCAGGAAAATGAATGACTTTTTCAGCTTTGTTTTGTCACTTTGGAAGTGGTTTAAGCTAACAAAAATAAGGCCCTCGTGTACTGGAATAAGAATGTCTGCATGGGGAATTTCAGTGGTATAATTCTACTGGTTTAAATTCACACCCTGCCTCATACTGGTATAACTTCCCCATGTAGACAAGCCCTCAGACACTAGAAATCACTGTCTAAATCAGTGGTCCCCAACCTTTTTCTTCTGGCGGGCACCAAAAAAAAAACCAAAACCCGAGCGCTGGCGGCGGAGCAAAAATCAAAAAAACAAAAGAACACCCCGAGCGCTGCCGGCGGGCGCCAAGCGCTGCCGGCGGAGAAAAAAAAAAAAAACCCCGCGGGCACCGCGTTGGGGACCCCTGGTCTAAATGATCCCATCCCATGGTGAAGACTAACCATTTTGCCAAGCAAAGAGTAGGATTCCCCCCACTTCCAAATAAAATAATGTAACTATGTGGAAGGGTATAGGATCAATAATCCATTAAGCTGGTGCTTACATGAGCAGCAGCTGCCAAAAAGAGGGTACAGTAAAACAGAAACTTAGTTTATGGTTTAGGTGTTATGTTCCTTTATTATTGCCAATATTCACAAGTTAGTGTAAAATTGAGAGGTTTTTTAAAGCAGTTATTGATTTTAATATAAGTTAAAATTCTCTTACACATTATGCTACATGTTGCAGGTATTTTTCATATATTCTAACTTGGTATAAGTGTCCTCCATTAGAATTTCTTCACATATATTCTATTTTTTTAATTTTTCAAGTTAATAATAAATTATGTACATACTGTTCACTAACTAGTCTACTCCGTAATTTGCACACATACCGCAATCTCTCCTCACTTCTCAAAGACAATTTTATAGTATGAGCAAAGAGTTCATTACTTTTACAAAATGCAGCTCATTTACTAGTATACTATGTATGATCATAAATTATTACAATTACATTTGTCAAAGGAACAGAGTACATTTTGTGATGCATCATCCTTTCCTTCCTCATTTTCTCGCTATTTTCAAGATTGTCATTCACAACAGGTGTCCCCATCCTCAGTGATAAATTACTTTTAACTATTTCTGGGTGTATATATATTTTATAGGTCAGTGGTTCACAAACTAGGGCCGCCACTTGTTCAAGGAAAGCCCCTGGTGGGCCGGGCCGGTTTGTTTACCGGCCGCGTCCGCAGGTTTGGCCAATCTCGGCTCCCACTGGCCGCAGTTCGTCGCTACAGGCCAATGGGGGCTGCAGGAAGGGTGGCCAGCACATCCCTCGGCCAGCGCCACTTCCTGCAGCCCCCATTGGCCTGGAGCGGCGAACCGCAGCCAGTGGGAGCCGTGATCGGCCGAACCTGCGGACGCGGCAGGTAAACAAACCGGCCCGGCCCGCCAGGGGCTTTCCCTGAACATGCGGCGGCCCTAGTTTGAGAACCACTGTTATAGGTGATCTGCAAAGGGCTAAGCAATTGACTTGTGTCCTCTCTTGCTTCTACACTACAAATAAGGAAGGCCTTAAAGAGTTTTCTTTTGGCTCTTTTTTTATAAATATGTTCTCTTCCTTGCTTTTTTACATTAGACATTCAGGTCCTGTCTAGCTCAGAAGACATTACCCCAGGGTAAATTTTCCCCCAAAGTCTAACCAGTTGCAGCATAGAAAAGGCTCCAGCAGCCAAAACTATATGTTAATAACTTGTTTAGTTAAAACTGCTTTCCTAATACTACAGCCTCATCTACACTAGTGCCCCAATCAGTTTTAAAACCAGTTTGAATTTCTGGAAGAGAATTCCTTAATATAGATAAGGCTTATGATTAAAGAATGAACTAGTGAAATGACATCCAAAGAAAGAGTCAAGAAATGAAAGTTTGTCAATTGAGGAGAGATTTTTAGTCATAACTGTTTAAAAACAAATTAACACCAGTTTAGCTTTAGTGACCAATAAGCATTTTACAGAGATATCTGATAAATAGTCAAGACCATCACCCTTCAATTAAGATGAGAGTTTATGATACACGGGCTCCAAGACATTTGATAGATCCTGCAGCAAAACCATGGAAGACGAGAATGGACATTCTTGATATTCGTAATGTTTAAAAAAAAATCCTTTAAGGCTCTCTTTATATATCATAAAGCAGCAAAATAAGGGCAAAGTTATTTAAATTTGCAGATTACCTTTAATATGCAATGGCAAGTTTGTATACTTAAATGTGTTTGTATAGTTAAATGTGTGATTGTAACAGCAATTGATGTTTGCTTAGACAGTGAGTATAAAAGATCAAATACTTTCAGAAAGGCTGGATTTGGGTACAAATCAAATTAGTCACTTCCCTATTGTAATTCTGTAGCGTTATACTGAGCGGTAAAATGGAGGAAGTTGAGACAGATCAAAAATTGAATTCTGAACACAAAGCAGAGATTAGAATTTCAGACGATCAAGAGTACCCCCTTCAATTGCTTACTCTCCCAGGACAGCAGAATCAGGAAGTGTTTGACATGTGACTGCCTCTCTCATGTCTGCTCCTGATGACATCAAGGAGATACCAATGGGGTCTGAAGAAAATACCTCTACCCCCCCAAATTTTCCTTCTGGCCTTCAACCCTCTTTGGCCAGAAGGAAAGTTACTATAATGTGTGATCCTGAAGGACAGAAAAGAGAGCTCAAACAGAGGGAAATAGAGGACAAAGAGGTAAATGCACAGTGTTCCCAGCAAGTATATAGGCAGGAATGTAAGTGTTCTGAAAGCTGAGGGAGGAGATTCCCAACAAGTATGGAGAAGCAAATATATTATAGGAAAACTTTTGTTTACCTAGAGCATCAGCAAATTGGAGCATGCTATAATTTCAAAAGTGTAAGCTTTTGCTACGAATACAGAATCAAGGGAGGTTGTTAAGGCAAAAAGACAGAGCTAACAAGACAGCAGGATAGATTACATTTATAGGCTGATAATTGGTTCATGTGATTCAGTGTTCAGTAATGAGATTAGGGATGAAAAATATTTTTGATGGTGCCTGTCAGTACCACTATAATTAAAGTTATGTCAACTTTTTCATTATAAATCCTTCCTCAGGGCTTTATTTCTTACCTGAAAAAAAAAATAAAAATTCATACCTAGATAAATGTTGGCATAATTGTCTGTCCAAATGGAGGACTTTATTTTAAAAACAAGAATTACAATTAAGCTCAACAATTTTAGAGGAAAAAATTGGCGTTATTATTCATCTAATTTAAAAAAAAAAAATTCACAGGCAGTCTAATGTGAAGTCTTGGCTTTCTAGTACAGATTTGAAATAGCAGAGGCCTCAAATTTTAAGGTACTGCAAAGTATCATTTCCAGACAGTTTCACCAAATTTTGTCACTGCATGTAAATTACACTTTAATTACAAGATTACACACTGTTTGTAACCAACCTTAAATTTTCATGTAAAAATTTATACCCTGTAGAAATTCATATAAGAAACTTAAAACCACAAAAGGAATATATTAATCTGTCCAAAAACAAGCACAAACACTCCCTTCTGAACCTACATATTTAAGATTTTATATTTTGGGATAGGTTATGTTATACAGCACTCAGATTGCCTGCAAGCTTCCATTACGTAGCAGTGCTAATGCACCAGAATCCTGATATGCAGCCCCCTCCAACCTATCCCAGTCTTTCCTAATCAGAGAATACCAAGTCATGCTGATTTATGCAATGGTAGATCTAAAAGGGAAATTGACACATTGAGTGAAAACTACCCCAAAAGGAAGCAGGAGAAAGAATTCTTCTCACTAGAGCATCAAAGGTGTGCATGGTATCTTTTAGGCAAAAATCCCAAATTCCAGCACCAAAACATTCCCAATCCAAGACAGATTTTGGGTGTTGAATAAAACTAAAGCCATGTGCTCATTTTCTGATAAAAAGGCTAACATCTTTGTGAATTGTGCCTAAATCACTAGAAGCTACTGTGTCACTACACAAGGCACCTGTGAAAGTACTTTTAAAATGCTATTTTCTAAGAAAGACAATGAAGAGCGAGATACCTGCTTGATTACATCCTGGAACTATCAGTAGCAGCGCCAGCTCTTCCGGCGCCCTAGGTGGCGGAAGGTCTTGCCCCCGAAATGCCGCCCCCAACAGCGGCGGCGGAAGGTCCCACCCCCAAATTTCTACGGGCAGCCGGGGCGCAGGCGCCCCCAAAATAACAGCACCCTAGGCAACCGCCTAGGTCACCTAATGGGTTGTGCCGGCCCTGGGAACTATGTTTCCTTAAACTGAAAAACTCTATGTAACACTACAGCAACTTGTGTATTGGCAGTATTCTTTAAAGTTCCAACATTCCAACTTCAGTAAGTATGTACCAAGTGCACCTACAGTAAGGTATGCTTGTATTTGCCACCTACATAATGAAACAATTAATTGTCCCTCTAATGACAGCTCTTTCCCATCTTCTTCTACCTGTCAGATCATTCTATTCCTCTGAAATTTGGAACCGTATTAAATTCAAAATCTTAACTTCTGGATTTTATATGCAAACACTAAAATACAAGTTAATTGAGTGGTGCAGTAAATTTCCAATACCTTCATTCAATTTTAAACAAATCTATTTACTTAATATTTATAACTTTAGACTTAGAACACATCCTGGCTACTAGGTCCCTTATGACACACTGGATCAACATTTCATAAGGGAATTGCTTTTTCAACAGAAGCCTTTAAGAACTGCTGTTTTATATACTGAGGATGTTTATTTTTACATATCCACTTCAAGTTGGGCCAGTTATCAATAAATCTGCTTCCTAATTAAAGAGAGGTATGACCTGTTCCACTTTACCTTTCAATGTTTCATAATTTTAATAAACTTTGCCTTTATTCTCTTTGGTTTGAGCAAAACTTAAAGAGGAAAAAGTGCCCCCATTATGTAGTTCCCCGCTCCCCCCCACACCCTGAAGACTACAGAACAGGGCACCAGACATGGGTTTAGGGTTGTGAGCATGTGTATTATGAAGATTAGCTGGACTTATCTTCTTTTCTCTGCAGTTATAGAAATTGACTGACACCATCCTTCAGCAAGTTTGGGGTTCATTTTTAAACCTACACAAAAACCAGATATGGAGGTAAACAACACAGACCAATTCAAAGATGAAATTTTTTGGAAAAGAAAATGCAAGGGGTGTGAAATAGTCACCGTTAAGAGGAGATAATTCAGGTCAACTGTAATTCCGAGCTATGATAAACTTTCAGTAACAAGGGACCAGAGTGTCTAATTCAATTATGAGAAATAGTCTCAAAAAGCAGTCTGCAAACAAAGCTTCCTATGCTAAATAAAGTTTCATTAGCAACCAGTTTAACATTTCAAGTACAACTACATAGGCAAAAAATATTGAAGTGTGGGGGAAGGCTATCATATTGCTATTTTCTGTTCCTTCACTTGCAAAAGCCTACAAATGCTATCTTGCAGACAAAGTTATCATGAAACAAAGATTTTTCCTCTGCATACAAACTGATATGGTTTAAAAACAAACTCAGGGGACATTTATAAGAAAAACGAAACTGTTAGTATTAAGGAGAGGAAAGAGTAAAGTTTTTAGGCTTGTCAACTTGGACAGCATATTTTAACTTCAAAAAAGTTAGATACTAGTCCTTTAAAATGGTGATAGAAAGAGGTGAAGAAATCATTTCTGGTTTATTATCCTTTGACTTGATTTACCTAGTGACTGGTAGAAAAAGTTGTGTACTTGGTATCAAACAAAAAAAGTGCATACTCTGTACGCTCAAGTGCATGCCGAGCTGTATAAGGTACACAATATGATGTCCCAAAAGAAACTGCAGAAACACATGTATGTTGTTTCAAACGAAAACAGAAAGTTTATGATTTACTTACAACATGCTCGAGACTATTTTTCCTTCATATTACCAGTTACCCTCCCCCTAAATCCCTTGTTCCAAGTCTATTTGTATTGTTTCCCTGCACTATTCTCAATGCAAGTACAACAACCAAGTTCACAGTATATCCTACTCTTTCAGAGGATTTCCATCATTTTATAGAGCCACCACAGAGAATCGCCACTGCCTTCACAATCTCAGTGGGTTTTCTACACTTAGCAATACGTGCTGAAAAGGGATCAAGAGACTTGAGGCTGCTGCAAGGAAAAAAGATATTTGATTTCTTACTGTTCATTTATAGATCTACCAAAGAACAAGTCATTAAAAAATAGCTACTCATGCTCCCAATACCAGATCCTTTCCTCTTACTTCCCAAGATGAACTCCCCTCAATGCCAGATTTCCCTTTGGTTATTCCCCCATAAATCTAACCTCTTAACCATTTACAACAGCGCAATCCTCCTTTACATAATTCGTATCACCTCTGCTTTCTCCTGTTACCCATATTTAAATGGAAAGTATTAAACTTCTGTCAGACTTTCCAATGTTATTCTTCGATATGTATGGATTTATTTCTCCCCACCACATCAACCACCACTTTCTGGGGATTTATATTATGCATCCAAAACAGTATTTCACAGCTAAGGAGACAGACACATACACAAAGCTAAAACATTATGTTACAATGGACATATAATTTGGGAGATAAGTGTGATGTGGAGTGTATTACCACCCGCTAGAAGCCAAAACACACAGGAGAAATAAGTGACATTTTTAAGGAGCATGTTGTTCTTTATGAAAAGAGGGTGCCCATACACTTTGAGAAAAACAAGACACTGAAGGGAGCATCTGCTAATAAAGTATCCCTGAAAGTTATTGCACATTATTTCAACACCACAGAGACAGAGTTAAGAGAAAGTTACCTGAAAATACAACCACAATGAGTTGCAAACCCAAGCCTCATAACTCCTTGGAGTCCCATCCCTCAGTCTACTCAAAACACTACCTTCTTCTAGAGAATGGGCACCAGAAAGTGAACAAGGGAGACATCCAAGAGAGACCCAAAGGGAGGAGCACATCTCAAGGATAACAACTAAAAGAAGAGGGTAACCACATCACAGACCAGGCAAACTTTGTGGTGTTAAGAGGGAGAGCTTGCTAAGCATCCCTACTTGTATGTTACCCTTCAAGACTGCATATGACAAACTGGGTCTTAGGCCTGCACCTGCCACAGATTTACTGCATAACCACAACAAAGTAATTTAGCCTCTATGTGCCTCAGTTCCCTCAGCTGTAAAATGAAAATGATACTGACCCAGCTCTGACAAGCACTGCGGCCTATGGACCAAGAGCACTTACAGAAGCATTATCTTAAGAGTGGGGGAACTGAAAACAGAAGTGCATCCTTCTTGATCCGAACTGGGGGAGTGAGTGAGGGGCTCAAAAAAGGGCAAGTATCCTGGATGGGGAGTGAGCTGGGTACTGGAACAATTTGTATAGTGGGGGTGCTGAGAGCCATTGAACCAAACTGTAAACCCTGTATAAGATGGAAACCACTTCAAGCCAGGGGGTGCAGCAGCCCCCCCCCCGCACTCCTAGCTCCAGCACCTACGGGAGAGAGGGCTGTGGAGGGGGCGCACTCCAGCAATAGCCTGGGGGGCGGGGAGCAAGGGCTGACGAGGAAGAGGGCACACTCCAGCAATAGCCTCCCAACGGGTGAGATGCTGGGGGCGGGAGGAGCACACCCCCGCGGGCAGCGGAGCAAGGCGGGCTACGCCCCCACGCCCCGGGGGACGAGGATCAGGCTGCACCGCCCCCTTACCCAGCCCAGGCTCCCGCCGCAGCCGCCCTCCCCCGCAGGTCACGGCCGCTGCCAGCTACACCCCCGAGCTGCTCCCCCCCTTACGTGTTGTCCTGGTTGAAGTTGGCGAAGAGCAGCTGGCCGGAACCGGCCTCCCCGCTCTGACTGGCCAGGTTCATGGCGCCTCCCTGAGCGGCGGGACCCCCGGCCGGCGGGGAGCTTGGGGGCGCGGGCTCAGGCTCAGCGGCTCCGGGCCTCGCTCGACTCCGACCGCCCCCTCATCCCTTCCAGCGCCTTGTTTACGCTCCGGTGGCCGGAGTCTGAGCGCGCCTGCGCCATCCCGCCCCCATTCCCCATAACCGCTCAATCCACACAGGCGCTGTCGGCTCCCCGCTACCGCCCGGCCACCGTACCTTGGTGCGCGTGCGTTTGTGCTGGGCGACTCGCGGTTACGTTTGAAAACTGCGCATGCGCTAGTGTGGCATGTTGCTAGAGGGCGGCTAGCAGCTGTCCCAAGCTAAGTGGGCTCTGGCTGGTTCAGCGGATGGATGGGAGATGTGGAGCGCTGGGGTTTGTAGTAGCGGGTTTGCTTCCCGCGGACCCTAACGAATCTGTCCGTTATAGGGGCACCCTACCCCTGTCTGCTTCTTAAGGCTGGGGTGGGTGTGTGTGTTAATCACCAATGCATGATGCTCTGCTCTCAGTGGGGCCCCTGATAACACCTGCTCGGGGGGTATGAGGGTGGCTGGGATCCCATGACTAATACCCACTGAACAGGTGCTCTGGGTTCTAGTTCTGGCTCTGCTACTCACCTGCTTTAGGCAAGTCACTTTGCCTAGGGTGACTATCCATCCTTTATTTGAAGGGACCCTCCCTAATTTCTTTGGCCCCACTCTGGGCCTCTGTTTTCCCTCCCACTCTCTGATACAGTTTTTATGCCCCTCGGGGCGGGGCTGTCTCTTCCTGTGTTTGTACTGTGCCCGGCACAATCAGGCTCCAATCTCTGGGGCATGGGGAGGGGTTCTAGGCACCACCAGAATACAAGTAACAGAAGCCCATCTGGGTTTCTAACATGCCAGTGAAGAACATCCAAGTGTGTACACACTGGTTTATTGAACTGTGGGATCAGGAATTCATGTTTACAAACCCCCCCCCCCCAGTTTTCTAGATATCTCCCTAGAAAGACCTTGCTAAAATTGTGGGAGGAGCAGTTTCCCTGAGTGTTAACAGCAGCATTAATAACAAGAGTTAGCTCTTTTGTAGCCATTTTCATTTGTAGGTCTCAAAGTGCTATACAAAGGACAATAAACATTACTCCCTTTTGCAAATGGGGAAATAAAGGCACAAAAACTTGCCCAAAGTCACGTGATAGTTCAGTTACAGAGCTAAGGATAGAGTTTAGGTATATCAACTTCCATGCTAGCACCTGGTCCATTAGACCACAGTGATGCTCTGACAGAGATCATATATCAGTAAGATGTGGCTTCATTTTCTTGCCATAATAGTATCCACCAGCTCAGCTGCAACTCTGGAGTCTGTCATATTCCTTTGCTCTTTCAGTGGCTTCTACTATGGGCTCATTTCAGTGCCTGAACACTGGTATGTTGGCAACCTCTAACGTTAAAAAATCATGAGTTAACCCACCAAAAGTCATGATTGAAAATAATAATAATAATAATGTTTTAGTTCTTTTTCTTTGTCTTCTGGTTTTTGAGCCTCCAGAGGGGGCAGGGCCCAACCCCTGCTGGCAGCCCCAGCAACCAACACCAAGGCAGTACACCCAGGAGCACCAGGGAGGGGTGGCTACTTTGCCACCTGACACACACTCCCCTCTCCACCACCCCCATCACAACCCAGGAGGCTGTGGCCCCAAGAAGAGCCCTTGGTGGCTGCATTTGAGAAACACTGGCTTAGATTTCATAGAATAGAATATCAGGGTTGGAAGGGACCTCAGGAGGTCATCTAGTCCAACCCCCTGCTCAAAGCAGGACCACTCCCCTGATAGATTTTTGCCCCAGATCCCTAAATGGCCTCCTCAAGGATTGAACTCACTACCCTGGGTTTAGCAGGCCAATGCTCAAACCACTGAGCTATCCCTCCCCCCTTCTGAGTTTCCAGCCAGGTGCTTGCTTTTGACCCAGTGTTTTCAGCTGGGTTAACTAGAGCACAACGAAGTCGTATGACTCGTCTTAGATCACAAAGTGAGTAAATCGCCCAGCTGGGCTTAGAAAATAGGGCTGGGATGTTCAGAAGAAGGAGACCACAACTGGGGCCAGGTTTTCAAAAGAGTGCAGCACGTCAGATGCATGTTGGTTACTGAGCCCTTTCAAAAATATGTCCATTAGTGTCAGAGTATTTGGTCACAGGAAAAAGTAGCCATAGGATGCTTTTGAAGAGGCAAGCTTTAATTTGATGTCCAGGCCTACCTGATTACATTCCCCTCCCCCACATTCTGTATCCCTGCTGTATCCTTTACCAGGGTGCAAGGCTTTAGACTGGTCAGGGAACTCCCCCCTTTTTCACTGCTGGCCCTGTTGCTCTTCTCTCTACAGATCACTTTGCAGTTGGTGCAGTTCATCTGTGTGTTTGGTTTCCCCCTTCCTGTTTTGGTGCCATCGTCAAACTTGAATTAACACCTGAAGAAGCTGTGCACAGGACTTGCTTTTCTGAGGGCAGGTGGTCAGTGGAGTCTCTGGAAACACCAAGAGAGTCCTGGACTGGGCCAGTATTGGCAGGTGTAAGGCCCAGTGTGTCTCAAACCTAGGCCTGCATTGTTGCCAGGCAGCGAACACCTCCACCCAGCAGTAGCTGTAAGCAGCTTGCACTCCCCTATTCACACTCCACCGCAGACCCAGGCCACAGGAAGTCCTGCCTCAAAGGGGTTGACAGACTGCAGCCTCATGATGCCTGATTGGCTCCCCGTCCTATATAAACCCAAGGGAGTGTTCCAGGGAGTGTCCAGGTAATGGTGTGGATTGCTAGCTACCACGTCCACACAAACTCCCAAAGTTGACCTTGGCTCTGACTTGGACCTTGATTCCTGCTTGAACACTGGAATACCCATGTGGACCCTGATACCCGGTATTGACCCTTGACCTGTCTCTGGCTCTGCCCCTTGGCCTAATTATTGGCTCCGCTACTGACTCTGAACCCTAGTGATTGTTCCTGCCTACCTTCATCTGTGAGCCTGACAGCAGGAGGTATCGGTCCTTTTAGGAGGCTCCAATATCATGGCTAACTCCATGGACCACCTGGAATTGTGGTGTGGAATACCAGGGGGCCCACGGTTTGAGAACCATTGCTCCATTATTAGCAATAATCATGATTTATATTACAGTAGTACTGGTTGGTTCCAACCAAGGACAAGGACCCCACTGTGGTAGGCCCTGAACAGCCACATAAGAAGAAGACACTCCCTGCCCCAAAGAGCTTAAAGTCTAAGGAATTTCTCTACTAGCGTAAGGATCCGGGTGGCATCTTTCATTAAACCAGCTTTAGCCGGGCAGACTTAAAGCAGTATTAAAGACCTTACAGGTTTGGTTTATTGCTCACTGACCTGCTATCTGCTCTCCGAAGATGGTTTCCTTCCTGCCCCTGCCCAGGTGATTGATTTTACGCTGCAAGTCCCCGCCACCCCTCTGGCGTTGGTTCTGATCCACTAAATTCTGCATGCAAGTGCTGGCAGTGTGTTTAAATGTGCCGGTAACCTGTAGAGCTCTCTTTCTCTATGGCAGCTTCATGTCCTTGCTTGTTTCTGTAGTATGTATTATTTATCAGCAGTAGCTCTTCGAGATCGCTCAGCTGATCAAACCTGTCACCTTGCTTGTTCTTAGGCTATGAGAGCAGTGAGACAAAGCGGAGCAGCTCTGACCTCCTGGGACATGCACGATAACACTCCTGACAAGCAAGACATGTGGCAGGGAAACCGCTGAGCTATTGTCTTTTTCAGTTAGAATTAGTGAGTCAGAGGCAAGGAAATGTCTCCTTTTAAACACAGCCTCAGGACAATGAGTGTCATTTGGATGGGATGGTTTTAAAGTATTTATGGCTTGTATTTTAATACTCTGCCCTTCTATCCCACCTTCCATCCAGGGGTTTTGAGTCACTTCACAAGTACTAATTAGATAAGCCTCACAGCACCCGTATGAGGTGGGTAATTAGCATTACCCCCATTTTACGGATAGGGAGAACTGAGGCACAGATTGGTTAAATGACTTGCTTGAGGTCACAGAGTGAGCCAGTGGCAGAGATACAGTCTCCTAACACCTAGCCTTATGCTTTATGCACTATTATTATTGTGTATATTACTGTAGCACCTAGAGACATCAGCTAAGATCAGGACCTGATGGTACATAGGGCACTGAATACATAGTAAGAAGCAGTCCCTGCTCTGCAAGGCTGACAGTCTAAATAGATAAGGGTTGAAGGGAAACAGAGGTACAGAGATTTCCCCCAAGCTCACACAGCAGTCTGCAGCAGATAAAGGAAACTAACCCATGTCTCCTGACTCACCATCTCTTATCCTAGTCACCAGGCCTCTCATGCAGCAGACCATCTTGCCTACATATAGCTTTCAAACCCACCAATGGGTATGAATGTGCATAGGGAGGGTGATCTGTGTTTGGTTGGAGGGAAAAAAGTTTCACGAAAGGGTTAATTTCCCCACATGTCGTTTTTCTTTACTGTATGGCTCAGACATACAGAAGAAATGGGATAAATAGGCATGTTTGTATGGATGTACAGACTGAAGTGTGTCTATATGTGTGATTGATTTGCAAGTATATATACAGCAGGTGTCTTTGCAGTTCTGCTTTATACCACGGGAGGTCACTCAGGCATAGCAGATTGGACAGCAAGTGACAAGGCGGGTGAGGTAATATCTTTTATTGGACCAACTTCTGTTGGTGAGAGAGACAAGCTTTCAAGCGAGTGACAGTCTGCAACATGCGGTGCTTTGAATCCTCACAATCCATGATTCGCGGTGTACAGACTCATGATCAGATCGCTGCTGGGTGTAGGCAGGCATATGCTATGTATGTCAGACAGTATAATAATTTCTCAAGGTCAAAGTTACTCATGACAACTGACAGATTTTTTCCCAGCTGGGCTTTTGTTAACATTACTACAGATCTGTGTCTAACTGTGCATGCTTTGTTGTTATCATTATTTAGTGCAGGGGTCTCAAACACGCGGCCCGCGGGCCACATGCGGCCCGCAGGGTTATTGCATGCGGCCCGCGAGCTCCTCACGGCCCCCCGCCCTCTCCCAATGTTTACCTAGAGCGGCTGCCTGCCTGCCTGCCCTGCCCCCGCGCCGGGAAGCTGCTGGAACCTGGGGAAGGAGGGGTGCAGGGGTGTGTATGGCTGTTGCTTCAGGCACCGCCCCCAGCAGTTCCCATTGGCCGGGAATGGGGAACTGTGGCCAATGGGAGCTNCCCCCTGCCCTGAGCCCCCCGCTGCACCCCTCCTGCACCCCAACCCCCTGCCCTGAACACACCCCACACCCCTGCCCTGAGCTCCCTGCTGCGCCCCTCCTGCACCCGACCCCCTGCCCTGAACCCCCGCCATACCCCACACCCCGACCCCCTGCTCTGAGCCCCCTACCGCACCCTGCACCCTGACCCCCTCCTACACCCCTCACCCCAACTCCCTGCCCTGAGCCCCCACCACACCCCACACCCCTCCTGTGCTCCCTGGGGGCAGGGAGGGGGCAGAGTTGGGGTGGGGATTTCGGGGAAGGGGTTGGAATGGGGGCAGGGGCGGGGTGGGAAGAGGCGGGGCAGGGGCGGGGCCTCATGGAAGGGGTGGAGTGGGGGCGGGGCCGAGGGCGGCGGGGGGGAGGTGTCAGTAAATGCGGCCCTTGGCCCAATGTACTAGTCCTCATGTGGCCCTCGAGGTCATTTGAGTTTGAGACCCCTGATTTAGTGTATGTGTTACACTAGCACCCAGAGGCTCCAGTCAGGACTGGAATGCTGTTGTGCTGGGTGCTGTACAAACATAAAATAAAAGGCAGTACCTGCCCCAAGGAGCCTACCATCTAAATATAGTTACCGGTGGTCCTATTGTGAGTAATGGCATGCCTGCCTGGGGAATTATGGGTATGCTACAGGTGAGGTAATGGGCTATGGATGGTCAGTGAGGGCACAAATTTCAATTTACTAGTGATTCCCCCTAACTACAAGCAAGAATTACAGCCTAGAAGAGTCAGGCACAAGCTTTTTCAATTCTCAATTTAAAAAAAAAGTCTGGTGAGGCAGGCTGGAAAAATCACAAGTGAAAGCAAAGAGTGGGATTTACACTTCAATGATGGTTGTCAGGAAAGCAAATGTCCAGGACCATACATTTTCAGGTGCACCAATACTAGGGCCAGAAATAGCCACAGACATGCAGATGACCCAGGACCATAAATACTCCAGCGCACAGGTGGACAGGACAACAAATAGCTTGTTTTCAGGTTCATCAATGCCCAAGATCACAGATACCCATCTCCCCCTTTGCACTGGCACAATGGCTGAGAGCAGTGGAGATGGATTTGCTCACATTCCAAAGCTGGTCACAATTTAGGACTGAGGAGCCAGGGGGATGGGATGGGGTTCAGGAGACTGTTCCCCATTGTAGTTCACATTCCCTCTTGTGGTCCAAGTTTGTTAGCATTCCGAACACTTCTGGACACTCACCTTTTTTCCAAACCTTTCATAGATGGTTCTAAACTGCAGCACAGTCTTTTCCTCCTTGCTTTTCTGATTTATATATTGATGGTGATTCTCTGCAGCATCCAGAAGCCAGCAGTTATTGAAATTAGATGCCATCATGATAGGCACACATTCGAAACAAGGAAAGGTTAAAAAAACTGGACATGTTCTTCTTGAGAGAAGACCACTGAGGGGGGGGCTAATAGTCTTCAAATATGTTAAGGGCTGTTAGAAAGAGGATGGGGATCAACTGTACCCCATGTCTACTGAAGGTAGGACAAGAAGTAATGGGCTTAATCTGCAACAAGGAAGATTTAAGTTAGATATTAGGGAAATCTTTTAAACTCTAAAGGTAGTTTAGCTCTGGAAGAGGTTTCCAAGAGAGGTGGTGGAATCCCCATCACTGGAGGTTTTTAACAACAGGTTGGACAAATACCTGTTAGGGATGGTCTAGATTCAGTCGATCCTGCCTCAGCACAGGGGGCTGGACTGGAGAACTTCTCAAGGTCCCTTCCCGCCCTACATTTATTTGATTAGAGGATTCTATGAAATAAAAGAGAGAGACCACCTTGTTCCTTCTGCTTGTGTGTTATACCCCTTCCCCCACCCTGTATCTGTCTTGTCTGCTTCTAATCTAAACAGGGCATGGACCCTTCTCTTTGTTCTGTACCTGTGTAGTGCTAGAACAATGAGGCCTGGTCCAGGACTAGGGCTCTTAGGCACTACGGTAATACAGATGATAATAGATGTAACTAACTAAACACCCAGGGGCACAATTCTCCTGTTCTGGGATATTAGTAACTTTCCATAACTTTAGTGGGAGTTACTCATATCTCAGGGGAAGTGAGACCCAGGCCCTAGAGCACAAATACTCTGGGGAAGGTATCTGAACATAGGGCATGGCAGGGGAAGGTGGGTTCATGTGGGCTGGTCTGCCCAGCTCATTTGATCGCCTGGTTGGGATGTGGGTCAATTTCTCCATTTCCATTCAGTTCAATGCAATTATCTGTCCGCCAAAAGTCAGATGAAGCTCTAGCTCTGGAGTTATTCCGCAGCATGATTTGTGAGCTTTTAGTTGCTATAACAACTGAATTCATGCCTCAAAAATAGGAACTTATTTTTCCTTCAATTTGCCTTTTGCCCTCAGAACCCAGTCTATTTTGGTCCTGACAGTGCATTTCAGGTGTCCCTTGCCAATGAATTCTGCAGCCCCACATGCTGCTCCGCATGGGGATGGGCTCCCATAGGGATTGCACTTTCAGTTCATTAAGCATTACTTGTCGACTTTTTTCCTTCTCCGAAAATGCCTGTATTATGTCTGATGAAAGGTAAAGGAGCAAATAGACATCACTAAAGAGCCCTGGCAAAAGCTTCTCCACGGTCATGAAGGCTGGAGAAGCAATTTGAAATAAATCTCTAAAAGTGTGAGCAGCAGGCATCTAGGAGCAGTTCTCAGAAATGATCTTAATGCGAGTGTCAGTTTTGGATCTGGGGCCTGGGTACTGTGGTGCTGACTGCTAATGGTAGGAGAAGGAGATCAGAGAGATGCTATGGACTTACCCCTTTTCCTTGCCCTCTGACTTGTTCCATCTAAGGGCAAGCTGTAATAAATTTGTCCACTCCATCCCCTTTGGGCTGTGCAGGGTACAGCTCCAAATGTAGCAAACCGACAACACTTCAGGTATACCCAGGAGTGCTTTGGGCACTATATCAGAGAGCCTTCAGGAAGCCACGCCACTCAGTCAAATTTTAAAAAGTCCCAAACAAGCAAGGAAATGTTGTGCAGAATCATCTGCGTATCCCTTTGCTTTATTTTTCTTGATCACTGGCTGTTGCCCATTGGTTCATGCTGCCCCAATCCTTGACCAATAGCGAAATAAATTCTGGCACAGAAATGAACTCCCCCCTGGAAGCTGTCCTTCTCACATAACTGGATTCTCAAGAAACCTGGCTCTCCTGGCTACACTTCCAAACAACTGAGATGAGTTTTGGATTTTAGTTAGAGGGAGCTAGGTGACACGGTGGGTCAGTGGAAGCCAAGGTTTAAATCTTCCTGATGTCAACAGTTAAATCAATTTGAAAGTCTTAGCATAGTACTTAGCCCTTAACCTAGTACTGCATCACAAAATCACATAGGATTGACTCTCATTAGCAGACTTCTAAGAGAAGTTTAGGAATAGAATATCAGGGAATTCTGCACGTCAAGACTAAAGCTATGTCTGTACATGGAAGCTAGGAGTGCAATTCCCAGCTTGCATAGACATGCTCATGCTAGTTCCTATCAAGGTAGTGCGCCAAAATTTGTAGTTTAACCACAGGAGCATGGGCTAACCGCCCTGAGTACGTACCCACATGGTCCATGCTACGAGGCTGTACCACTTTAATGATACCATTTTCAAACCAATGTAGTTAAAGCAATGCAAAAGCTGTGTGTAGACAAGCCCGTCTATCATTTTAAAACTGGTCATATCCATTTAGATGCCACCTCTACATTTTCAGATGCAAGCTAAGCCAATATAAGCCAGGTTTCAATCTATTTAAGAATGTCCATGCACAAAGCTGCACTGGTTTAACTAGACTGGTTTAAAATCACACCTTATACTAAGCTTCCTTTTTTTGGCCAAATATCACAAGATGGCCTGGTCTACACACAGAATTGCACCACTTTGACTAAAACTGCTCTACAAATTGATTCAGTTAAACGGCTTACATCAAGTTTATATACAACTGGTTTATATCAACTTGCATTCATACATGAGAGCAGAGAGACCTGGTGCCAAATTCTGCTTTGGGGATATCCATGTACATGGGGGAACTCCACTGGAGGCAATGGAGTTGGGTATAAAAGAGGCACAAGAGGAGAATCTAACCCGTTAACTGTTTTCCTGGAACTTCCCTCCAGCATCAGAGCAAAACCAGGTCATGTTTCTCCTGATTGGGAGGGTGTGCGCCTTTAAGACCCTGTGTGTGTGTCAGCAAAAAGGACTTCTTTTGTTGAATGGAAACACACAGGGCTACTCCCCCTCTAACTCTGCTCAGCCTGGCTCCTTCTGTTGGTGGCAGTTTTCAGCATCTAAGATTTTTAGGGGATGGGGGAAGGAAAGAGACATAGATAAGGAGAGGGCCGTTGCCCCTCCACCCCATGGATCCTTTAGGGAGGAGACTGCCCTGTATCAGAACAAACTCCTTTCTTTTTTCCCCTGTAACTGTGCAGGAAGGGAGCAGAGTGAGTGGCATGCATTTGTGTGGAAGGCAAATCTCCAGTGCATTCAGGCCAAGCACATCCATTAATGCACATTATGTGGACTAGTTAGGGGGGAGGGGTAGAGATCCGGAGGAGGGGCAGGCACAGAGGGAAGGGAGAGGCCTTGCATGAAAGGCAAAGAAAGGGAGTGTGATGGAGGCAGACAGAGAAGGACAGGAGCTGGGGTTCCCAGCTCCCCGGCAGCACCATTCTGTGCAGAGCCCTGCTTTGCTAACTGTTGCACTGCTTCATCCCCCTGCTCCCAGGGGCTGTTTATAAATAGCCCTGGGCTACAGCTGTTGACGTTTGTGCCCTAATAAAAAAGGTGCATTGAGTTTGAAAGGGGAGAAACATCCCTCCACCCCAAGCTGAGGCAGCTCAGGGAGAACAGCACCCCCTAGAAGATGCCCTCCAGGATGCCAGGGCGGAAAGGCACCATCTCACCAGCATCCCAACTCGCGACAGGGAAAGGGCCCCAGCTTGGTCCGGGGGGAAGTGTGAGCCCTGTGCAGAAAAGAGTCACCTCGCCAAAACACCTGCGAAGGCGAGGAAGGCCATGCCCTCGCTGAGAGCAGGCGAAGCCGACTAAGGGCTCTAGGTCTGGGGAAGCACTGAGTGATTCTGCCCATCAACAGCTGCTCATGCCCCCTTTCCCCCCCCGCACTCTGTCTGTCTCTGTCCATCTGTCTGCAGCTCCGCCCTCGGCATGCTTTAATTACATTTTAAATTCAAATCTGCTGCTATTTGATCCGCTGGGTGTATTTATAGCTCCGCTCAAGCTGGCTGTGTGGATAAGGCAGGTTGGGCAGGTTGCTGTGACATGTGGGGCAGGATGGGATTGCTCGCTCGCTTTCCTTCTTTTCCTCCTCCTCATCGGATTATTTTGCAGCAGGACCCACGTACCCTCCCTCCCTCCCTCACACACACACTGGCTCTCTCTTAGGTTGCTTTTGTTTTTATTGTATTATTCTCTTGTGCAACAGGGGGCAGGAGAAACTAAGGGTGGCCTTGATTTTTCTCTTTAGCATTTTAAACACACACAGAGTGTTTGGGGGAGAGAGAGAGAGAGAGAGATCTGGTCCTTGGTCCTGTGAGTTGCTACCTCTACATGCCTGAGCCAGCAGACAAAGCAAGCACGGATGAAGTTGGTACGGTTACCCCGGGGCTTGCCGTTTCCTCCTTGGGTCAGAGGAATCACAGAGACTCCCCTGCCCCCTGTCAGCTACTGAGCTAAAAATCCACCTCTGGGATTTAACTTGCTGCTCCTGAATTTCCTCCTCTCCTGCCTGTCTCACTCTGCTTCTTCCTCCCACCTTCCCTCCTCTTCAACACTCCCTGGACCAGAGCTGGATTCTGATGGAACTGCCAAGATGTTCATGTCCAGAATCCTGGATTTTCAGAAGACAAGATATGCCAGGTAAAGCCAAGTGGCTGTGTTCTTAATTCCTGTAGCTGAACCATTTTGCATTGTGTTTTGAAACCCTCCAGGATCCCTCCCAACCTCTGCCCTTCCCTAGAGGAAGCCGGGAGTGAATTCCAGGGTGGTGCTTGCAGGACAGAGTGAATAAAGCTGACAGGGGGGTTTGAAAGATGTGGAGCTCCTCAGAGCACAGGGCACCTGCAGGGCTGATACTCTTGCTTTGTTTTCCTGGTATAACAACAATCCTTTGCACTTTCATAGCACCTCTGCAGACCTGAATGAATTCAGGCTCACAACACCCCCTGGGAGATAAGTATTACTAGCCCCATTTCATTAATGGAAAAACTCAGGCAAATGTGGGCCACTGATTTTGGGGTGTTTCAATATTTGGGCGTCCTTCTTGGGACACTTTGACCCAGGGTTTTCCTTTGGAGTTGTGGGTGCTCAGCACCTCTGAAAAATCAGCCCCCCACAAGTGGTGGTAACTTGTTTTAATGGCTCAGGTGTGTTGGGATCCATTATAGTGGCACCTGCTTAAGAGGATACCTGATGAATGGATAGTCCTGGTCAACCACTATACAGTGAAAATCAGGGTATCACGCATGTTCAAGAAAGATGAATTCAGACTGGACTAGGTGCAGAGAAGGGGTACTAGGATGATCAGGGGACGAGAGAACCTATCTTTCAAGACAAAGAACTTGGCTTGTTGAGCCTACCAAAACGAAGGCTTGTTCTCTCAGAATACATTCAGGAGGAAAACACCAGGCAGGGAGAAGAGCTGTTTAAGTTAAAGGACAATGCTGGCATAAGTACAAATGGGTACAAACTGGTCATGAATACCCCAAGATTGGAAATGAGAAGGTTTCTAACCATCAGAGTGAGATCCTTGAACAGCCTTCCACTAGGAGTGGTGAGGGCAAGGAACCTAACTACTTTTAAGGTGGAGCATGATACCTTTTTAAACAGGACAATATGGCGGGGATGCCTGTGCTAGCAGCGGACGGGACTCAATGACTCAGGAGATCCCTTCCAGTCCCATGTCCTATATTCCTGTGTAAAGTGCATTAGAAAATTGTCAGGCATCTTAGAGGAAATGCAATGTACACCTGAATCGTGCATTTCAGGCCTGAAGATAGGCTTAGTGAGTCAAATGGAAAGTATAATAATTTATGTAGTATCATCTGTAGCCAGCCATAACGTGATGTTGCAATGGAAAGACTCTGTGAGACGGTGTTTGAAAACAGAATTTCTGTAGTGAATTCAGTGCTGGGGAAAGGCGTCAAACAGATGATAGCCCTTTAGACTGAGTCCTTTATGCACAGGACAGGGACACCACAGGCAACCGCCGTGCAAGGTTCCCTGCACACAGCTCCTTAGTCTGTATGTCTTAGCCCTGACCTGGACGAAGCACCTAGAGTACAGTTCAGTCTCTGTATCTGTTCAGTCCTTAGCCTCTCTCCCAGCTGCTAATGCCAATTCTTGTGGTGGGAGTGGTTTCTGTGATGTGGAGAAAGAGCTGCTGAGTTGACAAATTCCAAATGGTTATCAGATTTCTATCGAAAAGCAGCTTTCCTAGTCCATTTGTCTTAGGAACGGAGTTTGAAGCTGATATACACAAATCCTGAATGAAGACTCTCTTCTCATTCTTCAGATGCCCATTTAAATACCATGTGTTCCTACTGAAGAACCCTTTTGCAATTGTACCGTTTTCCCTATATACGTGTGGGAAAATGGGTGAGTTACAGGGCAATTGTGGGCAATGCTTTGTAACCTTGTCCAGGACAGATCCTTTTTTAATAACCAAGAGAACGCAGACGTTTTTTTTTTACAAAGTGCAATAGGAAAGTGATCAGATCAATTAAATGATGTAGATTTTCTGGGCACCGAACCAAAGTACATTTTGGAAGCCACTGGAGCGAGCCCTCTTTAGAAAGTCCCTCTCTGTCCAGTTAGAGAAACTGATCTGCTAGATGTAACTGAATGCACTTTTTGTGCAACAAGTGTTGCATGTTGAATACGTTGCTAAGAGCCCATTGTTAGGACTGGAATAGTGGGGGATGTGAGTAGAATGAGGCTTGCTCACTGAAAATAGGTGCAAGGCGCCTCTCTGTCTTCTCTTTGTCTTCTCTGGGATGCAGAGACTGGATTTGGGAGCTGAGGAATCCGCCCAAATGAGCAGCATTGTACTTTTTTGCATGTTAAGATGAAGCTTCTCCCACATGTAACCTAAGGACCTGGCTTTTGTTTTTCAAAGTCTTTTTTGCTGAAGTCTTTTGATAGTTCTTCATGGAGCACAAATGATAAAAATATATCACAGTGACTAGCTGAGGGCTAGAACTGGGCAGTGCCCTGCTGAGCAGGAGACCTGAGTTTGATTGCCTGGCTTGGCAAGAGCTGGAAGGGCTGGGGACCAGAAAAGGGAAGCTTTGTACTTCAGGGATTTACGGGTAGTGACCACTCTCAGTATATTGATTGGTGTTGAAAGGGAGGTCTCCAGCCATCGCTCCTTGTCTGGGAGTTGGAATCTGAGTTGGGGGATTTATGAAGAAGGGGGCTTAAAGTGCAAAAAGGGCCAAATTATACCTCCCCACCATGTGTATCTCAATGGGAGGAGAGTAACCTGACAGAGTTTCCTTGAATTTTGCCCCGGGATGATCGTGGAGGAAGCAAGAGATGCAGCTTCCCAGTCCCAGGGATGGGAATTGCTCTTTCCTCAGAGGGCCAGCCCCTCTGCAGCTCTTTTGTCTCCCATCCCTCCTTGCAGCATGGCTCTGGTTGGTGCTATTGTGCCCTCGGACTGGCTACCCAGATGTGCAGACATGGAGGCTGAGTTACCAGTGCTTCAAGCAGCTATCCATTGTTCATGGAAGAAAGATGCCATGGAGAGCGTCTGCTCCCTTGTACACCTCGTTCCTTCTGCTATGTGGTTTGGGGGATGGGAGGAGGAGCATGCTAAGGAATCAGGATCCACTGGGTTCTGCTACCTTGTCCTTGTATAAACAACGGGCAGCCTGAGGCCCAAAGAGTGACTGGTGGGGATCCTTTGAAAGCCCTTGCTCTGCCAGACCCACACATTATAAAGGAGATCATATCTTCACACACACGTGTAGTTCATAAGCTCCCTCTGCCATATCAAGATAGCAGGGGACATGCCATGTTTTCCACCATCAACAGGTGTATACAGTTTCAGGCTGTGCACCAGAGAGGAGCATTGTGAAACAGAGAGGAAAGTTTCCCAAGAACTTGAGAGTGAAGCCAGCAGGGAGATGCGCTTGCTGTACATTTGAAAAGGAAGCAGAATCTCCATCCCCTGACAGGTAGCCATCTGCAGGAGCATGCCACCAGCTTCAGCATTTCACTGTCACTTTTGCTTTTGCCACATGGCAAAGGTACGTCCTTATCAACTCTGATCCTGGGAGGTGCTGAGAGGCATTGACTCCTCTGAAGTCAATGAGAACCGAGGGGACTCAGCCTGCAGGATCGGTCCCTTGACTTGTGAAGTTTATCTACAGCTTAGCAGAGATGAAGCCCAAGGAGGAGTGGGGTCAGATGTCCATGACCTAGAAAGTGACACCAGGCTGCTTCCCTTTGTTGGGCTCTTGGACTTCTTCCCCATAATCTTTTCTGCACCAGGCATGACAGCTGTGGTGCCAGGCTTCTCCGGCAGCTTTCCCGTTTCACCGGCCAAATGCCTTGGCCGTAAGCAGCCAGAGCCTGACACCTTGTGTGATTAGCTGGGAGCTGAGTTTGGAGCAGGCCAAGCACGACTATAAGATAAATCATGCACAGCTGAATGGGAAGCATGCTGTAGTGGCACATGGAAGCTCAGCACAGGGAATTACCCTTAACGGCTAGATTCTGCCACCCTTAAAGGATTGGAAAACGTGTCTTATAGTGAAAAACTCAAGCAGCTCAATCTGTTTGGCTTAACAAAGAGAGGTTAAGGGGTGACTTGATCACAGTCTATAAGTATCTAAATGGAGAACAGAAATTTGATAATGGACTCTTCAGTCTAGCAGACAAAGATGCAATGGCTGGAAGCTAAAGCTAGATCCATTTATACTAGAAATAAGGTGCCATTTTTTTAACCGTCAGTGTAATTAACAGTTGGAACAGTTTAGCAAGGGGTGTGGTGGATTCTCCATCACTGGATGTTTTAAACTCAAGATTACATGTTTTTTTTAAAGATATGCTCTAGTTCAATCTGGAATTAACTCAGGGAAGTCTGATGGCCTCTGTTGATGATCACAGTGGTCCCTTCAGACTTGATAATCTATTAATCTTATTCCATATGCAAGCCCATTGATTGCAACGGGACCATTCCTGAAGTAAGACACCACTTACTCAGCGCAAGTAACGGGGGCAGAATTGGGTCCTATGGTAGGGAGAAGAAGCCAAGAGTACCAGTCACAAGGTCTGTGCCAGTACCAGTACACATGGGAGTGATGGGCAACTCATTGGCGTATCTGACTCAGGAAGGTATAGAAATAGGTGCAGGTATAGCCTGGCCTCTCAGGAAGGCAGTAGAGGCATCTTGATACAGCTTGAAGGAGGGTGGGAAACTTTCACTCTTGTGGAGTTGATTGGCCCTGGAAAATAGCATAAATTCTTGATCTCATAAGAGGAATCTGGAACTGATTCTTTTTTGGTTTCTTTTTTTTTTCTTTTCTGATTCAAGAGAACCAAGGAAGGAAGAGATTAATGTCAGCTGGTCATCAATAAATGCACTGGAAAAATAGCCAGATGAAAGACCTTAAGCAATGAGAATTAGATGAAAGAAAGCGATCAATGTGGGCGTGTTTTATGAACTGTCAGATAAGACGGGAGAATGTTCCCTGCTCAGGGGGCAAGAATGTTGCCCAAGATTCATCCAGGGTTGGCTCACTTCTAAATGTTAAATGACTTCAGAAAGAGAGGGCGGATGGGAAGAAAGAAAGCATTTGAAGAAAGTATATAACAGCAGCGGAGAAGAAACTGAATTTGATTCCATTCCATGAGCAAGAAAGCCCTTTATTCTCAGGTAGTGTCATTCAGCCAGATCATTCGTATAAACAGGCCCCTTAGAAAGTGTCTTCTGCTTTATTCCTATTTTCCACAACAGCTCCCCCTTTGGCACTAGCATGTCAGGCCCCGGGACAATCTGACTGGAGGGCTCCCAAGGAAGGCTAAGCACTGTAGATTGAAAATGGCTCTCACGATATAATGGAAAACCAGCTTCAGTATGAGACACTGCTTGTGGCCGTGTGTGTGAGAGAGAGAAAGAGGGGGGGCTGCAAAAGCATCTCACCTGTAAAAACTTCCCCTCTGTCATTTGTAACTTGGTGCTGCTCCGTAGTGCGTAACATCCGTCTTTGAGAACAATCAGCTTCTACGCAAGGGGCCTGATTCAGCCATGACATAAATGTCAGTGTCAGTTACACCCTAGGTGAAAGCAGATCAGATTCCACCTGCTTTATCTTACCACCTCCGCTCAGTTGCTTTTTCCTGCTACGCCCCCAGTCTGATACCTCGATGTATCAATTACACTTGTTTTGCACACCCACTGAATGGCAAATAAGTGCAAGTTACACTTCTTTGCCATTGACACTTGTTTTCCCAACTCATTTACACTCAACGTGTAATTTACCCCTCCGGCCACATCACTGCTTCATTTGACCCAGAGGCTCCCATGGATATTGCACCTGCTTCTTACACTGAATTTGAGTGAGGTCCAAAGACTTTGTTATTATTTATGAAAGTTGTTGCCGATTTCCAGTAAAACATGGATTCTTTTTACACAGCTAGGCCGAGGCCAAGTCCGAGCTCCCCTCTCTTTGGTAATCAAGAAACAGAATGTAAAGGAAACACGATAAAAAGCAACTTGAGTGCAGACTCTTTCAACAGATCTAGAGCACGGGTGCATAGGGGGAACCGCACGCTGCGGATGGGCAGAATCATAGTAATTACCTGACACAGGTTCAAGATTTAATGTATTCAGGTAAAAGGTCCCAGATTTTATTCAGTTTGTCTGTTCTTGCCCTGGGCACGTAAGCACAGAATAACAATGAAAACAGAAGCTGCAATGAAAGATGCCAATTAAATTTCCCAACAAGGAAGCTATATTTGGAGGCAGGGGTGTTGGAACAATTTGTATAGGGGGGGTGCTGAGAGCCATTGAACCAAACTGTAAACCNAACCGCACGCTGCGGATGGGCAGAATCATAGTAATTACCTGACACAGGTTCAAGATTTAATTTATTCAGGTAAAAGGTCCCAGATTTTATTCAGTTTGTCTGTTCTTGCCCTGGGCACGTAAGCACAGAATAACAATGAAAACAGAAGCTGCAATGAAAGATGCCAATTAAATTTCCCAACAAGGAAGCTATATTTGGAGGCAGGGGTGTTGGAACAATTTGTATAGGGGGGGTGCTGAGAGGCATTGAACCAAACTGTAAACCCTCTATATCAGGGGTCGGCAACCTGTCAGAAGCGATGTGCCGAGTCTTCATTTATTCACTCTAATGTAAGGTTTCGCGTGCCAGTAATACATTTTACCGTTTTTAGAAGGTCTCTTTCTATAAGTCTATAATATATACCTAAACTATTGTTGTATGTAAAGTAAATAAGGTTTTTAAAATGTTTAAGAAACTTCATTTAAAATTAAAATAAAATGCAGAGCCCTCCAGACTGGTGGGCAGGACCCAGGCAGTGTGAGTGCCACTGAAAATCAGCTCGTGTGCCGCCTTTGGCACGCATGCCATAGGTCGCCTACCCATGCTCTATATGATGGAAACCACTTCATGCCAGGGGGTGCAGCAGCACCCCTAGTTCCAGCACCTATGTTTGGAGATGAATCCTTAATATACCCAAGGGCCAAAATCTGCCCTCAGATATCCATTGGTCCCTGGACTTCACTAGGAATTGTGTAAAATGTATCCGAGCACAGAACTTGAACATAGTTAAAATCTGCTGCCTAGCCAATAAATGCACAGATCCAAGTACAGTGCATAATGACAAAGAGGTACAGGGATGGGTCAGAGACGTTCCATACAATAGGACGAAAAGAGAAAGCATGGGCCAGGCAGCACATGGGTACATTTCACCTTTAGATTGCTTTGTTCAAATCCAGCCCAGCTCGGTGATGACTGAAAGTCCTTGTCATCCAGTGAAATGAGTTTGATGGGTTTCTGGCTCGTTCCTGCAGGGTAGGTGCACACATCACAAACATAACCATTGTAATTGTCACCATGTAGCACCAGGATGGGCTCTGAAGAATGCACTACCCTCATACCTCCAGAAGCAATCCCTCTAGGTCAGTGGTGAGGTACCATGGGAGCTCTCTTTGGGTATCTTGCATTACCTCTGCCCATGTGTAATGGAGGCCCTCAACCCTAGAGCACCCCCTGGAGGCCCAGTGCAGCACCACCATTGCTTCTCAGCCTGTTTCTCTGAGTGAGGATTTTAGTAAGTCCAGTGAGGCTTGTCACTGCACTACACCAGGGATCTAGTTTTATTCAGTCCGAAAAGGCAGAGCGTCACACACCTAGAACTGCTCCCCAGCATCTCTAGCTGAAGGAAGGAGGGGATGAGTCAACCCTAATCATGTCCAAGAGGTCCCTTACCAGTGAGGCCTTCATGACCCGGAACCCTTTTCTGGAGTCAGGGGCCTCTTGTCACTAACCAGGGGAGGGTCTTTCCTCCAGGGTCCAGTTCCCCATGGAGGCCAAACCTCAGGACAGAATATAATTCCTCTTTTCCCAGGCCTTCTGCTGTTGCCTGGTGAAGTCTTTCATGGGAGCTAGATTTCTCTGAGATGTAGCGTTCAGAGTCCCTTCCTTTCAGAAACTCTCCCGCCAGGAGCATTCTTTCTTGCTTTCCTTTGCCTGTGGGCCCCCCTCACCAGCTTCCCCTGAGAAGCCTTCTCCGTATGTTCTGGGAACTGTTCCTCTTCCCAGCAGCCTCTGTTTCTCTAGCGTAGGCTCCCTGTGCATAGCTTCCATTTATCTTGCCTAGGTGCTTCTCTGCCTAATTACCTGCCTCCCAGCAGCTCAAAGAGTGAGCTAGTCATAGGTGAACCTGAGCTGCCTCATTCCTCCTTGTGGAGCCAGTCAGAGGTCGGCTGGGCCCCTGGCCTGCTCAGAGGGCCAGCTACTCTCAGGCTCGATGGTATGTGTGATCTAGGAAAAACAGAAGCTATCAGTCCCTAGCATATCTATATCACACCTTTCCCCAACATTAAAAGAAGAGACCCAAAACTCCATAATTAGCACAGTAAGACCAGAAATGGTGGGGAAATGAAGTATGAGGTTAAGCGAGATCCAAAACACGGAGAGAACAGTGCTGCCTGTCCTACGTCTGGAGTATCTTTCTTTGTCGAACCGTGGTGGAACAACTGCTCTGCAGTCAGACTCATTCATTTTGCTTGAACTGCAGGGGGTCTGGCAAGTTTTGTCCCAGGCTGCCTAGCAAATAAATCTTGATATGTCTGAGCATGTGCGGTTGGCTTACACCGGCTCAGACGTGCCCTCCGAGGGACCTTAGATGCCTTGCACAGCTGTTTTCTTTTTTTCCCCTTAACCCGTGTCGGACAAAACTATGGGAGTGAAATGCTTTAAAAATTGATGTGGTTCATCACCCCGAGTACAGAGCTGCTCGAAAGAGTAATAACACCACAGATAAGTGCTTATCGGAGCCACGCCTGTGTCCCTGCCTTCCCTTCCCAGGCCGAGATTCTGCCTCTATGTGGACCATAAGCAATCCCACTGAAATCAATGGGGCTACTTGCAGAGTAAGGTGCTGTAAGAGGCTGGGCTACTCCTTTAAGGACAAGCGGCCAGGGAGCCAGACAGCCCTGTTGCATTAGCAGATCCAGGTGGGAAAGGATCAGGTGATCCCTACAAAGGGCTCAGAGTGAGAGGGCTCAGTTGGAGGAGAGCTGCAGGAGGGAGGTTGGCTTCTGGGACTAGCCCTGGAGCAGAGAGCGGTGCAGGGTGGAAGGCCTCTGGGCCCCCGCAGTCTGGGTTGGGGACAGGGGTAGCTTTGTTCTGTGTTATTTTGTGAGCTTCCCTTTGAATTAATAAACCATGCCCCGGGGGAAGGCCTGAAAGAGACTTGGATGTTATAGTAGCTCATCCTGGGCGCGGGAGACAGGCTGGCACTCAGCAGTAGTTTATGTGAGTGGCAGGAGTGTGAAATGGCCCATAGTAACAAACCCCTGCTGAAAGCAAAGAGCAGTCTGGTCTCACGGAGTAAGTAACTCTAGCAGAGTTCATTTGTGCCTCAATTTTGGCTCAAGAGCAAACAAAGTATCATCTTAATATACAATGCATCCTCTCTGGGGAGTATGTCCTGTCCTGGCAGGGAGATGGACTCAAGCCTCCAACAGGTCCCTTCTATCTCTAACAGCAGTCTTGGCCCCATTGGCGCTGTACAGCCCCCATGTAACTCCCCTGCACTGACTGATACAATGCACAAGGAATTACAAAACTGTTGACCAATGGGGGATGCCCGTGAGTGAGGAGACAGAACTTTCCCAGGAGTCGCTAGACTATGAAACTGAGCCCTGCAAGAGATAAGAATGACCACAGGCCTCACTGAGCTTACAGCTAAATGTAAAACTTGTTTCCCTGACTTGGCTGTCACTCAGTAATTTCAACACGCACACACAAGGAAACAAACTAAAATCTATGAACTAAATACTTCTACAGACAGGAAAAAAGGGTGTTATTTTTATTTGGAATTTTTGCAAGGTGTTCAGCTCCAACAGCAAAAGAGGTGTCATATAAGGACCCAGATGGCTAGATAACAAGGCGATCACAATGTGGATCAGAGTCTGAGTGATCACAGGGAACGTGCTGTAACAAACAAATGGTGCAACCCAGAGTTTGTGTTTCACCAGAGCCAAGTGGAACTTGAACCTTAAAATGTTCACGTTCTGTTCAAAATCTAGCCCCTGCTATTTCTGAATGCGACACAATGTGAGGCCCCCTGATAAAGAAATTGGCATACTCCACATCAGTTAATTAGCAGAGACGGGCCAGAACCAAACCTCAGATCCAAGCATCCAAATGTCAGGAAAGTTTGGATCCAGATCTACATCCTGCTCCAAAGTCCACTGCTCAGGCTCATCTCTGGAAATTAACGGATTTTATGCTTGGACTGACAGAGAGGATCAGATGGAGAAATGAGATTTAAATCATGTTCATTCTTGACTGGCTACACTGCACTGCCCATCTCTAGTAAAGAACGTTAGCTGAGAAAACCTAACATTAGAGATGGTCAATCTGTTACCAACAACATGCATTAAAAGCACAACTAGTGAGTAGTTTGCAAACCAGTCATGATCTTCAGATGTTTTGGTTGTTCATAAATATTCACTGAATAATCTGGATATCTTATTATTATTATTTATATTGCAGTAGCATCTAGAAATCCCAACTGAGATCAGGGCCCTGTTGCACAAGAAGCTATTCATATGTATAAGGAGAGGCAGTCTCTACTCAAAAAGCTTATTATTTAAACGACATTGTAGAAGTGACTTGCCCAAGGTCAGATGGTATATCAGCAGCAGCGCTGGGACTAGAAGCAAGGTTACCTGACTGCTAGGCCAAGGCTCTAGCCACTAGACCATACTGCCTCCCACAAGGTGTTTGTTTCGACTATACACCAAAGCAGCCTGGAGCATCTGACAGCTAAAGAGAATGTCATGTGCTTATTCAGGGACTTTGAAATAGATGCTGTGCCTGTGGATGCTTCGCAGAGTTTTGTGGATCCATTAACAGCCTGGACCGAGAGTGTTAAACAGGGCAAGGTGTCTGTTACACACTTTATTGAGGTAATGGGCCAGATTCTCTGGTCCAGAAGAGCTGTGCTCTCTGGATAAACATGGCAGTGAGGAGTAGAAGTATGTTCACACCATCTTTGTAGTCCCTATATCCTGTGGCTAGCTCGGACTAGTCCCTGATATTAGCGCAGCGCGAAGACTGCTCGAACTTATTCCCAGTACCCCCATGACTCCAAGGAGCCATTCCAGCAGCCATTGTTGGTGTACAGGGATGCACCAGCCTTATCCCCTTTACTCCTGTCATGTCCTTCATGCCAGAAACTGCAATGAGAGTAGCATAATGCCATTAGGCCGGCACTTTGCCATGTAGGCATTAGGGTAGCCAGCTCAGATGGCTTTCCGGCTGCCAGAGAGGCACATACTAAACAGAGTAATGGTCAGAATTTCTCACAGTAACTACCTTAGTTTCTAGTATCTGGGCACGTAGTATTGTATTTGCTCCCTGACTGGTTGACCGAAACATTTTAAACACGCACATAACAAATAATGCATGTTGGGGGCATTCTTGCTAAAATTTGCAAAACACTTGGGATTTGCAAGCATTTTTGTGAATAAGCAACTGTTGTCAGAGAGCTCACAAATAGTGACTGAAATGAGCAGCAATTTAATCTCCAAACATGTTCACTAATCCATTGCTTTAAAAAATGATTTGCTATTATCCCAGTGTCAGGAACTGTCATGTAAGAGTTTGAGTTATCATAGAAATAAATGCTATAAAATGTGCTGGAAAAAAAAAATATCTACAGATATGGCGGGGATCTTCAAAGGCACGTTACTTGGCAGATAGGTATTAGTTATTGTACTTCAGAGGGGTTAGGGTACCTACCCACTCACTAAATCCCAGCCCTCTATATATAGATTTGTGTGTGTGTGTACATTGTATGTGTAGGGTTGCCAACTTTCTAGTTGCACAAAAATGAACACCCTAGCCCCGCCTCTTCCCCTTCCCCACGCCCCCTCCCCCGCTCACTACATTCCCCCTCCCTCGGTGGCTCGCTCTCCCCCACCCTCACTCACTGTCACTGGGCTGGGGCGGGGGGTTGGGATGCGGGAGGTGGTGAGGGCTCTTACTAGGGGTGTGGGCTCCAGGGAGGGGCCAGAAATGAGGGGTTCACGGTGCAGGAGGGGGTTCCAGGTTGGGGTAGGGAGTTGGGGTGTGGGAGGGGGTGAGTGCTCCTGCTGGGGGTGGGTCCGAGGGATTCGGAGTGTGGGAGGGGGCTGCGGGTTGAGGCAGGGGGTTGGGGTGTGGGAGGGAATGAGGGCTCTGGGCTGGGGGTGCTGGCTCTGGGGTGGGGCTGGGCATGAGAGGTTCAGGGTGTGGGGGGGCTCTGGGCTGGGGCAGTTGGTTGGGGTGCAGGGGGGGTGAGGGCTCTGGGATAGGGCTGGGGATGAGGGGTTTGGGGTGAAGGAGAGGGCTCTGGGTTTGGGGGGGCTAAGGGCTTGGGCAGGGGGTTGGGGCTCGGGGTTGGGGCGGGGGCTTACCTCGGGCTGTTCCCGGTCAGCGGTGCAGCGGGGGGGCTAAGGCAGGCTGTCTGCCTGTCCTGGCACCCAGTGGCGCTGGAACATTTTTAGTAGTGGGGCTGCTGAAAGCCAGCCTCCTTAACCCTGTCTGCCCTCCACCCCCGAGGCTGGGAGCAGGGCTGTGTCTCCGGGAGGGGGGGACATGGACAGAGGTAAGGGGGCTGAGGCCACAGCTGGGAGTGGGCGTGGGGCAAGGAGCGGAGCCCCAGTAGGGGCTGGCAGCCAGGATCCCATGCGTGGGGCCAAGAGGTGAGGTGAGGGGTTGGGGGGTGGAGGGCCGGGAGCAGGGCATAGGTGTGGGAAGCACCCCCCACACCCCTACTTCCCGAGCCTATGCTGGCACCACGTTGCACGTGCCCTGGAAGCAGCAAAAAGCCAGCAGGTCCGGGTCCTAGGCAGCGGGGCCAGAGACTCCACACGCTGCTTTTGCTCGCAGGCATCGCTCCCCCACTTCCCGGCCAATGGGAGTGTGGAGCCGGTGCTCGGGGCAGGGGCAGTGCGCAGAGCCCTGTGGCCCCCCCACGTAGGAGCCGGATCTGCTGGCTGCTTCCGGGGCGCAGCGTGGTGCCAGCCAGGACAGGTAGGGACTAGCCTGCCTTAGCACCACAGCACCACCGACCGGACTTTTAACGGTCTGGTTGGCAGTGCTGACCAGAGCAGCCAGGGTCCCTTTTCGACCAGGTGTTCTGGTCGAAAACTGGACACCTGGTCACCCTATGTATGTGGTTGTGTATATGTGTATATGTATTGTTGCTCCCTGGGCATGAGCAATTAGCCATTACTCAGGGCCTTGCAGGGTTGTTTCTGTTAGGGAGAAAAATCAGTAATGTGAGTCAGGTATAGTCTTGGTTTATGATTTTGTTTATGTACAAAGAATGTACACAAAGTCCTGTTTCCCTGAACACAATCAAAACAAACAACAGCAGGCAGCTTCCTTGCTCAGAAATCCCCCTGGGTGCCACTCCAGCAAGCTCTGTGCTCAAGAAGTTCTGTCTCTCTGCTTCCTTTCTGGGTCACACTCATGCCACTCCTCCTGGCTTTCTCTCGCTCTGACAGACACTGCCTAAAACCAATCTCGTAGGCCCTGAATTTGGAACCAGGGAAACCCCTCAATCCGCTCCGTTTAGTCTGACTCGCCATACGGCCTAGTCCTTGGGCAGTAGATCCCTGCTGTTTTTATTGCTTGAACTGCTCCGGTTGAGCCTGAAAGAGTGTTGTCTTTGGACCCAAGACTCACCATTCAGTTTCTTAGCACCCTTTTGCATAAATATACATTGTGTGTGTTATTGTGCTATTGTTTAACATTTATATTGTAGTAGCGCCCACAGGCCCCAGTCAGGGTTGGGATCCCACTGGGCTAGGCTGTGTATAAACACATGAAAATACGCGGCCCCAGCCCTGAAACATGTGCCATCTAGGAAGATAAGTGATCTAGATAACGAGCCTTTTGTGTTTCCATTTTTCGGACTCACTCTGCTCCCTCCGGAAAGTTGCCAGTCCCTTTTGTTACACTAAAACAGCACAGAGAGAGAATGCTTTGTTCCCTCACACCCACCTTCCCAACACACACCCACTCTGCCCTTGTGCATGATGCTTCCATCTGAAATGCATGCTGGAATCAGTCCAAAAGCTGAAAGAGGAAAGTGGGTAGCAGGTTGAATTCCACCCAGGGGAAACGGATTGTAAAACCAAGAGCAGATTTAGTGTCTTTTTTCCTCCCAGCATGGAGGGCAAAGGAGGATGGAAGTTGTATTTAAAGTGTAGGACACACAAGGCTGAACTTTCCGAACCTGGATTGCCATATGTGCGCGTAGGAGCTGGGAAAGTAGCACCCAGATGCAGAGAAGCGGGCACTGAGTACAACACGTACAGATATGTAGGCATGCGTGGGTGTTTCTGCAGATGGCAGAACTGGATGGGGTTAGAATTACAGTTTGCATTTGTAAGTTTCAGTGGGAAAGCTTTCCCTGTAACCAGGTATTTTAGAAATTTTTATAGTACTGTACAGTCATTTGGTTTGGGCAAAACATGTTATTGTTACTGCAGAGCTTGGGGTCTTGATCTAGGGGCTACAAACAGGTGTCCAAAGGTTGAACCCACCATGCCCTTCCTGTACCCAAATGGGAGACAATCTCAGCTAGATGGAAGAGGGGGTCCCAGTATGGAAAAGGGTCGAGAACCATTGCTATAGAGCAGGGCCGGCTCCAGGCACCAGCTGAACAAGCAGGTGCTTGGGGCGGCCACTCGGGAGAGGGGCGGCACGTCCAGCTATTCGGCGGCAATTCGGCGGAGGGTCCCTCACTCCCGCTCGGAGCGAAGGACCTCCCGCCGAATTGCCGCCGCAGATCGCAATCGCGGCTTTTTTTTTTTTTTTTTGCTGCCTGGGGCAGCAAAAACCCTGGAGCCGGCGCTGCTATAGAGGCTTCTCTCTGCAGAAGACACGAGCTGCCAAGGTCTGAAGTTGCTCACCCATGATGGAGGGCATCTAACTCAGTGGGTTTGGCCAGCCAAATCATCATGCACGTTGGGCACTGGCTGTGTTGCTTTGTAACGATGTGCTAAACTCTCAGGAAGCAGCCTAATTATCAGCTAGCGAGGAGAACGAGGACTGAATCCTATTACTAGGTCCTGTAGCTGGATCATTAGAAGATTACAGGTCAAAAGCGTAGCATGAGCCAGGGCCCAGCTTACAGGAATTCACCCAGCGGGCAGGCACAATGGCTTGAATACACACAAACAGTGCTCAAGCCTGGGATTTTGTTCCTGGGACTCCCATGTGTTAGCACAGGACGCGTGGTCTTGATCATTGCTTAGGCGAGAGCTGGGGAAGAGGGGATGACTTGCTGCAGACAGGGGAGACTGGGAAGCCAGGAGGGGCAGAGACGTAGGGTTGCCAACATATTTCAAAAATAAGGGACTGTTTTCTTAGCACCCCCGCCCCATCCTTCTCCCAGTATTATTATTATTATTATCATCATTCTTATTAATAATAATACTAAGCAGTACTCACCTACCCTACATACCCCAGGGTATTTCTTGCTGCTTTTTGCAGCACTCAGCAACTCCCAATCTTGTTGTACAGAGATGAAACAATAAGGGACCTCCCTTGTAATAAGGCCAGAGACGGACTTCCTGGCATTGGTGATATCATCTGTCAGAGGCCATTACTTTCTCTGTCTCTTGCCTCGTAATGAGATGCTGTCACTGAGCTGATCGGGGCTGGATTTATTTGCCAATTCCATGATGATTTCTGGAGTGAGTGTGACGGATGATTGTGAGGGAAGAGGCTAAAGAATAATCCTCTTTATTAGTTCTTAAGAACCTGGAGGGCTGCTGGGTGTTGGCCGGGGGAGGAGCAGTCAGTACCAGTTTGCTCTGTCTGAAAGCTCAGGGGATGAAATTAAAGATGGGCCAAAATTAGAGAATCTGGATGTTCACCACCAGTTTAAAGTGGTTGCCTTTGGGGTCCTTGCCAAACGGCAGCTCACCTGCTGCCCACTCATGTGACTTTTCCAGACCTCTCTATCCCGCCATGTTGTGGTGTTCAGTAATCACTCCCAGCCGAGGAGTCGGAGAGAGGCCTGTTACTTTCAGTGTCTGAGTTCGAACTAATCGCTGTTGCTTAACATGAGCCTCTGCGTAACATAACAACCAGTTGCAACTAGCTTTTGCCAGAGCCTTTTAAGGGTACAGTTCCCCACATACATGACGGATACCACACAAATACATGGAGTGGCAATTCTCCTCCTACACAGGCCCACAGCTGAGCACCTACACCAAATTCATTGCTAGTGTGAAGGGAAGCAACTCCATTTAAATCACTGGAGTTACACCAGGGCTCAAATTGGCCCTAAAAGCATCATGCATTCATACATAGAGACACAGACACATGCAAAAGCCAGCATCCCAATATACAGAGACACAGGTCAGCACTCATGCATACGGGCAGATGGAGAGTACACGGGCCGACACTCATCTCTCCTTTTAGAACTGTACCTGGCTGTTTGTCACCTGGCCTGGCCTTTCTGCATGTGAACTGTGTTTATTAGAGGCTTTGAAGATGGGTTGAGCACCCTGTGACGGGGTAGTCTGCCCCATAAGGGCAGTCCTGCCTACTGGTCAGTCCACCCCACCATGGCTCTTTAAGAGTTGAAAGTCGGATTATAGATACAAGGACCTGGGAGATATTGGAAGAGAGGAAGCAGTAACAGTGAGCAAGGAGGATTTAGGAGGAAATCATGTTACTCTTTCTTTAAGGGCCCCGGCCCAGGACTAAAAACCTTGCAGAGAAGGCAGGGCAGGACTCCCCCCTCTTCCAACCAATTGGGGATGAGCTGGGCAGATACCTGCAGACAGGCAAGGGGGTAAGAAGGCACCTGTGTTAGAAGGGAGCAGACATGAAGGAAAAGTTTGCCAACCCCTCTGAGCCTGAGGACTAAGTGGAGCCAGTTGAGGGATTAGAATTACTTCAATTACCCAGCTCCAGGAGAAGGGCTGGGCTGGGCTCCTGCCATAAGCAGAAGACAAATGGCAGCCCAGTGCCAGGAGGAGAGAGGTGGCTCCTGGTAAGAAGAGAGACAATAATTGCTTGACCTACCTAGCTTCAGAAGGAGGGTGGGGCTTCTGCCATAAGGAGGGATATAAAGATAGAGAGAACCCTAAGGGACTGGGAACAGAGCTTAGAGGGCCGGCATTAGAGGAGCCCTGAAAGCCAGAAGCACCTTTTGTTTATTTGGGACTTTTTGTTATGGACCCGTTTGTAGGAGGTTTTGTAATAACCAAATCCTAAGGAGGGTATTATTGAGTCAAGCCTGAAGGGAAACTGAGGCAGAAAGTATGTGCAGTGCCGCACTAACTCTGCTGGGGGTGCTACAGGGCAGGCACACCCCATGCCACACCCCCAACTCTAACTGAAGTCCATGGGAAATCAAGTCTGCAAACCGGGCGCTAGGAGTTGCGCTTGCTGGGGAACAGCTGTTTGAATTCCTCTCGGCTGCCCTGCTAGAGCAGACTGAGAGCTGGTCCCCATTCCCCTTAGAGAGGAAGGAGACTTGGCTTTGTTTCATGGCTTTTCCCTTGGTTTGCTTGTTGCTCTGGCCAACCTTCTTCATAGCCTGCCTCCCAGGAGCAGCGTGGTTTTAATTCCCCAGTTGCGCTCTTGGACAGACCACGGCTCTCTGCATCTACCAGCCTCCTAGGGCCACTATGAGGCTTAATTAATGTTTATAAAGAACATAGAGATCCTTGGGTGAAAGGCATTAGATTGAGAAGCACCTGGTACTGCTATTATTTCCCCCAGGATCCTAGCCCAGGGCACTTTGGACCCCAGTTTAAATCCCCCCTAGAACCATGTTCCCCCTCCAGACCACAAAGCTAGCAAACCCTGCTGAGAAGGGGGAGTTTAAGGGCCAGAGCCAAAGCCTCTTAGACACGATGGAAAGATTCTCATTGAATTTTGGATCAGGTCCTTAATGATCCTCTCTCTGTTTGCCCTGCAACTGACAAACTGCCTCAGTTTCCCAGTACCACTCTCCATGAAAGTCTGTGACCAGCCCTGTGCCACCTTCAGCTGAGAGTGCTGATGTTTTCTCACAGCCTGCCCTGAGCTCAGTTTGGGGCTTGGCTACACTACAGGTGTACTAGTCAGCAGGTCCACCACCACCACCACCACCCATGTAGTAGAGGCAGCACTTGACTATGTCCCCCGCACAGGGCTAGAGCCTTGGACAGCACAAAGTTTTATCAAGGGCACAGTTAGGTCCTGTCTATACTACAAAATGGTTGTAAATAGGCCAGGGGCCTGCTGTGCTGTAAGCAGATCCTATGACTTCATCTATTTGTAACGTAAATAGGGCCTGGGACATGCCCCCACCCCACTGGGCTGGCTGAGTGTCTAAGCACTGTAATTATCCTTGCTTTAGCAAAGAGCTGAGAATTCCCGAGAGGTGGATTTCCCCGACAACTCCTTCCATTGACAGATGTCTGAATATCCCCATCCTGGTTTTACCAGTGGACCCCTCTATTTCAGTCTCCAGCAAGTGGTTACCTGTAGCCTTATCTCATGGTGACTTTTTTTGATGTGAGAGCTACAAGGAATGTGGCCCACAGTGTAACCTATGGAAAGTGTGTGGGGGAGGGATGGCTCCAGGAGTCGCACTCGTCCTGCTGCTGCTAACACCTGGCACGCAAGGGGTTACGTGCTTGAGACAGGGAAGGATAACTTGAGGGAAGAATCTTCATCTTTGTATGTGGTGCGCTTTCAGTGACCGGTCAAGAGGCCATTAGCTGAGGCCTGTCCATCAGCTTGGTGGTGTGGGATGTTCTTGACACCTAGATCTCTATTCAGCCTGGGTGGGCACACTGTTTAACAAGATAGGCCTAAAAGTAGCTGCTAGTATGGGCCTATTTACCATATTTCCCTATCATAGGTTAGGGGCTGTGTAATTATATACCCCATGTATTCATTGGGAATGGAGACAAGGGATGTCTTGGTGCAACCTCTTTGACTTATTATTAATTACTAAACAGATATAGAGAGCACTGTATATGTGCATGGAGCTTTAGGGAACAATGCAATGACCGGTCCCTGCTTCTAAGACGTGACAACCATGCCGTTACTTTCCAGGGTTTTCGCTTACCATTGGTGCAGCTTAATGCCTGACCACAAGAGGTCAGGATTTCTCAACAAGAAGCATTAGTCCTCCTGGCAAGTGCCCTGGTCCCATCTCTCGCCAAGAGATTTTTCGAGCCACCTGCAGCCTGGAAAATCGTGTGCGAGGGAGGTTTTATGAGTGCTTTGCAGGGAAGCGGGGGGGACTGGTTAACTCTCACATGGCTTCCCCACAGGTGTATAATGTGTGCATCCCAAGCTAATCACCTCTTAATAGGAATATACCTAGCTCTCATATAACACTTTTCATCAGTTGACCTCAAAGCACGTTACAAAGAAGGTCAGCATCATGACCCTCCTTTTCCGATGGGGAAACTGAGGTACAGAAATGTGAAGTGACTTGGCCACAGTCACCCAGGAGGTCAGTGCAGAGCAGTCCCCTGAGTCCCTGGCCACTGAACCACACTCCGTCCCACTGTTTGCTCTTGGTCCTCCTCATGTGTATATATTAAAATGGAGGTTTTGTTGGCATAAATCTGAGATGGACACACTATACACTAGTGGGGAAGCCATGTCTGAGTGGTGCAGCTCCTCCCATGCAAGTGCGTATAAACCTTTACCCCACATGCCATGATGTGTTCCGTATATGCCTCGGGGAGTGTGTGAAATCTCAGTGCTTCAGATCCATGAGCCTCAGTTCATCCACCTGAGTCTTCAGGCTCCCAGAGGCTCTCACACCCCACCTAACGTCTAAAATCTGGTTTTAACCCGCTTTCCTCTCTACCCTGCACAAAGCGAGAGCCAGAAAGCAGCTCACAGGTCTGCATGATACTCAGAGCATCCTCATTCTTGGATGACAGGGAGTAAAAACACAGCGGGAGAGGGGGGATGAATATGGGAAGTCAGCTCTGGATTTTCCTTTGATTCTGCGGGACAAGAGTGTCTTTGTGCTGGAGTCCAGAGTTGTGGGCATGGGTTTTTTTGTAGCTTGCTCTCTGGGAAATGGGGCCAGGTTCAGGCAGGCCTGAAGGAGGGGAGTGGGAAACCCTCTGGCAGCAGTTAACAACCTGTGCATATTAATTCTGGCAAAGGCTGCCATCCTCCCATTTCGGACTGACAGCTCCACAAAGCTCAGCTAACTGTCTGCCAGAAGCAGCCACTGGAGAGAAAAAGGGGCTGGAAGCCCTCTTGTTCAGTTGCCAATGGCTATCGTCTGTAATGGGGTGCAGCACAGGAGGAAACAGATTCTTCATGGTGACCCTGCTAACTCCCTGGCCTGGGGCAATGAGTGCATGTCACACTGAGCTCCTTCCAGATGCTCCTGCTGGGGCCTGTGTGCAGGAAATTGTACTTACTTCTTCCTTGTAGGAACAGAAGCTACCGCAGGGAATAGCATGGGAGCCCATCCCACCACTCCACTCCCAGCCTCTCTCAGCAGAAGTCGCTGGACGGGATAGTGTAGGAGCAGGTTTGATGGGGAAGCTCAGTTACTCCAGTCCCAGCTTCCCTTAGCAGAAGCTGCTGTGGGGAATCTTGAGGTAACTTTCTATTTGGCCTTCTGACAATTTCTCTGTCTAGTTCCTTTACGGGATGCTGTCTAACCAGGTATGACTGGCCGATTGTTAGAAGCTGGCATCAGCACTGCCGTTTGGAGTGATCTGTGAGGGGAAGAGGGCTGAGTCACTGAGATGGAGGTATATCCATCTCTGCATTCTAGAGTCTTAGGGCAGAACGCATCCCCTCCCAAACACCCCATCTCCCCTAGAACAAATAACAGCAGTTCCTCCCATCTTCTCCCAAAGTTGGCCTCTGTCATGGCAGCATGGGTGAGCAGCTGGCCTATCTCCTTACATGTGCAGCACCTAAAGGTGTCTAGCCTTTCCCTTTCTCTCATCTCCATTAGGTTGGGTGTCATGCTATCTGATAAGTATATTATCTAGTGTTTTATTGAATGTTTTAAAGGGGCATTATCAGATTGTTCAAGCCTTCAAATGTATCTTTCGTTCCTTTGTCTCCATCCACGGGTGGATGGAATCATGTGTCTATACTACAATAGGCTTTAAAATTGCTAAGGTCTTTGGATTTTGTGTTTTTTAAATAGTAAAGTCTTTTTTTAAAAATCCTTGTGTACAGTAGCGGCGCCAGCTTCGCCGGCGCCCTAGGCGGCGGCAGGTCCCGCCCCCGAAATCCCGCCCCCAACAGCGGCGGCGGAAGGCCCCGCCCCCAAATTTCTACGGGCGGCGGGGGCGCCGGCGCCCCCAAAAGAGCAGCGCCCTAGGCGACCGCCTAGGTCGCCTAATGGGAGCGCCGGCCCTGCTTGTGTATTATGATTTGGGATGTGACCACTTGCATGAGGACTAACATGGTCACCAGGTATGTCAGCAAACTGCATTGCTAATGCTGCATCTTTGGGTTTGTCTACACATAAAAATTAATCCAGAATAAGGTATGGTGTGATTATTTTTTTAAAGCAGATTAGCTATTTCTGGTTAACTCCATGTGTGGATGCTCTTGTACTGGAATAAGAGTGCCTTGTTCCCATTTAATTTAATCCATTAAATTAATTTGGAATAAGGCACTCTTATTCCAGAATAAGAGCATGCACGCATGGAGCTAATCAGGAACAGCTATTCCAGAATAACTGCCTGTGTAGACAAGCCATTAGACTTGGCAGGGCTCATGTGAAGTGTCACCAGCCCAGAGCCAAGGGAATAGGGAAAGTTAATCAGGGGACCTCAGCAGGCAGATATTGTCTCTTTAGAAACCATGACAATTGGTCAGTTATTTAATAATGTAAATATATTTCCCTGTGTATTTGTGCAACCTATTGCGATGAGTTGGACCTCCCTTTTGGGGTGCCACTGGATGTGCTGGGCTCCCACTGAGCCCGCCTGTCCCACCAGCCTGGATTTCCCTTACTCTGTGCTGCTGTGACAGGCTCTCAAGCCCCTTTACAGCACACACACAGGTAGGGACACACCTAGCTGTAGAATCACACAGAGCCTGCGATCAGCTCTCTGTGGGAGGACTCAGCTAAGGGAATGGCCAACATTCTTGTGCACACACCCTCTGGAGTGTAAACCCAAAATTATACTGTCTTGCGCTGTATAGAAATCTATATAGTGTAGGTCATAAAAATCGCCCCCCTCCCTCAATGTGGAGGAAGATATGCACAGCTCGTCCCCCCTCCTCCCCCCCCCCCAGTTATGAGTTGCACAAACTGGGTTTTGGAATAAACAAAAAAATAAGTGTATTAACTACAAAAGGTAAATGTTAAGTAATTATAAGGGATAGCAAACAGAACAAAGCAGATTACTGAGCAAATAAAACAAAACACGCAAACTAAGCTTAATACGCTAAAGAAACAGGTTACAAAGGGCTGGTCCACACTAGGGGTGGGATCGAACTAAGCTACTTCGACTTCAGCTACGCTATTCGCGTAGCTGAAGTCGAAGTAGCTTAGTTCGAATTTGGCGCACTTACCTCGCGTCCGCGCGGCGCCGCGATCGAAGTTCGCGGCTCCCACGTCGACTCCGGTAACTCCGCTCGCCCTGCAGGAGTACCGGAGTTCGAAGTAGCGTGTTCGGGGATCGACTTATCGCGTCCAGACACGACGCGATAAGTCGATCCCCGATACTTCGATGGCTACCCGCCGATTTCGGCGGGTAGTGTAGACGGGGCCAAAGAGTAATTTCTCTTCCTAAATGTTTTAAGCAGGATGCAGAGTTTCTGCAGCTCAGAGTTCCAGTTATTTCTTGTCACAGGCTAGACCCCTGTCTCAGCCTGGACTCAGCCCTTGCCTTTCCCCAGCTTAGTTCCTTTGTTTCTTCAGGTGTTTTCAGCAGTCTTCTTTCTTGGGCGGGGAGGCAATGGAGAAGAGCCGGCTTCCCAGCCTTAAATAGGATTTACATAAGGCGGGAATCCTTTGCTTCCAGTGGAAAAATACTAGCAGTGTCCAAGGTGGTACTCCATACCAGGTGACATCATCACATGACCTTGCAGTGTTAAAGCCACCATGAGGCAAGGTTTATTTGTAACGTCCACAGGAAGGAACTCCAGGAAGATGAGAGATCAGCATCTTCAAAGACCCATTGTTTTTCCTAATGGCCCATCCAGGCTGATTGCATACTGTCTGGTGGGCGTTCCCCAGGTGTAACCATAGTTGTAATTGTTACAAAGTCAATATTCCTAACTTCAGATACAGAAATGACAGAGGTATACAAATAGGATACTCATATTCAGTAAAACATAACCTTTCCAATGATACCTCACATGACCCATCTTGCATAAAACATACCTTAGTTATGCCATTTTCATATCATAACAATATTTCTATTGAAGAATATAGGGTGTAGCATCACACCTATTTCACAGAACTCATAGCAAACAAAGGGCGATGTATATTCTCTTCCTAAATGAGCCAGTCCCACAACCAAGAGCCTGGTCCTCGGCTCCCATCAGGGAGAAATTTTCCTCTTCTTGAGATGTACTTATGCTGAAAAACTCCAAGATCCATTTGCCCGCAGGCAGTTCATCCCATCAGCTGTTTGTTCAGTGCTCAGGCTGAGAAACATGCAGCAGAGTCTCTGTGGGTTTTTGGCTGATCTGAGCATACCTCAAGTGAAATTAGAGTCTCAGGTGCCCTTCCAAACGGGACTGTCTGAAGACAGGTATTTAATCCAGACAGCAGCTCAGGTGTAAGGCTCTGATGGCTGTACTTCCACTGGAGCGGGCAGTGCTCCAACAGGGCAGCCCTGCAAAGAATGTACTGTAGGAAGTAGTAGAGGGAGGGTGCAGTGTGGAGCTCACAGAGCTGATGGTAGAAATCCTGCTGGAGGCTCATTCAGCTCACCCGACTCGAGGCAAGTTGTTGTGGGTGAGGTGGGGAGATAGGGTGGAATCAGGCTTAGACTGGAGCAGGGAGAGCACTGGGACTGTAAGCTCTTCGGGGCAGGGATTGTCTCTCTGTTGTGTACAGCGCCTAGCGCAGTACGGTCATGGTCCATGACTGGGTTGCTAGGCACTACTGCAATGCAATGAATAATGATGGGATCAAAGGCAAGAGCTGGGAGATGGAGGAGATAGGATGCCGGGTGGCCACTCTTTCATTTTGTTTTCACTGGGGGAGCTAGACTGGAGGATAAAGCACGTGAATGTCTGCAGGCCCCGGCAATGGAAAGCCCATGCGGGGAGGCTTCAGTGGGGGAGAGTATCAGCAATCTCCCTAATTGCAGGACTCCAGGGCAGACCAAAACATGGCTGGTGCTGGCTGGGGTCCAGCTGTGGCTATTGTGTCTGGGAGAAGCACCCAGCTATCACAGCCTCTCACCATCCTCAAGCAGCCGGGCTCCCATTTTGCCCCTGGTGGAAATTAAAGCTGTTCCCCCCAGGGAGCCATCCCACCACTCGCCCTCCTCCGTACCACAGCAGGCCCGGCCATCGCAGGGGTGTGTGCGTTATCAGCAAGTGCCAAGGGCGTCATGCACTTTGCAGGATCAAGCTTGCAGTACAAAGAGGAGCTGGGTAGGAGGATAGGGTTTGTGAGCAGTATGAAGCCTGAGGAGGACACAGTACAGTCAGAACTGCCTATTTTCATTTGAACAGGCACATTCAGGTGCTGCATGTTCTGATCATCTAGATATCACTAATTGCACCTGGTCAGAAGGCACTTCACTTTGTCCGATCAATGCAACCAGCCCAGCTGCTGCTAGGAAGTCCATTCAGAATGCCCCATGGAGCATGCACTGGAAGACACTTGGGGAGTGGCTACTTGATTTGCTGCTGCAAAGCCCAGGAGACATCCTCTCCATTCCCTGGGGCTTCTGGCAAGGAACCTGCAGGCATTGGTTTGCATGGGGCCTGTAAGGGGAGACAGACCTTTCTGATTTGTCGGGGCTGAGGAGAGAGACCCTGTGGGATGAGGAGAACAACCCAGGAGAGAGAGGAACCATGACTGTGCATGGTTACTTTGAAACTGCAGTGAAACCAAAGCCGCCCTGGATTAGAGCGGATGAATCCCCAGGGGTTGAAAGCTCAGTCTGTGGGCACTCCAATGTGTATCAACATGTAGGCAGAGCAAATGGGAAATCATTTGCATGATCCAAACTCCAGCCTTGCAGCTCGCTAACTTTAAGCTGCGAAGAAGCTCACCGGAGGGTCAGTCTTTCAAAGGCACAATTTTGTGCCTGCTCAGCTCCCAAAGAGCTTTAAAATCTGTCTGTCTCCTCAATTCTCCTTTGAACACAACCTTGCAAAAGGGCAAAATCTATTGCCTCTCCCTTCCCAGGATGCTAATGGGGTCTTATTTATAGGTTTGCCTGGGGCGTTACAGACAACTCCTTGGCCCAAAGCATTCAGTCTACAACATTCTAATTTAAATGTACCACAGCGAGGGATGACAGTGAACAAAGGGAGTGAGAGGGGATGAGAGTGGGAAAATCGAATTGTAAGTCAAAAAAGGCTATCCCAGGCAAATGAATATGTAGAATTTTATAAGGCTACATAAGCCCCCAATCAAATATAGGCCTACTAGACGGAGCACACAGTGGTCAGATTCTGCTCTCAGTTACATTGGTATATAATTCCAGAACAACTTGACTGACATTGATGGAGTTACGTACTTTCCATTCCCATTGGTGTCCCTCAGAGTAGTGACAGGCAATTTGACCAACTGGGAAGTTAGGTACCTGTGTTGTATTCCTTATGGAGTTTTTGACAGGTCTTAGTCAGTAAATCTAGTTTCCCCATAGGGCCGTGGGCCTCTCCAGCCAAGTCAGCTGTTTGGCAGCATTTAGGACTTTCCAGGAGGGAAGGGGGAGGAGCGGGGACGCGGCGCGCTCAGGGGAGGAGGCGGAGAAGAAGTGGGGCAGAGGCGGGGACTTGGGGGAAGGGGGTGGAATGAGGGCGGGGACTTTGGGGAAGGGGTGGAATGGGGGCGGGGCCGGGGGTGGGGTCAAGCACCCACCGGGAACAGTGGAAGTCAGCGCCTATGGTGGTGGGAGGGATTATCCCATCGCTGTAGTTAATCCACCTCCCCGAGAGGTGATAGCTAGGTTAATGGAAGAATTCTTCCGTTAACCTAGTGCTGTCTACACCGGGGGTTATGTCGGCATAGCGACATCTCTCAGGGGGATGGATTTTTCACACCCCTGAGAGACACAGCTATGCCAATGTAGGTTTTCAGTGTAGACCAGCCCCTAGAGATCCCGCAGACCCAACCGCCTCTCTGACAGGTGGATTCCCTACGCCGATGGGAGAACCCCTCCTCTTGGTGTCGATGATGTCTATGCTGAAGCGCTACAGAGGCCCGACTGAAGCGCTGCTGCTGAGCCGCTGTAGTGGTTTAAGTGAAGACGTACCCTAAGGGAGGAGGAAACAAAGGCTTTGTCTACACTAGCACTTTTGTTGGCAAAACTTTTGTCAGTTGGGATGTGGAAAAAACCCCACACCCCTGATCGACATAAGTTTCACCAACAGAAGCACCGGTGTGGACAGCGCTATGTTGGCAGGAGATGCTCTCCCGCCGACATAGCTACCGACGCTCGTTGGCACTGGTTTAATGATGCCAGTGGGAGAGCTCTCTCCCGCCGGCACAGAGCTGCTACACAGGAGACCTTAGCGGTACAGCTGTGCTGCTGTAAGGTCCGTAGTCTAGACACAGTCAAAAATGGGAAGGCAAGAAGGAAAAGAGAGAGAGAGAGAGAGAGGTAGAAGAGATGAGAGAGGGAAATAAATACACAAGGAGAACAAGGAGTAATGGTCTCAAGTTGCAGTGGGGGAGGTTTAGATTGGATATTAGGAAAAACTTTTTCACTAGGAGGGTGGTGAAGCACTGGAATGGGTTACCTAGGGAGGTGGTGGAATCTCCTTCCTTAGAGGTTTTTAAGGTCAGGCTTGACAAAGCCCTGGCTGGGATGATTTAGTTGGGGATTAGGTCCTGCTTTGAGCAGGGGGTTGGACTAGATACCTCCTGAGGTCCCTTCCAACCCTGATATTCTATGATTCTATGAAACCATAGCCCTGGCTACCTCAGGGGAGGAAGGCGGCAAAATTAAGCCATTGGCCTATTGTGAAGTTACATCTGATCTCTTGGGAGCCACTCAGATAATACAGTGAGGGGTGCTTTTATAAGAACCTAGATAGACTGACCAGAGCTGGATTTTCAACAAATCCCAGCTCCCACTCACAGGCCCTTAACCCATCCAGTCCCCTTGCCTAGCTACACTGTTTGTGTGCGTCTGTGTGAGGATATCCTTACATGTTGGTATTCAGTTCTGCCATTCCCTGCCCACGTTCGAAAGGCGCACTCCCCCACATCCCAAGGGGCTGTGGGAATCGGCGTGACACGTGCCCCCGAGGTCAGCCTCGCTATTATTATTAATAATAATAATAACTATCAGTAGAGTCAGCATGGGCAAGAGACAAAGTGAGGTTTTGGTGTTTTTTTTAAATTTTCCTCGTGCATGTTTCCATGGAAACTGTGACATCACCGCAGAACCCTGAACGTCTGGGCCATGCAGAAAGGATTTAAAAAAAAAAAAGAAAGAAAGAAAGGAAGAAATAAAAGCACCCAGATGGGGTTTCAGTGAGGCTCTGGACAGTTACCTAGCAACGGTACAGTAAAATAATGTCCTGTTGTTGGAGAGAGATTGTTACAGGATGTTGGGAAGGAATGTGAACAAAATCCGGGCTCAGGCGGGGAATTAACAGAGCCAAAGTCTCTTTGTTTGCTGGGGCCTGGCTCGGGGGGCTTATTAAAGCCTATTAGTGAGACTAATAAACAGGGCCAGGGAAGCCCATGTGTGTCCCACAAGAGTAGCCCCGACTGAACAGAACAGGCCTAAGTCTCAGTGACAGGTTAGATCCAGGTTGGTCAGTTCAGCATTGGTTTATTTTTATACAAACCAGGTCTAACCATGGCAGTGAGGCCAGGCTGTGAGCCAGCTGTGTTAGACCCTGGGCTTTCTTGCCTGGGTGTGAAGGGTGTCGTCTTCCTCCGGGTTTGTTCAGCACCTAGGAACTAGAATCGTAGAATCACAGGGTTAGAAGAGACCGCTAGGGTCATCTAGTCTAACCCCCTGCCAAGAAGCAGGGGGGCCTTTCAGTCCTACCATTGGGCCTGCACTGGGTGATGCAGAACTGTCAGGGGAACATGCCAGCTGCTACACCCCTTAGGCAGGTGCCACGTGCACTCCGCTCTATGGCTGGCCCACTCTGCTAGCCAGTGGAAGGGGAAAGCATAGGTCATGGCTCCCCCTCCTTCCCACCTGAGAGCACCTACAGGAGCACTGCTCGGGTGCTGCTATTGCACTCAAGTGAACATGCAAGTGAGCACTTAGTGTGGCTGCGTGTTCCTATAGTGACTGGCCCCAGCACAGATAAATCCTGCTCCTAGGTGACACAAAGAGTTAGATTCCTTTGGCTCAAGTGGCATGGGCTGAAGTGCTGGTTTTGAATGCTGAAGGTTCAGCTCCCGCTGATGACCATTATATCCCTACCATGTGACATCTCGGTGCTGTAAGATCCTAACGGATGCTGCCATACAATGGAGCCTCAGTGCTGGAGCTTCTTTGCTGCTATGTTTCAGCACAGCATCCATGAGAGTCAGGTCCCTAGGCATAGGACCCTGGGGCATGATACTGCCCTAGCAGGATACAAGGAACTCCCATGGGCTTCAATAGGGCTTACTCGTACAGAGCTAGGGAAGAATAGGTACCTTAGATGCTGTTCTGTAGGTCTCTGTGTGCTGACCTGTAATATACCAGAAATAACATAGTCATGTCTCTCTGCTGGAGATTCCCAGATACAGTGATCTAATATTGTAGAGATAATACAATTGTGTCTCAATATCTAATAAGTGTTGCTGCAAAGGACAAACAGCTGTTTCTTTCTCAAAAAGCTCTTAGGACGGTGCTGTATTTGCCAGGGAAGAGTAGCCGGCTAGTTCGCCTAAACCCCAATAGGATACTTTGCTCTAGATATACTTAGCAGGTCAAATTCCACGCTCAGTTTCACCTGTGCAGTCCCCATTGACCTTATTGGCAGTGGCACAGGGATAACAGCACACGTTGACCCTTCTACTTCTAGTTTTCTGTGGACTATGATCATTCTTAATAGGGCATTGCCCTGACATGGTGTAACATCCCAGAGTCACGCCATGGATGAAGGACACAACTGTGACACTAGAGATGCATTTTAGACACCATTAGCACTTGAACACTTATTCTGAAGATGACAGTAACACCAAGTGCTCCACTCCTTAGCTCAATCCCTTTGATTAGGGCAGTGGTCCCCAACCTTTTTCGTCTGGCGGGCGCCAGACAACGAGCCACCGCGGACCGTGGCCGGCGGACGAGCATCCGCTGAAATGCCGCCAAGAAGCGGCAACATCAATAGGCGTCGCCGCCAAAATGCTGCCGACAAGCAGCGTCAGCCAGAGGCGTCGCCGCCGAAAATCGGTGGCATTTCGGCGGCGACGCCTCTGGATGCTGCTGGCTGTTGGCGGCATTTCAGTGGATGCTCGTCTGCCGGCCAGTATGCAGGCGCACATAGATGCCCCGACGGGCGCCATGGCGCCCACGGGCACCATGTTGGGGACCCCTGGATTAGGGCATATGGCCTTGATTAGGCCATGCCCAAGTATGAACCCTACACTTTGTCCAACCTTCATTGTCTTGGATATGTTTTTCACTATGGATACACATCTAGTTTGTCTACTCTTGTATGTTGAAGTTCAGCATGATACACCTAGCAACTGACAAGGCCCAATGCTATTTCTTTATCTGGGTTTAGATCTGGTGAGGTAAATCGTTATGTTTCTTCAAACATGGAGAGCAATCCGATACTTCAGATTAAGAGAGAGCAAATCAAAACTAAAGTGTCTGTGAGAGCATGGTTTGTGTCGTTCCTCTGCAGCAGTTTGCACTGAGATGGGCTGCTTGTCTCTTCAGGTGGGGGAATCCTTAGAAACAAACAGAGGTAGAGCACAGACAACAAAGGCATATTAGTGCAATAAGCCATCTAAATGAATAGAGAGGAATGTAAAGTGTGACATTTTCCCTCTTATTCAGGTATACACACACAGACACGCACCACAACACAAAATCAGAGACACGCAGCTGTGAAATGGTGGTGTGAGGGCAAGCTAGGCCTTGGACTGTTCCTCTCTTGGCAGGAGCGCCACCAGCTTTTTCGCCACCCTAGGCGGCGGAAGGTCCCGCCCCTGAAATTCCGACGACGACCAGGGCACCGGCGCCCCCCAAATGTTGGTGCCCTAGGTGACCGCCTAGGTCGCCTAATGGGTTGCGCCGGCCCTGTCTCTTGTCCAAACATGGAGGCAGGTCCTATGATAATTGGTTTCCCTCACCCCTTCTTTTGGCTGCCACCATTATGCCCCCCCAGCTGTCCTTTCTTTTCCATCTACATGCCATGACAGGGGTGTGCAGGGCTGGCGCAATCCATTAGGTGACCTAGGTGGTCAACTAGGGTGCTAACATTTTGGGGGCGGCGATCACGGCGGCCGGATCTTCGGCCGCCCCAGTTGGGGGCAGCATTTCGGGGGCGGGACCTTCCGCCTCTGTTGGGGGCGGCATTTGGGGGGCGGGACCTTCCGCCGCCTAGGGCGGCAAAAAAGCTGGCGGCGCTCCTGGGGGTGTGCCACGCCCTGCAACAGGCAGCACTGAAAGCGGGCAGTGCAGCTGGCTTCGCCATCTACCTTTAGAGGAAAGGCCTCATGTAAAGGCTGACAACTCAAGGTAGAGTGTCAGTGTTGAGGCCAAATTTGCTTCTCCCACAGGTTCACCACCTCACCCCCCGGCATCAATGGAACTGCACTGGAATAGCTGAGAGAAGACTATGGCGCATGCTGTTTAACCGTAGAGAGGCAGAATGGCCTATGTGTAGCGCATGGGACTCAGGGGATCAGAGCTGTCATCTTGTCTCTGTGGTTGATTTCCTGAGAGTTATCCACCAAGTAACATCACTGCTCAGTGCCTCAGTTTCTCCACGTGTAAAATGAAGATCATAACACCAAGCCTACTTCGTTGGAGTGCTGTCAGGCTTAACTGTTCCATGGTTACTTATTAAGTGCTTTGGATGGAAGGTGATATAGACAGGAAAAGGACTGTTATTCCCCCTCACCAGTTCAGCTCCTCCTCCCCCCAATTTTCCCTATCACCATCTCTGTGTCAGTCCCTCCCCTGAGTCATGGTGAAAATGCTGGGCAAAGTAGTGGTTTTGAGAAGTGGATCTATATCCTTGCTGTTAGGACCCTGTAACCCTGTTTTTTGTGCCTGGCTGAGAGCACCCTGTGCCTACAGAGGAAAGCAGTGCAGTTCCAAGACGGCCTGTGGAAGGAGCTAGCACACAGAAATAGGCCCTGGCCCAGCGAATCCGAGTGGGACTCGAAGATCCAGAACGCGCTCTTTCTTATGTGCGCAAGCAGTTTTCTCTCTCTCTTCCCCTGGCCTCCTCATTCCAACCCTGAGCTCAGACAGTTGGCAGCATTGCCCACATGTCCCCGTGGTGCCACGCGGTGCCTCTTTATTTTAGTCTTTCAGCGCTCAGCCTTCCTTCCTGACAGAGCTGGGTGTTGACTCATAAAATAACAAGTGCATCTTCTCAGGAGTTTGTGTGCGAATATTTGAGCTGTGCTCAGTTTCCCTAGGTGGCAAGATGTCACTAGGGTAGGGGAAAGACAGCCGCTGTCAACAGGGCCAGAGGAATTCCAGGGGACACCTCTTCTGATCTTCCCTCATTCGGAGCATTAGCACATGCCATTTTTCTACATCTCAGTGTCAGCATCCCCTGGAGTGGCCTCTTGCTGGCTGAGTTTGAGTCTTGCATAGCAGCAGCCTGTTGGCCCAGGATCCTCCCATACGTGGCATCTCGTGGGCACATGTAGCCGTGGGAAGTGAGTGCAGCTCGGAGGTGGTCGTCCGGCATAGGGAAAGTGTCCACCCAAGAAACTGCTTGCCTGACACACTAAAGAGTCCTAAGCCAGCCATGGGGGGGAGTGCGCACTGCATCAGAGACCGAAGCTCAGGGGTGATCTTGCAACTCCTGCTTCCCTGGCCAGTGGGGGCTGTTGCAACGTGACCGCACGGGGTGAAGGGTGCAGGATGAATAGAAAGGTGAGTGCAGTGGTGTGTGAGCAGAGAGGGTGCAGTCATCAGCCCCTTCAGACACTGCTGGGACCAGGCCTGGACTTAGGGCGACAATAGGCAACAATCGTTAGCCTGGCAGTTGTACTTAGGGGCCCCTGTGGGGTCAGAGGGTGCAGGAACATACACTCAGCTGCTCCCAGGGAGCTCTAGGCCTGCACATGAATGCCGCTCTGCAGAACCCATCACAGAGCATTGGCAGAGCGAGAATTGGAGCTGGGATTGGGTTACCTGGAGGGCGCCAGCGCGCAGCACCCACCAGAACCCAATCCCAAGTGTAACTGATCCGACATTATCAATAAATGATTTCTGGCCCTGCCCCAGGACTCCGCCCTCTGACCCTGCTTCTCTCCCGGTTTCTCGTTCAAGGTTTATGAATCACAGGGTCCCGTCCAACCGGAGATACCAGCCAACGGAGTATGAGCATGCAGCGAACTGTGCCACGCACGCCGTGAGTCGCCTTCGCGTTGCCTGGGGGGGTGGGAGGCACGTCGGGCGGGAAGGCAGAGGTGTCTGGGTCTCGGCTCCCATTGTGTTCCCAGAATGGAAGGCAAAGCTGGGGCTTGCTCCACTCCCTGTTCCCTAACACGTGCGTTCAGGAGCCATCACAGGTTGAATGTAAATTACATTTAGGGTTGCATCTTCTGACTGGAGCTCAAGGGCTGGGATGTGCCCAGCTGACACCTGGAGTCTGCACTCCCAGTCACTGCACATGCATATGGCCAGGAGCTTGTTTGCAGGAGCTCGCCACGTCTCCTTTGGTCTCTGGTGGCTTTTAAGGAACAGTCAGGGCTCATTGTAAGTGACTCTTACCTGACACAGATAATCTTGGGTGGCAGTTTGGGTGAAAGTGATCATGAAATGATCAATTGCCCCATTCTAAGGAAAGGAAGGAGTGAGAGCAGCAGAGTGAGGACAATGGACTCCAAAAAAAAGCAGACTTTAAGGCTGAGGTGTTTAATGCCTATTTTACTTCAATTTTCACCAAAAAGGTTAATGGTGACCAGATACTCAATACAATTACTATTAACAAGGGGGAAGGAACTCAAGCCAACATAGGGAAAGAACAGGTTAAAGAATATTTAGATACGTTAGATGTATTCAAGTCAGCAGGGCCTGATTAAATTCATCCTAAGAACTAAGTAACTAGCTGATGCAATCTCAGAACCATTACCAATTATCTTCGAGAACTGATGGAGGACAGGTGAGCTCCCAGAGGGCTAGGGAAGGGGGAACATAGTATCTATCTTTAAAAAGGGGAGCAAAGAGGAACCCTGGAATTACAGAGCAGTCAGGATACTAGAACAAATTATTAAACAATCAGTTTGTAAGCCCCTCGAGCAGGGGTAGGCAACCTATGGCACGGGTGCCGAAGGCGGCATGCGAGCTGATTTTCAGTGGCACTCTCACTACCCGGATCCTGGCCACCGGTCCGGGGGGCTCTGCATTTTAATTTAATTTTAAATGAAGCTTCTAAAACATTTTAAAAACCTTATTTACTTTACATACAACAATAGTTTAGTTATATATTATAGACTTATAGAAAGAGACCTTCTAAAAATGTTAAAATGTATGACTGGCACGCAAAACCTTAAATTAGAGTGAATAAATGAAGACTCGGCACACCACTGCTGAAAGGTTGCCGACCCCTGCCCTAGAGGATAGTACGATTATAAGGAATAGCCAGCATGAATTTGTCAAGGATAAATCATGCCAAACCAACCTATTTTCCTTCTTTGACAGGGTTACTGGCCTAGTGGTTGGGGGAAACAGTAGACATGATATATCTTGATTTTGGGTAAGGGTTTTGACACATGACAATCTCATAAGCAAATGAGGGAAATGCGATCTAGATGAATTTACTATAAGGTGGGTGGACAACTGGTTGAAAGACCATATTCAAAGAGTAGTTATCAATAAGGCTACAATTTAATCAAGGGTATTTTTAGAAAAAGTTACGGACGGGTCATGGACAAGAAACAAAAAAATCACGGTCAGTGACCTGTCCATGATTTATACCATAAATACCCCTGATTGAATCTTAGGGGGGAGACGCTGGGGGGTGGGGGGATCCCGTGGCACCAGTGGCAGGGGGGAAACCCCCGGGGCCCAGCGGCTGCTCCGGCCCCTACCGAGGGTGGAACCCCGGGGGGCCAGTGGCTGCTCTGGCCACCACCAGTGGGGAGCCCCAGGGCCAGCCGCTGCTCTGGCTGCCCCCAGGACCACTGCTCAGGTGGTCCCCGGGGCCAGCTACATCGGCCATTGCTCGGGCGGTCCCCGGAACCAGCTGCCCGGGGCCACCAGAGCAGAGGCCGGTGCGGCTGGCTGCAGGGCGGCTCAAGTGGCTGCGGAGCTGCTCCAGCAGCAGCTGGCGTGGCTGTCCCCAGGGCCACCTGAGCAGCTATCCCCGGGGCCAGCTGCTTGGGCGGCCCGGGGGTTAGCCACACCGGCTGCTGCATCAGTCACGGAGGTCGCAGAAAGTCACAGAATCTGTGACCTCCATGACAAACACGGAGCTCTAGTTATCAGTGGTTTGCTGTCGAACTGAAAGGGTGAATATAGGGGGGCCCTCAGGGGTCAGTCTAGGTCTGGTACTCTTCAATATTTTCATTAATGACTTAGATAACGGAGCGGAGAGCATGCTTATAAAATTTGCAGGTGGCACCAAACGGGGAGAGATAGCAAGCACTTTGGAAGACAAGATTAGAATTCAAAAGGGCCTTGACAAATTGGAAAATTGGTCTGAATTCAACAAGATGAAATTCAATTAAGATTAGTGCAAAGTACTACACTTAGGAAGGAAAACTCAAATGCACAACCACAAAATGGGCAATAACTGGTTGCCAGATGGTAGAGGGCTAGATGGTAGTATGCTGAGGGGTTACAGTGGGTCACAAATTGAATATGAGTCAACACGGTGATGCAGTTGCAAAAAAGGCTAATGTCATTCTGGGGGGTATGAACAGAAGCGTTGTACGTAAGATACAGGAGGTAACTGTCTTGCTCTACTTGGCCTTGGTGAGGCCCCAGCTGGAGCACTGTGACCAATTCTGGGCACCACACTTTAGGAAAGATTTGGACAAATTAGAGAGTCCAGAGGAGAGCAACAAAAATGATAAAAGGTTTAAAACCCTGACCTATTAGGAAAAGTAAACAAAAAATAAAAAAAAATGGGCATGTCTAGTCTTGAGAAAAGAAGACTGAGGGGGGACCTGATAACGGTCAAATACGTTAAGGGCTGTTATAAAGAGGACTGTGATAAATTGTTTTCCTTGTCCACTGAAGAAATAATGGGCTTAATCTTCAGCAAGGGAGATTTACGTTAGATATTAGGAAAAACTTTCTAATCCTAAGGGTAGTTAAACTCTGGACTAGGCTTCCAAGGGAGGTTGTGGAATCCNCCTGCCCCCGGTGCTGGTCGGCCAGGTAAACAGGGGAGGGCGGGGGGGCCGGGAGGAGCTCACGGGCCGCATGCGATAGCCCTGGTCTAGATTTACTTGGTCCTGCCTCAGCGCAGGGATCTGGACTTGATGACTTCTTGAGGTCCCTTCCAGCCCTATGGTTCTAGGATTCTAAGATCTTGAAAGCAGTTCGAATGAGGGGACGGCAAGCAGGAGCTGTGTCTCCGATGCTGACATAATGGAGGATCTGAGACACTTTTATAACTGGGCTTTATACATCCCTGCATCCAGTGATCAAAGTCGATTGGAACAGGATGGGGAGCTCTCATCCCGCCAGCCAAGGAGGAGGGGAAGCTGTGGGGCAAACCCACTCCCCTGACCACCCCCTTGCTTTGACCCCTGCCTGCATCAAGGTGTTTTTTTTCCTCCCCCACCCATTTTGCTTCATGTGGTGAAGTTATTTGGTTAGAAAACCAAAGTGTTTTGCTAAGAACTGCTCACGCTGGACACCCCTATGGTCTCCGTGAAAATGGAACATTCCTTTTTCACAGCAGGAGATGGCCGTTGTGGCAAGATAAGAGGGCCTGGCATTGTTGGGGAATGGAAGGATCTGATTGGCTGAGAGTGAGGTAAGTAAGGCAATAACATGTGGCAGGGCGTGGCATGTAACATGAAGCTATCTCACCTCTGGTGCATGGGGAGGCACGAGGCTTCGCGTCCCCAGCACCGGAGGGATGGGGTGTGAGCTTATAACCCACACCCGGGAGGCTGAGTGTCTTTATTTTTCTAAGCCTGGAAGTCTATTTTTAAGCCACGCCTGCTTTATGGGCCCAATCCCACAGCCCTGAGTCAAGAAAATCTCCCACTGGCTGCAGGAGAATTCTGGAGGTGCTAGGATCAGGCAGGGCTGGACTCAATTGCAGCATCTGATACTAGGAAGGTTTTTAGAGCACACGTCCTCGTGAAGAAGCCCTTGCCTTTTGGGAATGCTTCTCCACGACTTTGAAAATACATTGCGTTTCGGAGATTAGAGCCTGACCCAAAGTCAGTTGAAGCCAATGGGAAGACTCCCATTGACTTCAATGGCCATTGGATAGGGCCTTAAATAAGGTGTAGAAAAGGGCCTACAGATTGCAGGTGGCATCAGAATAAGAAACCTAAGGACGCCTGTTCCAGGTATCTTCTCCCACACAGCTATTCTCTGGGGCTCTCTCAGGAGTTAAATGAAGGAGACAGAGCCTTGCTTTGGGCAGTTTCCATTCGAATGGCTGGCTGTGTGTTGTGTCTGACAGACGGTGCATTCAGTAGCAACTATCAGATGCTAAATATCAGGAAGAACTCCTTGAGATTGAGCTCTATGGAGTCATCTCTCCAAGAGAAGTGGTGGGAGCTCCATTGCATGGGATTGTTAAAACTATACTGGGCGCAGTACCAGGAAATGTAAGGAACTGCCCTCCATTGATGGGGAGATAGGGTGGGTGACCTGAGAAGCTTTCTCCAAATTTGTGTTCTGTGACTGAGTAGCAGAGTCAGGAGCTGAACACATCCCTGCAACTTCTGGGCTTTAGCCACTTAGCCATGCTCTGTCCCCTGGAAGCAGTATGTGAACAGCTTAGGGAAGCTTTGGGCCCTAGGCAGGTATATCAATTGGTCTTGTTTTTCTAAATCATTGTGAGAAACCCTTTCTTAGTCAGCAATTAGGCCCATGGAGACCAGCCAATTGACTAGGCCATGGAGGACCAAATGGTGTGGTTATCATGTGATAACGCCATAGCTAGGAGCCAATCAGATTGCTTCATTTTTCCAACACCCATTTTGAAAGCCCTAGACGACACCTTAGAAGCTCATGCATTTTGTATGGCTATGGGTGACCTGGTGGTTGTGCTGTTCCTCCAGGGGCACTCGCTAAGGCACAGACTGTTCAGCAGTTTTGACTAAGCAAATTCTGTTATTTATCCCCCTTCCCAGACCCCCGGGGTAAATTGGGCAGGAAGCCTCTTTTCTCAGATTTACAACAGGATCCTCTTCTTCCTGCTTGGTGGGAATGAGGAAAATGAAAAATAAAAGGAATGAAGGGAAATCTGTGATCTCTAAGCACATCAGAGTAGAGAGAAGCGGTAGCGGGAGGGGGCTGTCTCTGACATATAATGCCCTAAGCCCCTTCTGCCCCCCACTGGGAGGGGCTGTCTCTGATCTCTACCCCTCTGTGCCTCCTCTGTCCCATTTGGGGAGGGAGCTTCCTGCACAACTCTAACCTCAAAAGTTTCCTGAGCCCCACCCTTGGAGGGGGCTCTGCTCACAGTTTTCTCTGGCGGTGGTGTTGGGGACTGGTGTACCTGTTGTGGCAAGTGGGGTCTGAAATCATGTAAATAATACAGAGCAGTGCCTGTCCTAGCCTCTGTCCCTCAGCTGGGCTGGACAGATTCATCCATAGATGAGGAACCATCTGAAAGGAAATCAGGGATAATAGTTATGCCATAGAATAGTTATTCTATAAAGGCCTTCTCTAAATGAATGAGCCAGAGACGGCCAATGGAGTTCTTCTCCCTTCCAGTTCTGGATCATCCCCAGCATCCTGGGCAGCTCCATCCTCTACATCCTCTCAGATGACCATTGGGAGACCATCTCAGCCTGGATATATGGGTTTGGCTTGTCTGGCCTCTTCACTGTCTCCACCATCTTTCACACCATCTCCTGGAAGAAGAGACACCTCAGGTAGCAAAGCCATTTGTCACTACAGGCCCTGTTCTCTGGGGGCAAATAGAGAAGGGCTGTGAAGGCAGAGATAGAAACAGCCAGGTGACTAGGACCTCCATGGGCAGGACAAAGAGCTAAAAATGACACACACACCCTCAGTATTTTTCTGATCACTTTGTGTGGGCTTCTACCTCCCCATTAATCATGCCAGCACCTGTGCGCCCTCTTCTTCCTGAACTTCTTCCCTCTCTTACTGAACACACAGCCATTAGGGCTGGTTGAAAATGATCCCGTCAAACTGTTTATTAGCTCTGCTACCCACTAGCTAGTGTGGGTGCAAGCCACTGCCTTCTGCTGGATAATTGGGAAATTGGGGTTTCAACTAAACGAAATAGTTCACAAAAAGTGTCTTCTTTCTGTAAAAAAAATTAGTTTTTTCACTGAAAAATCGGATGCCCCAAAACCGAAATATTTTGGCCAAAAATCAAAACATTTGAATTCAGAAATGCTGCTATGGTGCCTCATGGGAGTTGCAGATCAGTTGCCTGATGTCCCCATTCTCCTCTATGGGCTAAGCTCCCATGATGCACTGTGGCTAGCCGTTCCCATGATGTACTGTCTCTCCTCTCCAAGAGGAGACACCTTGGTGCATCATGGGAGATGTAGTCTGACTGGGGAACCTGACCTGTAGAGAAGGATGGGAGCAAGAGGCACCCAAATCACAATCCCCATGTCGCATCTCAGCAGAATTTCTACATCAAAGTATTTTGATTTTCAGACAAAATATTTGTATATTTGAATTTTTACTGAAAAAAATCACAGTTTTCCACATTAAAAAAATCTACCAATTTTAATATTCATTGTAAGCTGGGGAAGGGATTAGATACTGAGATGATTCACGAACCTCTGGAGACCTAAATTCTAGCCCAGTTTAGGACGTCAGTTGTAATAAATCCTTAGCTATTTGAGAGTTCTGTTTGCCACTGTTCTGCACCATGTGGCCTCTCAGAGATGGCCCGATATCAGATCCTTATCTCCCACAGGCCCCTACTTCTCAAGAACTGTTAGTGGTTAGCCACCTAGGGCCTCTGACACATAGCTGAGCAGTTCTGATTCTTTCCAGTAGAGGGCAGTGGCTCGCACACAGTACTGTATCTACTTGATAGCAGAGTCAATTCAACCTGATCCCCTATGACCACTTAAAATATCCAGAGAATTGGGCTCGATTGGCGATCTCTGGTGACAGGAGACTCCTGCTAGCAGCAGAACAGGGATACTGCAGGTCAGCATCAAGGTGCAGGGGGGCAGAAGAAGCTTTGCACAGCACCATATCTAGTGCCCGTCCGTGCTATCAAGTCTTTAAGAATCATTATATTCATCTCATTGATCAATACGTTGCATCTTAGCATTTATTTAGTTTCCCAAGTAAATCCATTTGCTCCCCCCTGGCCTGCTCAGCATGCTATAACTCCCTGCATGTGTTTGTCTGTCCCCTCTCTAGAACAGTGGAGCACTGCCTGCACATGTTTGACCGGATGGTGATCTACTTCTTCATAGCAGCATCTTATGCCCCCTGGTGAGTTCACTGTGTAATAGCAGGCTGGTCTCTATTGGGGTGGAGGAGAAGGAATTCAGAAAATAGTCTCACCCTTTACATCCCGATTAAAAGTTTTAAAAAATGAAAAATCCATCTTGAAGCAAAAGTCCCACTCTTGCATTTTAGCCCTGGCTAAACTCTGTCCAAAGTCCATGGCTGTACATGCTCAATGCCTCTAAAAACCAGGCCACTGATTTAGGTGCCCAGGTTTGGATTGCGGGAGTTAAATGGACACCCAGCTTTGAAAAGTCTAGCCCCTTTGCCTTGCCTGAGGCTGGACAACAAGCATTTGGCCCAGAACTCAGGAATTCCTGGGGTCTCGGCATTACCAACCCAAGAATCGTGAATCAGGACCTGAAGAATCCTGAGATTTAAAAAAATAATAAATGTGAGGCCTTTTTATTGGCCTTTTGAGCCTTTAGGGTTCATGGTTTTCAAGCTTCGTCCACAACCAGAGCGCCAGAAAGTTACTTAATTTCTAAATGAAAGCTGAGATTCTCACATAATCACGTGGCGTCAGGAGCTGGGGCGTTAAGAAGAACACGAAATATTATAGATTCAGGAATAAAACCACAAGGGTTGGCAACAATGCTGGTCCCATGCTCAGTCTATTAGACCACACTTTCCTAGGTCCCAGCACTCTGCACCCACTGCTCACACAGTACCCCAAGATTGGCCATCAACCTTAGACTCACTCAGAACTCTGCCCTAGAAAGTCTGGGGACATTTGCTTCCCACCCTCACCTCCGGCACAAGCAGCAGGCCATCACAGACTGATTTTACCCACAATAAGGTGAGGAAAGCTGTTCCTTCAGCAGCACTGGTGATTATTCCGAAACTGGGCATCATATTTATCCTTAAATAGTCCTTTATTTGTAAGACAGGCTGGCAGGGCTCTGGCTTTGCTGGGTCTCTGCTGCCTTCTAGAATTTTGGAAATAGAAGGATGAGAGAGCTTCCTGGGGTGCCAGCAATGTGAGCTTCCTCATAGCAGTGCCCTGGGGTGCCAGCAATGTGAGCTTCCTCATAGCAGTGCCCTAGGGTGCCAGCAATGTGAACTTCCTGTATGTTTCAATTTCCTTTCTTTTTTGGAGGCTCTCTCCTCCCTGCACTCCCGCATCCATCAGTGACTGCCTCTCAGCATAGATTTCAAACCCGCTGCTTCCCCGGTTGGTTTCTCATGGCCAGCTGCTGTTCTCTGCTTCGTGGTGGCTCTTTCATCTTTCGGTCTCTATGGGGTTTTTTTTTCAGGTTGAACCTACGGGAGTTGGGTCCCTGGGCCTCCCACATGCGCTGGATCATCTGGATCATGGCATCTATCGGAACCATCTATGTTTTCTTCTTCCATGAGCGGTGAGCTTGTCTAGCGTCTCTGCCAGTCTGTCTGTGTGTCATTCAAGGGGATTGCACAGCCTCCCCTTCCTCCCCCTGCCCTGTTTTCAATGTGAGTGGGCAGCAAGGAGAGGGGGCAAGTATGCCCTGAAGCAGTCCCCTTTGCATGCCCTGAGCCACAGCCCCTCCCCACATTCCCCCTCAGGTGGTGAGTGTCTGCACCACCAGGGGCTCAGGCCAGTCACCAGATGCCATCCTTTGGCTTTCAATCAGCAATGGAACTCGATCAAGATGTGTGCGGCAGTTACACAAGTCTTCCACTGGGTGGCAGCAGACAGCAAAAAGTGGCATCCTGCTGCCAAGCTCACAGCCAGAGTTCTTAATAGAGCCAGGGCCGTTTTCTGACCAAGGAGCATGTACCTGCAGAGCACCACACATAACCCTCCCTAGGCAGCGCGTCAGTGCCCTGGCCGGGCCCCCAACACGGTCAGGACAAAGCACCAGGAATATGCCTGACCCTTTGCATTGCATTCCAGGCCTCCATCCCCCCATCCCGAGGCACTCTGTAGACCAGTGATTCCCAAACTTATTTGATCGGGCCCCCCTTCTTTGTGTCTGTAGTCGTTTACGCCCTTCCCCCCGGCACACACAAGTACATAGACCGCCACCCAGCTCTGAAGGCAGAGCGGAGAGCAGCAGCAGCCTGCCGGGCGCCCGGCTCTGAAGGCAGCGCCATGGCAGCAGCAGCGCAGAAGTAAGGGAGGCAATGTGAAGAGTGCTATTTGTCAACGTGATCTTAGCCTGACAACCCTCTGTGAGGTAGAACTTCAACACCATGGTGCTGGAGGCTATGGAATATCCTAAACCAGAGACAGCTGCATTTTGGAGGGTGGTTTTGCAGAAAAGGCGACTGTGGCCCAGAAAAGTTAAATGACCTGGTTCAGGTGATACAGTGAGTCAGTGGTAGGGACTGATTTAGCACCTGGGCGTCCTGGCTCCCAGACCTGTGTTTTAATCACAAGATCATTCTTCTTCCCTGTCACAGAGAGAGCTCAGGCACTGGGCTCCTGGAGGCAGGGCTGGGCAATGCATAGCCTTCCCCTGAAATAACCATTATCCAGCTAAACCCCCGGATCATTATCCAGTACCTGCCTGGCAAAAAGCTACCCCATGGAATGTACTTTGCATATGTAACATTTTATGATACGTACGGTAAGATACTAGGCACTGATCCTCCACCGAGCTTTAATGGGACTTTGCAGGAGTGCAGGGCGTTGCTCGCATGGGGTCAGTTCAGGCTCAGGGCCCTGCTTTGTGAGTTCTTTGGGGCAGGGACTGGGCCTTCTCCTGGCTAGCACATAGCAGGCTGTACCATAACACAAAAATGGTGTCTCTGAGTCAATACAAATACACAGAAGCTGTCAGGATACTCCCACAAGTACGTACTCTGCACGCAGGCAGCCGTCAACCCGGACTCACTGCGCCTGCTCAGGCAGACGCACCTCTAACAATAGTCCAATGCACCCGCTTAGTTGTCTGGGAACTCTGAGGGGAAAAGCCCCTCCTTGGGGGACAGGTAATGGGGGCTCAGTCTCATTTAAGCTGCCCTACCATCATGACGGGGGCCGGGGATCCTCCTTAAGCTCTCAGATCCAATTCCAACACTGCCTAGAAGGCGGTTCCAGCAAGGGGAGGTGGAGGAACATTACAGATGAGCGGGAAAGGGGAATACAGGAGGGGGGGGGGGCGGAAGGTGACATGGGAAAATGCCAGTTCACCTTCACTAGAATGCTTACAGGGAGACCTGCAGGGAACCCTGGCTTGTGAGCATGTTCCTTAGGGATTTCCTCTCTAGATCCCTCTTCAAAACACAGCTTCAAGCACTTCCCCCGGTCTTCTCCTGACCAGTCATCCCCTCACCTGGCCTCTCCTGAGATCTGTCCTGGGTCTTCCTTGTCTGTTTGGATGGCCGGCACCGTGGGGCGGGGCCTGGGTCTGCAAAACGCAGCGGACGTGTGTGGTGCGATAGAAATGATTCATTGCACTAAGAGCGGCGCCTCCTCCCCGGAGCAGGGAAGCTGTGGTTTTAAAGCATTCGATTAAACCATTCCCTCGCTACCCTGCCGCCACTGAGCCTGTCTTTCTCCATCACAGCTACAAGCTGGTGGAGCTGGTGTGCTACATTATCATGGGATTCTTCCCCGCCCTGGTGATCCTTTCGATGGTAAGTGAGTCGGCCCCGGGCTCAAAGTGCTGCTCCCTGTCCTCTGAAGAGTCTGGGCCACAGCTGGAAGGATTGCAGAGATGGGCAAACTACGGCCCCGGGGGCCACCTCCAGCCCTCCAGATGTTTTAATCCAGCCCTCGAGGGTCAGGGTCTTGCCCCACTCTGCACGGCTCCCAGAAGCAGCGGCACGTCCCCACTCCGGCTCCTAAGCGTAGGGGCAGCCAGGGAGCTCCACACGCTGCCCCCACCCCAAGCGCCAGCCCCACAGCTCCCATTGGCTGGGAACCGCAGCCAATGAGAGCTGCAGGGGCGGTGCCTGCGCACAGGGCAGCGCACAGAGCAGCCTGGCCATGCCTCCGCATAGGAGCCAGAGGGGGGACATGCCACTGTTTCTGGGAGCTGTTTGAGGTAAGCGCCACTTGGAGCCTGCCCCCCCGAACTCCTCCCATGCCCCAACCCCCTGTCCCAGCCCCGATCCCCCTCCCGCCCTCTGAACCCCTCGGTCCCAGCCCGGAGCACCCTCCTGCACCCCCAACTCCTCATCCCCAGCCCCACCCCAGAACCCGCATCCCCAGCCAGAGCCCTCACGCCCCCCTGCACCCCAACCCCCAATTTCGTGAGCATTCATGGCCTGCCATAAGTTTCCCCTCCCCGGTCTAGTGTGACTCCCTGCCGTTAAATGGCTGCTGTGTACTGTACAGGGCGCCCACTTTTCAAACTTGCATGGCTCCGTCGGGGCATTTGGACTCTCAAAGTGGCCCTTGGCCCTCCCAACATACCTTTTGAGTGGAACTAGGCTCCCTAATCTGGGCTCAGAGCTTAGGCTCCTTTTGGGTGGAGCGGTCCCATATAAAGGTGAAATACCAGGCCGAATCCCTGCTGGCTGAGGTGGGAGCGACATGCCGGTGGGGCTGTTTGCCCTCTCACTCCAGCCGTTGCTGCCGCTATTCCGTCTCAGCTGTGCCCGAAGGAGAGGGCACTGCGATAGGGTCAGTGCGGCATCCCCACCGCTGACCCTGATCTCTCCTTGTGTTTGCGAACAGCCGAACCGAGATGGTCTCTTGGAGCTGATGGCTGGTGGGCTTTTTTACTGCCTGGGCACGGTGTTCTTCAAGAGCGACGGGCGCATCCCCTTTGCCCATGCCATCTGGCACCTCTTCGTGGCAACCGGAGCGGGCATCCACTACTATGCCATTTGGCGGTACCTCTACCGGCCCGACGCGCTGGAGGCCAAGACGTCCAGATAGGAGCCCCAAGGACACGGGACACGCCAATCGGCACTTGGGGGCAGATTTCCCAAGAAGCTTGGCTCTGTTTCCTGCCGGAAAGCCATTCCCAGGGCCCGCTCCCCTGATGGGAGGGAGTCTCTGGTGTCCGTCTCCAGCCAATATCACGCAGACGGAAGAGCCCGAAAGGTTTATCTTAATCTGATTTTAACCTTGTATAGTGTTCGGTTGTTAGGCAAATGTTTTGTAACAAAATGAACAGCTAATGGGGTTGTTGGCGGAGCGGACTGACCCGACCAGGGCAATGGTCTTTGTACTAAGGCTTTGTTCACACGGTCCCGAATAACCTTGAAACTTGCAAAACCCTCGTCCAGATGGGAGCCCTGAACCAGCAGGAGCCCAGTCTCTGCAGTTCTGGCTGCTGGACCCTCTGGCTGCTTTCCAGGAGAGAGGCTACCCTTAGATAGAAGCCGTTAGCTCCAGGAGGGACACCGGAGGCTGGTGATGCACGAAGGTGAATAGGCGGAATGGACATTTAACACCAGAGAACAACACCAGGATAAGAGCATAAGGTACCAGGTTTGTTTCCCGCTCTAACGAGCCTCCACTAGCAGATAGTTAAGGGGACAACTTCTTAAATAAGGCTCCTTGATTCTGCCCAGAAAGGAGAGCAAGCAGGAGATGTCAGACCTCACATGTCTGTCATCTGATGGGGCTCTTTTTTAGGGGGGTTTTTCCTTAAAGGGATAGCCCCCCACTCCCTCCACCCCCACTGTACAACTAACTTCGGGGAAAGCAGGTTCTTGTAGCAGCTGACGAGCAAGGTGAACCTGAGCTTGGTTTAACCAGGGGCAGTTAAGATCATGTACGTTTCCCCGGCCCACAGCATTCTGAAGGCAGAGAGTGGGGTTGGAAAAGAGGTTCTGGGTTTGGCCAGTCTGTAGCGGCAGGATAAAATCTTAGTGTGGGGTCTGATTGGGATCCCAAGTGTGGAGGTGGGATGCGAAGGGAGTCGTGGAGCCTGCCTGCCTCACCCTAGGATGAGTTACCACTCATAGGACCAAGTTCAACTCTGGCCCGGGGACCGACTGGCACTGGGGCTGAATTCCCTTTTTTAATACAGCTGCCAGTGTCGCAATCTGCCAGAGAAGGAGCAGGGCTGCCCGTTCCTAGGTTTCTGTAGGGAGAGTTGTTTCCATTGATGTTTTAAATCTCGTCTCTGTAGAGTGGGGAGGATTCGCACGCTGTATCCCTGTGCACAGCTCTTTAGCTGTATCCAGAGGAAACCGCTCCCATTCTAGGGCTTTCATCACTCTTGTTTCCACGCAGAGATTTCGGTGCGTACGTCTATGCAGCACAAAGAGACCCATGCCAGCAAGTCTCAGAGCCTGGGTCGACTGACTCAGGCTCGCACTGCGGGGCTAAACATAGCAGTGTAGACATTCAGATGTGGGCTGGAGCCTGGGCTCTGAGACCCTCCCCCCTCACAGGGTTTCAGAGCCCAGGCCCAGCTCAAACATCGACATTGCTATTTTTAGCCCTGCCTCCCCAGCCCCCATCGGTTGACTCTGGCTCTGAGACTTGCTGCTGTGGGGTTTTCAGCTGTGTAGATGTATCCTTAGCGATTTCACTCCTTCTGTATTCTTTAGAAAGGCTCTGTATATGCAAAGGTGTCTATTCTTCTCTGCTCTCCTCCTCCTGCTGCTGGGTGAGGATCCCTTATATTGCCACAGACCCTCTAGTTACTGAGGGGGTGTCAAAATGCGCATGGTCGGCATGCCAGAACAGTGGGCTAAGCACCAGCAGTTTCTGTTGACTTCTACTAAGGTTGCAGGTACGCAGCACTTTGGAAAATCTGTGTTGACTTCGGTATGCAGCAAATAGGGCAGGGATGAAAGTGAGCCGGTACGGGCCGGTACGGTGTACCAGTAAGAAGCTGGTACCGGCCCGTACGCAGCCCACGTTAACGTCGTTGCCCCTTTTGCTCACCCCGGGCCGCCGACAGGGCGGGGCAAAAGGGCAGCTGCCCCGGGGCCAGCGATTTAAAAAGGCCCGGGGCTCCCGGCCACCACCGCTGCTACTGCGGCAGCGGCCAGAGCCCCAGGCCCTTTTAAATCGCAGCCGGAGCCCCAGGTGGCAGGGGCCAGGCAGTGCAGATGGCTGGCTGGGGGAGGCTGACCCCCCCAGCCCCGCCCCTTCTGCCCAAGGCCCCGCCCCTTCCTGGGGGCCGGAGCTGACCCCTGTACCAATAAGAATTTATTATGACTTTCACCCCAGAAATAGGGTTTGGTGAAGGGGTAACCTGGGGGCAGGGGTCTTGGGAAATCAGTTCAGTGGAAACCCCAAATTCCATGGGTGTCTCTTGGCTGGGGTAGGGATTTGGCCTCCATACCCTGGGATTCAATTTTTACCCTAGTTCCCAGGCCTTAGTTACAGAAGGGAGATAGGAGAGAGTTTCACTAACAGAGCCAGGGCAGGCCTGGAACCCTGCACTTTCTCCCCAGGATTTGAGGTTTGTTTTAAGTGTTTAATCAGATCACAGAAAATTCCTGACATCCCCTGTCCCCAAACGCTGCTGAATGCTAACGTCTTAGTTTATGTAACAAAGCAAACAAGCCATCGCCCCTGCTAGCCTCAGAGTGACCCACCCCCGGCTATGGAATGGAGATGGCTATTCCAGCAGCGCATCTGCCTTCACCAGCGCTCTGCAATCCAAAGACCAGCTGAACTGATAAGCTTCCAGCTGGAGCCATCTATTTTATCTGCTGGGTCCTCTGCAGCTGCAATACCTCAACTGGCCACATGTGGATGAGGGGGCAGCACTGAGTTGGCACCCCAGTGCTTGAAATGGACACGGCCCAGGTTTGCTCGCGAACAATACAACCTATAAAAGCACTTTGTGATTGGAGGGCCCAGGGTCAACAAAGCCTTACATGTGACTGAAACTTGAATCCATTCCAGGACTCCCTAGAGTCCCTGAGCACTGGAAAACCTTGCGTCTAAGCCAGTATTAAGCGTACAACTCTGTACATTCCTTACAGATGGGCGTTCAGACATTTCGTACATGATGCACTTTGCTTTCCTCCCCATTTTCAGTCCCAGCTGTGGCTCCAAAGCGAGATCCCCATTCAAAGCATTTGCCACTTGTGTGCCTTTGCCCGGCAGAGGGAAGAGGGTGAATCTGGATCCACCCCTCCATCTGGCTGGATCACGATTCACTCGATATCGTTTTTTGCAAACTAGACATGTAAACCTGCTAGAATAATCTAGAAAATGTGGATTGGGAATCAGGGGTTTTGTGTGTCCTCCTTGTGCTGCATGCATTCGGTAGGCTACACAGGGGTTAGTGCCGTTCTCTTGATGGTTGTCAGCAGCCTAGATTTGTAGCTACTTTTAGGCGAATCTTTATTGTTCCAAAACCCATGTGTGATGGACTCTTCCATTTAGCATGCAGTGGGTGTGTTGAGAGGGGAGATGGATCATAATGATGTTATAATTTTGGGTAGATAATTGAACAGGATTATACTAAAGAAGTTCCATGTCAGGGTGGGAAACTCTGTTGTATGACTAGAGCTCCACTCATTGCAATCTCTTGGTGCTGGCCCCTTATAAAACACACGCATGGTAGTGGGAACGGATGTCAGGGAGAGGGGCTGTCGGGAGGCAGTTGTCAGCCAGGAATGAGAGGCCTATTGGGGCTAAGGATCTCCCTCAGGGTGAATGTTGATACTCTGCAGACGATCGGATGCCTTTGTATCTGCGGTGGATTCAGATGAGCTTTACCCAGATTCTTTACCCAGTTCTTAGGACCACCCTGAATGTGCAGAACGTACATTCTGTTTCCTGTCTCTCTGGTCGGTGTCTGCAGATCGCTGCTGTTTGTTCAGGGTCCCAGCAGGAGTCTGACCCCAAGTCATTAACCTGACTTCCAGCAGGTACAAGAGAATGATCATCAATGGGAGATATCAGAGCTTTTACGGTTCAAATGCCCTCAATCACTGTTATTCCCAGTAACTGTGCAGTTAGTTTTTGAATGAACTGCCATCAGCTTGGATTGGGTTTTTTAATACAGGATCATTAGGAACTGAAAGCTGTTTTATTCCTGTATTCTGGCTTCCTGAACTGTTATGGGTGAGTGAGATTATGGCCTTGATTTACACATGCAATATAAGGTAATTGCACATGTAAATATCTGACTGCAATTGCATCCTCATTATGGGACAGGTGAGTGGGTGGGCCTCTGCTTTATCAAATGAACATGATCTCCGTTTCCTTGATCTGTTGCTGGGAAGCTCTGGAGTGGAAATAATCTCTCGATCTAGAAAGGAAGGGTCAGGGTGAAAGTCATGCGCTGATTTTTAATTATGAATATTGAGGGTGGCATTGAGCTGGCGCTGCCTGCAGATCTCAGACCATCACTCCACAGCTGACCTCACAGCTGAATTTCCAAAACCCTCAGGCCAGGCTCCACATGAGAGTCTGGAACTTGGGGCAGAGATTTCCATCTCTGGCCATTAACTCCTTGGGCAACGCTTTGCTGGTCCCTTGGGAAGGGAGACAGTGGGCCAAATTAATCGCTAGTGCATCTCCATTGACTTGAGATACGTACACCAGGGATGGGCTTGGCCCAGTACCTCTATAACAGAGTTGAACATCATAGGCCTCTGATGTGAAGTGCATCATAAAACCTCAGCCTCTGGGTTTAACCCTGCAGAGAGAGCGCTCTGGATCTCTGTGGGTAAGTCTACAGTGTGGCTGGGAGAGGCACCCCCTGCCCAGGTAGACTGTGCTAGCTCTGCGGGTGCTAAAAATAGCAGGGTGGAAGTTGCAGCACACTCCGTGGCTTGGGCTAGCCCCCTGACTCTAAGCCTGCCCGCCCCCCGAGCTCCAAGCATACTTTTAGCAGGCTGGCTAGAACAGAGCTAGTGCGAGTCTGTCTACCCGGGCTGGGAAGCTCGTTCCTAGCTGCGGCGTAAACATACCCTGTGGGTCTGGAGCTTGCAGATCAGTGACACTGATAACAGCTAAAGCTTTCCTTCTCCAACCTAAAGGAGCAGCAGATCGCCTTCCTCAGTTCCCTTGTGCTGCCAGCACCTCAGAGTCCAACCCAGATCCCCATGAGCCATCTCTGTCAGGCCTTTGCTGGAGACAAGCCTCCAATCGGGTCTGCTTGACCCAAGTGTCTCTGCATCCAAGCTGATCCTACTGCCAGTGCTAGGGTATTTTTCTCCATAGGAGATAAATTTAATACATTCAGAACAGAGGCACTGTTGTCTTGTAGTTACCAAAGGGACTGTGAGTCAGGACTCCTGAGTTCTACACACATCTCTGTCACTGACACACAGTCTGACCTTGGGCAAGTCACTTCATCTCTTTGTGCCTCAGTTTGTCCATCTGTATAACTGGGATGATATTTACCTGCCATGCAGGGTTGTTGGAAAGCACTGTGAGATCCTTGGATGCAGGCACTATAGACGGGCACAGTATGATTGTGTTACGGAAGAAGCATTGCAACTCAGCAAAGCTCAGAAAAATCAAACGTGACCCCTCTTCCAAAGGACGATGCAATCCTTATTGTCGCTGTGGACCAAACTGGCATGGAGAATTTGTATGCACACCCAGTAGAGGGTGCAAAACTGTCTTAAGCGCACAGTCACCCTATTTGCAAGTGCCAATTTGCATGTGCACAAGAAGGGGACCAACGTGTGGCCTTGTGTATTAACACGTCACTCTTTCCCCATAAAGGATATTGCCTGAAAGAATTCCTCCCTTTTTAGCCCTACCCTCTAATTCATAGGCAGACCTGGAAAGCCTCTGAACTGACTGATTTCCCTGCTAATCCCCCGGGTTAATCGGAACTGCAGCATCATTTGTTTGACAAGATTGGGGATGTTTTGTAGGAGTGCAGCCACTGTTCCCCATCCCATGCACTTTCAAGGGCCTGACGCTGTGGGTGCTGAGTGTCCTCAACTCTCATTGACCTGAATGGGAGCTGAGGACACTTGCAGGATTGGGCCCTAATGGACAAGCCCTGCTGTGTATTGTCATTCCCCAAAGAGAGGATTAGAAAGTGCCTGGTTAAATTTGCCCCCTCTTGAAATGCTGGCTAGAGTCTCACTTGTAAGTTTCTGGTTCAAGAGGTTTATGCTTTGATAAGTAAAATATGCAAGTGGCATTGCTGGATAAACATGTCCTGACCAGGAGCTACCCTGCATCTATTCACACATCCATTGGTTAGGGCACCAGTGCTCTCTTTCCCATGTTGCTTGTGTGAGTGCCTACATATTTGTGCGTGTGGCTTTCCTCTGTCATTTGTACAGCTTCTTAGCTAAGATGCCTGGATTCTGCAGGTGCAGAAGCTCTATCCTGTCGCATGTCCAGAGGGGAGAAGCCCTGTGTTCCTAGCAAGGCCTATGTGGCTGCCCAAGTCCCTCTCCTCTTCAGGGTAGGGGAGTCACAGAGCAATCGGGCTGGGTGGAGTTGGAGTCAGGCAGCTGCAGGGCAGGCAGTGAGCATGTGACTCCCCAGTGCAGAGGTGGGTCCAGGGGTGCTGGAACAATTTGTATAGCAGGGGCGCTGAGAGCCATTGAACCAAACTGTAAACCCTGGATAGGATGGAAACCACTTCAAGCCAAGGTGGTGTGGCAGCAGCACCACTAATTCCAGCACCTATGGGTGGGTCCTGCTGCAGCCCAGCAGGGGAGAGCTGAGGTTCTCCCACACTGAGGTTGGACTGGGAATGCAAGGGACAGGGGATGTTATTAGGGGAGGGAATCGGGTAAGACTTAAAGTATCTTAGTAGCCGCAGACAGATTCCAGCAACCCAAGAAACCTGAGCGAATCCAAGTGCCTTACCCACTGGGGGAAAGAGATCGCTCCAAGGAAACCATGAGCCAAAGTTGGCCCCCAGTCACACTGTTTTAATTCCATTGAAATCAACAGGGCTGCACTGGGGTAAAGAGAGCGGAATTTGCCCCCTTACCGTCAAGGAGCAAGTCCACTGCCAAACTCCCAAGTGTTTAGGAACTGAAGGAAACCAGAGAAATTGGTTCTGCCGTGCATCGCCCCCAGGGAGCTGGAGAGGCATCTGGGTGGGCTGTTGGTCACGGGACCATCTCACTGGAGAAAGGGGATGTTTCCAGTGGTGTAGCTCCAGTTACTATCCCCTCTGCCTGAACTCTCCTCAGCAGCTCTCTGTGGCAATGCTCCATGTACCCCCCCTTTTCCAAAACTGAGATCTAAATGTCCAATAGCCTCCCTAGAAGAGAGGGGCCCAATCCAGAGCCCCAGACCCAGACTTTGGGGGCTGAACTGCCCTGGGTTGAGCCCATCTCGGCTCAGAAGGGTGTTTGAAACAGGAATCCGTATGGCTGTTTCCTCCCTGCGCCTTTCTGTGCCCCTTCCCCTGCTTCCGTGGTTCTTACCCTGTGGCCGCTCTTAATCCGTACCAGCTGGTAAGGAAAATAAACCCGGGTAAAGTGAATAGGTGGCTGTTTGGGGCCATGTCCTGGTTATGATAGAAGGAGGTGTGGCCTGAACACAGAATTGGGAGGTAGGACTTCCTGGGTTCTATCCCCACCTCTGCCACTGTCTTGCCGGTTGACCTTGGGCAAGTCACTTAAACATTCTGTGCCTCAATTTCCCTATCTGTCAAATGGGGATAATGATACTGACCTACCTCATGGGGCTGATGAACTGATGTTTGTAAAGCACTTTGAGATTGTCCAGTGCTCCATAAGTGCTACGTACTTGATTCTGAAGGAGACCCACTTTACCTTGAACCAGATGGCTGCTTAACAGATCTAGATTTGAGTCTGAGTCACATCAGAATGAGAGCAGCTCCAGCCTACAGCTACTTTCCTCCTTCACTTTCATTGACTCAGTGTCACAGGGACAGAGTTCCACAGGACAGATGTGTATGGTAGAGAACCCCAAACCTGATTTCCTCTGCTGGGCAAATATCCCATAGTAACAAAGGCCACAAAGTGACCAATGAGGCACCAAAACTTGCCACTGCCATAGAAGAAGCAGTAAATAAACAAAGGAAAAGATGACCACAGCTGGGAGCAGCAATTGAGAAATGGTTCTGCTCCTTTAGTACCTGCTGTCTTTATTTGTGCACTTCTGGTCTTAATCGTCACACTGCCTATAACAAGTGTGCTCAGAAATCCAAGGTCCAAACAGGTGTGTCAGTACTTCCTCCTGCCTAGCCCCCTCACCTCCTATGCAAAACACTCCACTTTGTCTCCTTGTCCTGGTGGGGCTTCATCCCTATAGGAGGTGGGTGGGTGGGGAGATCTACCCACCTGGCTTTGCTCTCTTCTCCCAACTGTCTCCCAGTTGCCCTCATGTCCAGAACCATATCTCCCTCCGTCCCACACAGGCCTGGTCTCCTCGCACTTTGGTTATTGTAAGGTAATGACACCAGGAATGCTGAATCATGGGACCGAAGGCACAGAAAATTAGGATATAGAAACGAATCTCATGCTGTTTACAGATTCCTGCGCTATCATATTTCATTTCTTCCACGTTATATCCCAGATCTTGGGCCACAGCACATTGAGAGGTTTGGTTGCAACACACCAGACCAGACGCCGTCTCTGCCACCCCTTTATGTTTTGGAGAGGACTTCCCCACAAAGCAAACCCTTGTGGGTTAGAGTGGCTTCGAGACAACAAACTATTTGATTTGGAGGGGGTCTTTCTAGCCCCCCTTATGCCCATCTTCATTAAGACCACTTTAGCCAGAGCTGCTGCTTAAAGCCAAATCAAGGGGGAGATTTTCAAAGGCAAAAATGAGAGTTGTTTGCCCAGTTCCCATGGCTTGTCAATGGGAGGTGAAAGCCTAACTCCCATTGTGCCTCTGAATATCTGCTCCGGCTTCAGATCTCATTCACACAGTGCAGGATTTGCCGAGCAGGAGGCTCCATTACTGTCCAGTTCCAGATCTTCTTGTGCTTTATAAGTCCTTTCTATTGTATAACCAGGGATTATCTGATTGTCATAACCTTTGATACTAACTTTTAATGACTTGTAACATTTAGGATGTCTGTGAATGAGATTTGTAGAGTGATTTTTTTTTTAGTGTCTTGTATTTTATGCCATCCGCTCTTATGAATCAGTATTTTATATTTAACACAGTATTTAATAAAAAAACATAATGATAATGCTAGAGAACATCATTTCTTGTGGAGTAGGATTTAAATAAAGACTCAAGATACCTCACTTGTGCCTGCTTTTTCTCCAGTGTGTTTGTTAAGTCCAAATGAGTTTTCTTGGAGGATCTTAAACAAACCAACACCAACAACAAAACCACACCCAGCAATCTGATATCCTACTCTCCCCAAGTAGGATCACCGAGAAATGAGGAGAGGAGAATTGACAAGCCAAGATGTAACATAGGCAGCCCAATGCACCATCGTTACGGGGCTGACATGAAATCATATTATACCCATTGCATTGTAATCACCAGTCCAATGCAACATTGTTGTCTGGCCAGCATTAAGTCATATTCTTTTTCGGTACACAACTGATTATAGAACATAGTCCAAAGCAAATAAAGACTCGCCAGAGTGATAGGCAGTGGAAGATACTTAAGAGCTGATCCTGCGATGAGCGGCATGTGGGAAACTCTGTTACAGTGAAGCTCCATTTGCTGTGAATGGAACAAGAGTGCCAATGGGTCTCAGTAAATAATGGCTTAGAGCAAAGCAGGTCAAGGGGTGGTGGGGTGGGAAATGGCTTCACTATAAGAGGGTCTGATGGGGGCAAAGATGCTATTTGGTCTCTGGGAAACAAGGGGTTAATTTAATGTCCGCTTTTACCATGAGAGAAGGACTATAAATTGCCGGGGGGAATTCTGGTGAGAAGAAGAATGCTGCTGGAGAGCTTGGGCTCCGCACCAAGGTTATGGGCCTGGATTGATCTCCAAGATGGGACGTTTCCCTGGAGGCAAAGAATTTGATGGTTGTTCCTGTCTTTTTTGCTGACTCGTTCCAGTGGTTTACAGAGACGTCCACCTAAAATGTCTCAGGGTGCAGCTTTTCCCCGAGAAGCTCTGGGTGAAGGGTATTCAGAACCTTGGGTGAATCCAGGAGAAAAAGAAGAAAGTCCCCACAGTGGCTTCATTTCCAAACACCTTGTTGGCACCTCTGGCCTGTTATTTTTAGTCTTCCTCCTTTCACTTGTGTCAAATGTAGTGGGTGGAACTCAGCAGAGGCTGGTGACGTGATGAAACAGGAAACCAAGTGTGATCTGTAAAGGGAGCCTCAGAGCCAGTAACGATCAGACTGTACGGGATTCAAAACAGGAGACACAAGACCCTCGTTGGCTTCCGTGGGAGCAGGATTCGGCCCCTAGTTTCTAACTGCACCTACAACATCTCTTTGTGAGTCAATACACAGATCAGCAGCATGCTATGAATGGATTCTGATAACGAGCACAAGCCGCTGGGACGTATATAGCAATTACCCTCCTCAGCCATTCTGGCTTCTCACTTCCCCAGCTTTGCATACTTGCTACTGAAAATGCTATCAGCTCGCATGAGAGGCCAGAGTCTGACGGAGGTCAGTTACATTGGCGTAACTCCTCAGTGATTCCTTTGACTTGCATCATTCTGGATTTACACCAGAGTAACTGAGATCAAAATCTGACTCTAGCTCAAAAATTCATGATGAGTTCTTCCGCCGCATACAGACTGGCTTCCCCCTGCTAGAGTGTTTAGCCATGCAGTTTAATCTGTTAACTGCATCCCTCATCTCTCATGCAGCGATGCTGGGACATGTGTGGCTGTTTATGTTGAGAGGTGTGTGGGCATTCTAGTGGTACGTGTGATAAGGATGCGCTGTAATAACTGAGCATATTTCCTTACCAGCTTTAGTTATAAACTGGCCCAGTACCCCTCTGTATGGTCACCAGTCTGTGCAAGTGGACCCAATTGCGGAGTCTGCTGGATCTGGGTAGTTTCATCACTGTTTCTAGCTCTGGCACACTAGGCATTCTCCTGGGCCCAGCCCTCTCGTCTTGCATCCTTCCTTGGGACATTGGACACTAACTCCCTAGACCCCCAAACCAATGTCTGAGACCTTCTGAGTCCTCCCAGTCTCATGCACTCCCTCGGAGCTCTACACAGGGTGTGGACACTCATTTAATTCCTTCAGAGAAACCCTGGCAAGCAAGCAAAGAACACAGGCTTAGCGAAGGAATTTCTTAACCACAGTGACCTTGCCATTAAAAGCACTCAAGTTGCAGATAATTGAAAATAATCAAAGTCCTGAGAGACATTCTCCCCCTGGCTGAGCTCACCCCTTCAGTGAGTGTGTAGTTCGTCAGAACTGCAGGCGGGGCAGAGTCTCTCCTGTACTGCCTTTTAATGTGTCAGGACCCCTTGCACAGAGCTCTAAAACAGAGCCCCTAGCTCAGTGCCGTGTGTTCACAGTCCCAGTCCAGCCAGTCATGTTTGTTCCTCTCCCTTGCAAGCTCCTGTGTAGAAAGGCCTTTGTTCCATGGAGATGGACCATTAGTTGATGGCCCTAGATTGCAGTCTTGATGACTCTCAGCAATGGTCATAAGAACGGCCATACTGGGACAGGCCAATGGTCCATCTAGCCCAGTATCCTGTCTTCTGACAGTGGACAGTGCCAGATGCTTCAGAGGGAATGAACAGAACAGGGCAATTTTGAGTGATCCATCCCCTGTCGCCCAGTCCCAGCTTCTGGCAGTTGGAGGTTTAGGGACATCTGGAGCATGGACTTGTGTCCTGCCCATCCTGGCTAATAGCCATTGATGGACCTATCCTCCATGAACTTATCTAATTCTTTTTTTCAACTCAGTTATAGTTTTGGCCTTCACAACATCCACAGCAACAAGTTCCACAGGTTGACAGTGCGTTGTGTGAAGAAATACTTTCCTTATGTTTGTTTTAAACCAGCCGCCTATTCATTTCATCAGGTGACGCCTAGTTCTTGTGTTATATGAAAGGGTAAAATAAGAATTCCCTATTCACTTTCTCCATACCTTTTTGCACTTCTGATCTTAATCATGAGACTGCCTATAACAAGTGTGCTTAGAAATCCAAGATCCAAACAGGTGTGTCAGTACTTCCTCAGGGGGCATGGATCAGCGTTCATGTCGCACTTTCCGTCAGCACCCGGCCCATGCTGGGGAAGCTAATGATCCAACCAGCGGACCAAATTCGGTGATGAATTCTGGTCACCTGCCACCTGAGGCACATTGCGCATATGCTAAGAAGTACTTCCTCCTGTCCACTTTATCTCTTGTCCTGGTGGGGATTCATCCCAAAAGGAGATGGGTAGGCAGGGAGATCTACCCACCTGGCTTTGCTTGCTTCTCACAGCTGTTTCACAGATGCCCTCATTTCCAGAACCATATCTCTCTTCATCCCACACAAGCCTGGTCTCCTTGCACTTTGCTTATTGTAAGGTAATGACACCAGGAATGCTGAATCATGGGACTGAGGGCAGAGAAAATTAGGATATAGAAACTAATCTCATGCTGTTTACAGATTCCTGTGCTATCATATTTCATTTCTTCCACATTGTATTCCAGATCTTGGGCCACAGCGCACTGGGAGGTTTGGTTGCAATATACCAGAAAAGACACAGTCTCTGACACCCCTTTACATCTTTTGGGGGACTTCCCCACAATGCAAACCCTTGTGGGTTAGAGTGGCCTAGAGACAGAAAACTATTTGATTTGGAAGGAGTCTTTCTAGCCCCCCCCCCCCCTATGCCCATCTTCATTAAGACCACTTTATCCAGAGCTACTGTTCAAAACCCAATTAAGGGGGAGATTTTCAAAGGCAGAACCGAGTCATTTGGTTAAGAATAGGCTATTGATTTAGTTATTGACTTACGTTGACAAACAATCTGAAATAGGCCACTTTTAAACCAAACAGAGAGTATCCAAACTGAGCTTTGCAGTAGTTTAATGAAATCCATTTAGCCAAATCAGTTCAGCTAAACCAGTGCAATATAGACAAGGCCTTATTTCCCTCCACCCTTTGTTTATCTTTGTCTATTTAGATTTTGAACTTTATGGGGCAGGGACTATCGCTTGCTATGTGAGGTGTTTGCTCAGGGCCTGATCTTAGTTAGAGCCTACAGGCGTGACCATAATACAAAGGGGAAGGGAAGTGGCCTCTGACAGCTGCCAGGCCATTTAGCAGGGCAAAGCTGAGGACAATAATGTTTATGTCTTGTGCAGCTCCGAGCACATTTTCCACCCCGAGCAAATAATAACTCTCAATAATATTTCCTCTCTTGCAGTGCCTGCCACCCCATGATCACAGAGCTCTTGATAATGAGTGGTATAGTGTAAACACTTTGGGCAGGGCCACCTTTTTGTCATAGAAGATCAGGGTTGGAAGGGACCTCAGGAGGTCATCTAGTCCAACCCCCTTCTTAAAGCAGGGCTAATCCCCAGACAGATTTTTGACCTAGATCCCTAAATGGCCCCCTCAAGGATTGAACTCACAACCCTGAGTTTAGCAGGCTAATGTGCAAACCACTGAGTTATGGGACATCTAATAGCCAATGCTTGGGCCCTGATGCAAATGCATAATATCTCTGGACAACCCATGAGGCAGGTAAGGGATGCAGGAGGGATCAGTCACCCACCACTGACATGCAGCCACCTCTGGGGCGGAGGCGGCAGCTGTTCAGCAGACACCGGAGGCAGAGGATCGGGCCAGGAGGCTGCTCGGTGCCTGCTTTGCCCCTTCCCCGCGCGGGTCTGACAGCGGGGCCGGTCCGATTCCCGGGCCGGGCCTAGGGCTGGGCGGGTGCCCCCGGGACCCGCCGAGCTCGCCCCGCGGCCCCCCGGCCCGTCGCGCTGAGGATCCCGAAGGTGGCGCCCTGGAGCCGCGGAGCCGCCTCCTCTCCGCTGCCATCTCCGCCCCGGCTGGCGGGGACGTGAGCGCTCCGGGCTCGGCCAGCGCCGGCTCCTGCCCTCTGCAGCCGGGCTGGCCGGGGCGGGGAGCCGCGGCAGGGAACAGGCGCCCGACGAGCGGAGCCCCTCGGCCAGGGACGGTGAGTAACGACTCGGTACGGGCTGGGGGGCGCGGAGCCTGCAGAGTGCCCCGGGCAAGGGCAGGGGAGAGCCCGGGGCAGGCTGAGCAGAGGGGCGGGGGGTGACCCACTAAAGTGGCTTCAAGTTGAGGAGCCAGAGACAGAAAAAGGGGGGCGAGGGAGACAGGAGACCCCCCCCCAGCTGGCAGCACGGCTCCCCCAGGGCTGGGGGCAAGCAGCCAGCGGGAGCCAGACAGACAGACATGCGGGCACATACACACTCTTGGGAGGCAGCCTGGCACACGGACCCTGGAGAGACAGACAGGCTGACCCGCACTGAGAGAGACGCAAACACCCGCGGAGAGAGAGACACCAACAAGCATCCAGAGCGAGAGCCAAGGAGACACGCAGGCATTGGGCTGCACAGCCGGACCGACAGACACGACAGACACAACACTGGGTTGCAGCGATCCGCCCTCCCTGAGAAGGATCCCAGCAAACCCACACATATCAGGCACCGCGAATGCAGGGAGGCTGGCCCCAGAAGCTCTGCTAGCCCTGGAATATTTGTTTTCTAACCCTTAGAAAGTGAAGCCAGAGAGCGAGAGTTGAGGCTTGTCTGGTTGCCATTGGAGACCAAACCTGCCTTGCAAATAACACCAGACTGTAAAGAAGCAAACCTGATGGTTTGGTGGGGGATCCTGCTGTTTTTTCACTCCCTTCCCCCCAAAACAACCCATTTCACCCAGTTTCAGGCTCTCGAACATCCCAGAATGTCTGGCTTTAGCAGGAAAATGTTTGCAATACAATTGCCCACGGGAGAGCAGAGCAATTTCTTTTGGAGTTTAAGTAACTTCAGTAAATTATGAAGAAAATGCAGGGGAGTTAGTCAGTTGCTCTGGGATTGCCTATTTCCAGCGCTGTACAGGATCAGTTCGTAATTTTTCCAGTGATAATTAAGAACTCCTAATTAGACAGTCCACTGAGATTCAGATGCTTGAAAGCGAGCAGAAAGCAAACACACACTTTAAAATACAGTTCTTGCATACAGTACACAGCTCGGAGGATTGTCATTTGTACATGGGCATTACTGCAGGGCCAGTGCGTATATGGGGCCGAGCAAAACTCGTTTTTAAAAGATTCATATGAAGACCCCTATTGACTTCAGCAGGAGTAGAACATGCTCTGGAATGTGTAGGATCAGGCCCTCGATTCTTATCATCTGTTCAAGTAGTGCCATAGCTGTAGATAGCAGTTGACAAACTTGTAGTAAGACGTGGTTCCTGTGAGCTCTCTCGGGCAAGGAACCATCTTTTTGTTCTGTGGTTTTACCGCGCCCACTTCCTGGATCCCAACAGGACAATGAGGCATTTGCCCATGACTGGGATGCCGAGGTGCTGCTGAAATACAAATTAATAATAATAGTAATAATTAATAATGCTTTGAGGAGTTTAATGCCCAATCCAACTTTGGCTGAAGTCAGTGGCAAGACTCCTGTTCACTTTACTGGGAGTTGGATCAGGCCCTAAATATGACAGATGCAACGCACTTGATTAACTATCTGTCTCTAAATGGCAGACTTCAGAGTAACACCCTGGAGAGAGGAGGGGGCTGCTTTCGTCACTACAGAGGCATTTCCAGAGGTGTCTCTGCAGTCCCTGTGCATTGAATGTGAAATCTTCCAGTTAGGAACTGGCAGCTGAGTCTTAAACCTGTGAGTCTTCATGTTTTCTCTTCAAGTCTTTATCACCGTACTAGATGTTCCCTTATTCTGAATAAGCAAAAGAATTTTCCATCTGACATCTGATTGGAGAAACAACCGACTAGTCCAACCTTTCTCATTTCACTCAGCTTTCCCATTTGCCACCATAGGCTCAAAATCCCTCACCCTACAGGAAGTTAATCACAGAGTCAGTTTGAGTGATGCTTTTTATTTTCTTCAATTTCACTCCCATCCCCATTATACAGGGTGAAGGTGGGGCCAGGGGACACCTCACCAAAGCAAACGGTCTGCATGAGCTCACTTTACGTTGGTCTTGGATCTGTAGAGGGTCAGGATTTAATAGTCAAGGGATGTAAGTCTAAGTCTCTGGGTCCACAATCTTCTCATTTCCTTTGCCTTTGGAGTTATAATTTGTTCCACATTGTAGTGTTGGAGCCAGCCCTCAATCCGCCCACGGTGTCTTTGCTGCTCTCCGTCTGAGGCTGCGACTCTGGTTTCCATTTAAAAAAGGAAATTCTGCAAAAAGGGACCTGAGATAAATAGCCTCACTGGTTGTATTTCTTAGACAGTTAAATCTGAAATAAGCAACACACATGCATGTGCAATAGGCAAGCACAGCCACCTTCCCATTGTTGTGTGCAACCTGCATGCTCTGGGATAAACACGGGGGAAATTCAAGAAGGTTGGAAGAGTGCTAATGTTGTGCCAATATTCAAAAAGGGCAAACGGAATGACCCAGGTAACTGTAGGCTGATCAGTCTGACATCAATCCCAGGCAAAATAATGGAAAAGCTGATATGGTTTGCAATTGATAAAGAATTAAATGATAGGAATATAATTAATGCCAGTCAACATTGTTTGATGGAAAATAGATCTTGTCAAATAAACCTTCATTCTTTGAGGAGATTACAAGTTTGGTTGATAAAGATAACTGCATAGATGTCATATACTTACAATTTTGTAAGGCATTTGACTTACTACTGCACAACATACTGAGTAATAAATTAGCACTATATAGTATCAATAAAGCACACATTAAATGGATTAAGAACTGGCTAACTGACAGCTTTCGAAAAGTAGTTGTCAGAAGGGGATCATCATTGTATTTCTAGAGGGGTTTTGCAGCCCCTTCAGTACGAGGCTTGAAGCTAGCCAGTACTTGCATCAATGATCTGGAAATAAATATAAAATCGCGGCTTATAAAATTTGCAGATAAGACAAAGATTGGCAAAGTGGTAAATAGCAATGAGCGGGCAGGCCTACAGAACAATCTGGATTGCTTGGTAAACTGGGCCCATTCAAGTAAAATATGTTTTAATATAGCCAAATGCAGAGTTATACATGTAGGAACAAGGAAGGCAGGCAATACCTACAGAATGGGAGACTGTATTCTGGAAGGCAGTGTTTCTGAAAAGGATTTAGGGGTCTGTGGACAAGCAAATGATTGTAAGCTCTCAGTGCGATGCTGTGGCAGAAATGGTTAATGCGATCCTTGGATGTATAAATGGGAGTAGTGAATAGGAGTCAAGAGTGGGTTTTAACTCTGTACACAACCTTGGTGAGACCAGTACTGGAATACTGTGTACAGTTCTGGTGTTGCGTTTTAAAAAGGGCGTTGAAAAATTGGAGAGAATGCAGGGGAAAAAGCCACAAAAATGATTCAGAAGCTGGAGAAAATGTTTTACGGTGAGAAACTGGAAGAGCTCAATCTGGTCATTTTATCAAAAAGAAGACTGAAAGATGACTTGATTGCAGTGTACATGTACCTTCTTGGGGAGAAACTACAGGATACTAGAGAGTTCTTTATTCAAATAGAAAAAGGCATAACAAGAACCAATGACTGGAAGCTGAAGCTAGACAAATTCAAATGGGAAATAAGGCACACATTTTTAACAGCGGGGGATGATAAACCATTGGAATAAGCTACCAAGGGAAGTCAGGGATTCCCATCTCTGATGTCTTCAGATTAAGAATGGCTGCATTTCTGGAAGATGTGCTTTAGCCAAACATGAGTTACTGGGCTGTGTACAGGGGTAACTGGGTCAAATCTAATAGCCTGTGAGATACAGGAGGTGAGACTAGATGGTTTAATGGCCCCTTCTGGCCTTAAACTCTGTGAATCTATGACAAAGATTATGTCTCGGCACTGACTACCTGTTTCTAAGGCCAGGTCTCCACCACAGACTTACAGCGGTATAACTATGTCGCTCAGGGGTGTGAGTGACGTACTTATACTGACCTAGCCCTCAGTGTAGACAGCGCTATGTTGGCAGGAGGACTTCTCCCATCAACATAGCTACTGCCTCTCGTGGAGGTGGTTTAAGTACGCTGACGGGAAAAGCTCTCCTTAATATAGAAAGACACGGCAAAATATAACAAGCCGAGAAAGAAAATCTTTGAGAGGGTCAAAAATAAGTAGCGCTCCCCAGGGGGAATTCCAGGGCTACTTGCTTTTCTCTGGGCAGGGTAGCACCTTTGATGAACTATTGGGCTGATCTGTTAGCTATAGCCACTGGCATATTTGCCTCTCTACCTGTTGTGCCTGGCATGTTTTTTTATAGGCTAAAAAGGGAAGAGCTGAAGGAGATGTGCTCTTTCCCGACCCTGCACTCTCTCGAAGTCTTGTCCCAACTTTGTCCCCTTATGATCTTGGAGTAGTGCTGCTGGGATTTTGAGTGAGCTGCTAGACCTGGTGGTAGTGGTCTGTGATAGCATCCCTTGTAATTAATCTAAGAATGTGTCCGCAGATCTGTTTCTCTCAGGTATTGCTAAGGCACCTGTCATCACAGTATCTAAGCAACAGCCATCAACTAAAGATAGCGGTGAGCCTGCCCAAAGAGGGCTCTGTGCTCTCCATCTCCCCTCATTCCCTTTTTCTCACCTTCCCTTTCTTCCTCTCGTATAATGCTTCCTTCTTGCCTTGCCTTTCTCTCCCCCTTCCTTACCCTTTGTGCCTTTGGGGTAGACTCTGCTAACTGGACACGGCTTTGTTAGAGACGCCGGTCTTACATTTAGACTTGAACGTGATCGGGCTCTGTCTCAGTCAGGCTTACCCTGCTAAGGAGATCACACTGCCGAGAAAGGCCTTGGTATCAGACTCTCAGCCAATCGAGCTGCAGCACGCTTGTGGAGTGTAGGGGCCTTGGTGGGTCATGGTTGGACAAGCAAGTGTACAGCCATATCAGTCACCAGCTCACCATCTACCCATCAGCTCATGGGCCACCTTCATCTGCAGGTTTAGCCCATGGAGACTACAGGCCCCAGCATGCCGTGCTCTGGCCACTTGGATCAAGATGGAGAAGAGTAGCTGGATACTAAATATGAGGGCACCTGTGAGTAGTGCTGTAGAGCTGTACTTTAGCCCCCTGTGCCAAAGGCAAAAGAACAGCTCCACCAGGGGGTGCTGTTATATCCACAAGCCGCTGAGAAGAGCAGACCTGTGGCTCTTGTACACACATAAGCCATCACATCACACCATCGCTGGAGGACTTCAGAGGATATAATTGAATGGCTCTTGCAGATCTTTGTAACTGGGGTGAAAGCGAAATAATGTTCTCTATTTTCCTGTCCTGTTTCAGAAGTGGGAGGAACACGTTTCTGTGACAATGAATAATGCAGGGGAAGCTGCAGGGTTTGCTATGAAGAGGAGAATAAGTGACTGAAAGAAAGAGATGTGAAAAGAATGGCAAGGTAAGTAAAGGTCTTTAAATAGGCATCAGGAGGCACTTAGCTGGAACATTTGGGACAGGCTGCTAATGTTTAAAGTTACTCAGGGCTGATACAATGGGGGAGTAGGGATTCCACTCAGCCATGGGAAACTGTCCATATGACTGCCTCTGGTACTAACAAGAGCTGCCCAGCTGATTTTGGGATGTTAAATTATACCCCAACAAACCTAAATGACTATTAGATTTTGTGGTGTTTTATTTACAACACCATTGACCCACTAATGATAAATTGCAGTGCAGTGCTCAGATGGGAGGACATGTGTTGACCACATGAACATCACATTAATTTGTTGTGATCATTACCATAACAGTGCAGAATAAATAATGGCATCATGAATAGCCATTGTTGGTGTGGCCGGTCTGTGTGTTCCATGACATGGAAAGAGATGCCTAGATACTTGATACAGATTCCGCTGAGAGGAAAAAACAAACCTCTGGCTGATTCCTTTATAGTTTTGAACAGTAAATGCCCCCCCCCCCCAATCTTGCTTTCTACTTTTGCATATGGCAAATGTTTGGAATGTCTGGAGCTGCCTACCTCTGCTGCAAGCTTTTTGTCGTCAAACAGTGTATGTTTTATAATAGCATAATAGGGGAACTGTACTGTAAGCACCAAGGAGGAGATTTGGGGGATTTAGGTGCATGAGGCATTTAGGTGCACAAGTCCTAGTGACCCTCCATAAGGCTTGTGTGCCTAAATTGCTTAGGTGGTTTTGAACATTTTCTCCCCCAAATGACTTGGTAGACCTGGAGTTACTTTGTCACAGGTAATATGAGCTGAGATGATCTTAGTTGAAACCTACCCCCAGTGTTTGTTCTACTCTTCTCTATTTAGTTTCTTATAAGATGCCCATGAGCATAGAGGTCTGGAAAGAGCATATTTCATTATCACTCTGTGTTGTGCCTTAGGCTCTCGGATGGAAATAAGACCACATCTTATTTTGTATTTTGCAGAAAGCCATGATTTTTGGTTGGGCTGAACACCCATCACTCCATTTAAAGTCAATAAGGGCTCTGAGTTCTCAGCACATTGCAAACTGGAGCCTTTCCTGCACTACACGCACAACAGTGAAATGACCATGCTCGGAGCCTCTTTGTATGGATGAAACACATTTTGCTCTGAAGTTTTTGGCCTCTGGAACTAGAGAAGCTGAGTTTGCATAGGGCGTTCTACAGAAAAAACACAACAGTTGCTGCACTATAAACAATGTAGTTAAAATTCAGATGGGCACTTTAAAAAGTACATATGGTTTTAGCTGTCTAAGTTTGGGGCTTGAAGGAATGGTTTCTGCAGTTGGAAGTGTTATGAAGTTGTATAGGTGCTGTAGGTAGTTTTGCACTGATGAGATTAGCTGGGAAAATATACAACTATCTGGATGTTCTAAATGATTCTTACATAAAAGTTATTTTCTCTCTCTCTCTCTCTCATCTTTCAGTGGAGTCTTTCGGGCAGACTCCTAGGGCTGGTCTACACTAGAAAGTTAGGCCTATCTAGCTACGTCACTCAGGGGTGTAAAAAATTCACACCCATCAGCGATGTAGTTAAGCTGCCACCATTAGGTTGATGGAAGAATTCTTCTGTCGATTTAGCTATTGCCTCTCAGGGAAGTGGATTTACTATAGCGACAGAAGAGGGGCTACACTATGGCGCTAGAGTGGAGCAGTTGCAGCATCTAGTGTAGACATACACAGAGCTGCATCAATTTTTCTTCGGTCCTTTTCCAGAATCCCTTTGTCATGCTCCAGCAATCTATTGCTAGTGAGGACTGACCGGGCTTTCCTAGGTAAAATTGGGCAGGAAACAATTTTCCCATCCCGCAAGGGTTTTTGACGTTTAAAGATTTTTTTCTGTCCCAAAACGGAATGAAAAGTCAAAATCTCAATTTTTTGTGAACCAATANCGTCCAGCTATTCGGCGGCAATTCGGTGGAGGGTCCCTCACTCCCGCTCGGAGCGAAGGACCTCCCGCCGAATTGCCGCCGCAGATCGCGATCGCGGCTTTTGGTTTTTTTTTTTGTTTTTTTTTCTGCCTGGGGCAGCAAAAACCCTGGAGCCGGCGCTGCAAAACGGAATGAAAAGTCAAAATCTCAATTTTTTGTGAACCAATAAAAAAAAAAATTGCATTTGGGTCAGTCAACATGTTTTATTTTGATTTTGATCATTTAAAAAAATGTTTAACCTTTTTGGTATAAAATTTCAGAATGAAAAGTCATTTCAAGTAGATACATTGAAACTTTTTTTTAATGCCCAAATGGGATGTTTTGACAGTCTTGAAACTTTCTTCAAATAATGTTCAAACTGGGAGATTTATCATAACCAGCCCTTTCCTGCAAATAGTTTCAATGAATCAACACTTCCCAATGAAAAAAAATGTTGTTGGAAAATTACTGACCTTCTCTGATCCTAAGGGCTTGTGAAAGTTGGTCCTCAATCAGCCAGTTAGGGTCACTTTTGAATGACCTGAGACTTACTCTCCTCATGCCTTGAGCCCATAGCTACAGCATGCTCCCAAGAAATGTTATTTTCTAGTGAATGCCAAACTCGGTTTTTAAATCAGAACTGACGGTCATGTTCTAAATTGAGGGAAGAAGAACGGTCTTGTGGATTATTATTATTTAACATTTCTATGGCACTACATGACAATTCATGAGTGCTGGGTTCTAATCCCATCTCTGCCACAGACTTCCTGTGTGGCCTTGGGCAAGAATCCCTGTGCCTCAGTTTTCCCATTTGTGAGATGGAGGAAAATAGTATTTCCCTACCACAAAGGGATGTAGGAAAAATAAATTCATTAACATTTGAGGTGCTTAGATGCTATGATGAATCTCATAGATAAGTCAACACAAACCATAAAATACAGCAAACAGAGCCCCCGAGATTATATATTTTTCAAGCTAAATACTGCACCCATTTTAACCGACAAGACACTGCAATTAAACTCCCGCGGACCGGACCGGGCTAGCTGACTCGGCTCGGGCTGTGTGGCTGTAAAATTGCGGTGTAGGTGTTCAGGCGCGGGCTGTAGGGTCCCAGAGCCTGGGCTCCAGCCTTTGCCTGAATGTCTGCACCACAGTTTTACAGCCCTGCAGCCCGAGCCCCAGAAGCCTGAATCAGCTGACATTGGCTAGTCCCAGGTGTTTATCTGCAGTGTTGACATACCCTGAATGTCTCTCTGCCCTATTTCCTCATCTGTAAAATGGGGATGATAAAACTTCCTTTCTCCAACCCTCTCTCTGCCGTGTGTATGTAGACTTAAACTCTGGGGCAGGCACTGTCCTTTACTCTGCATCTGTACAGCGCCTAGCACAATGGGGCCTGATTTTGGCTGTGGTGTTAGGGGCTGCTGTAATCACACATTTAGCCCACAAATCCATCTGTGTTCACACCAGGCCTGGAGCTGAGTGTGAGTTTGTGTGTGTGTAGTGGGGGATTCACCCCTTTCTAATACTCTGCTGCACTCATTCCTATGGAGAACTCTCCCTCACTGCAATGGACCAATCCCATTGCTCAGTGCTTTGGGACTGACACCCTCTTTTTATTTGACCATCTATCTGTTTTTGCCATTATTAATTGCCTGCCTGAGGGAGAGACCTTTCAGGGAGCCCATTGCTCTTGGCTGCTGCTGCTACTCCAGCAGGGAAAGTCACCTCTCTGCCTTGGAGCAGGAGGGGAAAGGGAAAGTTTTTTTCCTCACTGTTTCTTGCTGAGCGGAATCACTGCAAAGGTAAGTGCTATTACAGATTCAGGGGAGACTGTCTGACTCAGGATTGGAAATGAGATATTACCCAGGAGGGGAAAGCATGGCCCAGTGCTCATAGCTGCAGGCTGGGAGTCACTAGTTCTGCGTTAGAGCCACTGACCTTGCACAAGTCATGGAATCTTTCTGTGCCTCAGTTGCCTCATCCACTTCACCCCAGGCAGGGAAGGGGAGGGGCCAAGTCGCCTGTGAGTTAATGGGGAAAGGTGTCTGCCTCCCTGCCCCCTTTTGCCCTGGGTGCACAAATGGCTCTTTTAAGGGGCAGGCTAGTGATCTGACTGGTACGGGGAAGGTGATAAGGGAGGACAGGGCATGAGAAGGGGCATCAGTAAGGCTGTGTGGGAGCAGGGAAAGGGGATCACACTGAGGCTAGAGGTGGGTGGGATATGTGTACGTGTGCAGACTGAATGGGAGAAGGCAGAGAGATTATACCTTGGAGAAGTTCCCACCGCTCACAAAAAACAATAAGACCAGAAGGTGACCTCTTCCATTAGCAGCATGGGTGCTTTCCCATCCTGGGCTGGAAGGTGGTTTGGAGTCTGTCCAGTGCCAACAGAGGATCTTTCTGATAACGTTAGCGCTCTTCTTGGATATTATGAAAGACCTGACAGAAATAGCATCATCTACAGGAGGCGAAGTGGCCCTGTAGATCGGGCACATGTCTCAGTTTCAACCCTACTCTGCTGCTGATTTACTGTATGAATTTAGGTAAGTCCCCTGGCCTCTCTTTGCCTCTATTACAACAGTGGTTCTCAACCAGGGGTACACATACTCCTGGGGGGACGTGGAGGTCTTCCAAGGGGTGCATCAACTCATCTAGACATTTTCCCAGTTTTACAACAGGCTCCATAAAAAGCACTAGCGAAGTCAGTACAGACGAAAATTTCATACAGACACTGACTTGTTTATACTGCTCTATGTACTGTACACTGAAATGTAAGTACAATATTTATATTCCAATTGATTTATTTTATAATTATATGGTAAAAATGAGAAAGTCAGCAATTTTTCAGTAATAATGAGCTGTGACACTTCTGTATTTTTATGTCTGGTTTTGTAAGCCAAGTAGTTTTTAAGTGAGGTAAAACTTGGGGGTACGCAAGACTAACCAGACTCCTGAAAGGGGTACAGTCGTCTGGAAAGGTTGAGAGTCACTATAGTACAGTATTAATAAAAGAGGGATAATGAGGCCTCGCCATCTTTGCAAAGTGCTCTGAGAGCTGTGGAGGAGATGTGCTCTATAAAGGTGCTAACTGTGGTTAATGATGATGATTGATGTCTGCCTCAGAGGGAGGGTTACGAGATCCTTGAATGGAAAGCGCTCCAAGAGTGCAAAGTAGTAGTGATAATATAACAGCAGTGCTAATTGTCTCTGTAGAACCTGTCGCCTGTAGGCTGCCATTTCACGTCCAGTCCAGGATACTAGTAACAACCTCGCTTAGTCACTATCTGATGTCTGCTCAGTGTCTGCAGCAAAATGAGCTTCATGGGCTCCGGCCGCAAGTGTCCACATTACACCCATAGGGCCATCACAACTGGCCCTGCTTGACAGTGTGGTTGAGAACCTCAGCAGAGGCCAGGGATTGAATGGGGGATGTAGACTTAGGTGGTACCTCCCTCTGAGGTTTGATGCACAGTAGTAGGGCGGAGGAAGCTTGCCCTGATGCTGTCTGTGCTGTACCTGTTTTGGGATAAAGAGAAGCCTGCAGTTTCCAGGGTTGTCAGCCCGGCACCTTTCTCCAGCAGTAATGTCACACGCTATCTCAGAGTGTAGGTCAAGTAGGAGGAGTGTGGAGACAAATAAAACTCCAAATTCTGCCTTGTGTCCAGTGGAACAAATGCTCCTTCCATGCTTGCCCTTGATACATTCGCTTTGGGCATCATTAAGCTATTTAGCTACAAAGTGTTGTTGGGACTTTTATTGAAATCTCTTAAATCTAGGGAAGCATGTGTCCGGCAGTAACTCACATACTCACAGTTGCAATTGTGTGTCCATTCACGCATCCGGATTGTCACACTATGCCTTGGTAGGAATGATCATGTTATAAATCAGCTGTTGGTTTAAAGTTGATAATTTATATAACAACATGTATCCAGACTTTTAAACAATAGTCTCTGTGAATGGGTGAGAGGTTCTTGGAGGGGAAAAATTCACATCGCAGGCCTACCAGAGACTGATTGTGATTTGTCCACCTACCGTAGGGTGATTCATAAAGTTATCAGCACGTTAGGATATTTCTAGCTGTGCTTAGCCTTGATGTATCTGTAGTTATGCTTAGCCTTGATGTAGATGCATAAGATGCTTTTCTCTTGCCAGATGTCTCTTGCCAGATCTCACTCGAGTCCTAATGTGAGAATGTGATTTTAAAAATAAATCTTTTATTTAAAAGTAGAGCTGCAAAATCTAAACTGAAATGTAGACAAGCCCAGAAAATCTGTGCCAAATTCCTCCCCTAACTGGCCATGCCAAGCATTCAGCAAAGAAATTTTCCTGTGAGGTACCACCCAGTCTGCCACACATCACCGCGTCCTGATTTGGTAATGCAGGCAGCCCTTGTTTGGGAACACTGGAGAATAGCTGATACAACAAGGATTTCATTTGTCCTTTGGTTGCATCGGGAAGTGGTGTCAGTGATGCTATAGAATAATGCACTTTGAAATGTCCTTAGTGAACCAGGAAGTACCAGAAGATTTGGTGGGGTGGAGGGGAGAGAAGTTTTTAGAAAGGTTAATCACAACTTGTTTTTTCTAGTGCCTGCTGCCTCTTGGTTAGCAGGGGCATTCAGCAGAGAGCTGCGGGCTTAACTTAATTTTCACCTGAGCTTTGCATTTCACCTTTAAAAGTTGAATTGATTCATAACTTGTAAGTGAATGGGACTCCTGAGACCTTGGCTACTAACCAAGAAGGTCTCTGTGATGCTTCTCAGGGCACGCAGGGCTGTGAGTCACAGTATTGCCACCCGCCTCCAGCACAAGGGAGTCTTGCCTTTGCCAGCTGGGTGTTAGCTCCCTAACACAACCAGCTTGTCAGCCACTCAAGCAGTGTCCTCTGGGCTCTACCAGCCCTGCCTTTGTCCTGAGGGTTGACAATAGATTCACCCTAGCCATTGACTCCCTTCAAAGTGTCTCCCTGCAGTATTCAGCCCCTGATCTCTGGATACCCACCGAAATCCCAGATCCTCTCTTCCCAGCAGAACAGTGTTCCTCAGTTTACCAGTTTTACCTTAGCCTACCGCTCCTGTATCACACACAGCACTTGAGTTCAATTATAGTAAAAGAAAAGGGAGTATATTTAGGAAAGACTGAGCTTCAAACAGAACAAGTGTGAGTGATGGAAACAAATGGTTGCATATAAAATGCAAACTAGGGCCTACGCTTATTAATAGTTACCTTTCCTGTCTAATAAAGGAGATTCTTACCCCAAAGTTCAGACTTTTGCAACATTTGCTAGCCACAAGGAGCTACTCTCCACTCCTCAAGGCTCCTCAATGAATGCATCCAGAGTGTCTTTCTCCACCTTGCGATACACTGCATCAGTCTTTCGTCTTTATTCACAGAAAGGGTGATCCCTTCACTGTCTTGCTGTTCCTTTCCCCTTCCAAGTGGTTTTGATGGTTAGTTTGTCTTTTGTGGTTTTCCATTGACTTTTCTTGGTTGGTGCATCAGTGAACAATTGAGCAATTCATTATGTGATCTGCTAGCCAGGAATTATATGTCACAGTTCCCTGGTGACTCACTTTCACTCCAAGATCATAAGGCCAAAATTTTCACATTACTCCTTAAATATCACCCAGATACACATCTCACAATGATTATGAGTATCGATAAATTAAAAGCTTTCACACATGCCACCCTTCATGGATAAATACCATGAAAGCGGTGTATTATGTGTAGTGAGTTTGTCAGGTCTAAAACAGGAGTTGGTTGTAAAGAACAGTAAACCCTTTGCCAATTGGCACCAATGAGCCTCTGTGTCACAATCTCCTCTTGTGTTCTTAGTGTAATGAAACTGCTGGGCTCTGCTTTTCTCTCACCCCGAGAACATCTGCAGGGAAGCATGCGCTTGGGGAGCCAGGAGAGACATCCATTGATCTATAAACTGAGGATGCTTGGTATAGCTCCAGATCAAATTCCTAGGGACAAATTCATCTCTGGGGTAATTCCACTGATTTTAGGGATGATGGATAAATTTGGCTCCTGCTGTCCTGTGTCACACATGTAAACTCGCAGCATCATTCCTGCACTCTTCTTGCCATTCCAGCGATGACCGCATGTCCCCTCTGGGCCACAGTCCAGGCATGGGATCTTGGAGTCACTCCTGCTCCAGTTTGTTTGAAGGTTTCTGCTCATGTGCTTGCTATTATCTGTTTCCCCTCAGGGCTTTAAAATGCTGATTTGCCTTTTTTTGTTTCTGTTCACTCTGCAGCTGTGTCCCATGACGACCTCACCCGCCATGTTCTATGGATCTTCGTCCGCCATGTCCCCACCTTCCAAAAACAAGCTCAAGCGCCAGAGCCGGATATTCTCTCAGGTCTTGTACCGGACGCTGAGCTATAAGGACCGCAGCTCGGTGTCGGCTTTCCCCCTTGCAAGCAGCGATGACCCAGCTGAACTTTCCACTCAGGTTTCAGCCCCGGGGGTCCTGAAGATATTTGGGGGCAACATCTGTGTGGGCACCAACTACAAGAGCGTCCTTGCCACGGGGAGCTCAAGTGCACGGGAGCTGGTGAAGGAGGCGCTGGAGCGCTATGGGCTGAGCAAGGTGGACGCCGGCCACTATGTGCTGTGTGATGTCATTGGGATGTTCAGCGGCTCCGAGAAGCAGTGGCAAACGGAAGGGTTGCGAGTCCTCGGTGATAATGAGAAGCCCCTTCTGATTCAGGACCTCTGGAAGCCCAAGGAAGGGTTCTCCCGGCGTTTGGAGCTACGGAAGAGATCTGAGGTGGAGGAGCTGGCTGCGAGGGACGTAGACACGATCACGGCAGGTAAGAGACTAGCAGAGAGCTACGTATAAATGCTGAACTGAGCAAGGGCCGTGGGGTGAGCGCTCGGCTCTTAAAGTGGAGGAGTTGCCCCTGTCTTGTGCCAGACCAGTGATGGTTTTATAGCCTGTAGGGGGCACCAAATCTCATATTTTAGACATTGAGTGCAGATCCTTAGCTGATGTAAACAGGCCTAGCTCTCCGGTGGCACCTTAAAGACTAACAGATTTATTTGGGCATAAGCTTTTGTGGGTAAAAAACCCTCTTGGTATCGACACCTCCTCATCAATTATTGGGAGTGGACCACATCCACCCTGATTGAATTGGCCCTGTCAACACTGGTTCTCCACTTGTGAGGTAACTCCCTTCTCTTCAGGTGTCAGTATATTTATGCCTGTATCTGTAATTTTCACTCCATGCATCTGAAGAAGTGGGTTTTTACCCACGAAAGCTTATGCTCAAATAAATCTGTTAGTCTTTAAGGTGCCACCGGACTCCTCGTTGTTTTTGTGGATACAGACTAACATGGCTACCCCCTGACACTTGAGGCCTAGCTCTGTTATCCTCAGCGTGTGTAAATGGCCATGGTGGCATTAGCATTAATCCACTTTATTACTTCCCACCCCCCTTTTTCTTCACATCAGTGAAGCTATGACAATTTACAGCAGCTGAGGATCTGTAATGTGATATTGTGTCTCTGCCCAGAAACAGTCGCAATCTGGTGCACTCTGGGCTTTGTCAAAGGGCCTTACAGAGGTGCCAGTTCAGGTGCCCATCCCCCTGGGGGTCCAGAAGGCCTGATAGGTAGAGGAATCAGTAAATTTCCACTGTCCAAGAGGGCAGGCTATCAGTTTTAGGGGTTCCGCTCCTTCTATGGGACCCAGAGCTGTGTTCCACGAGCTTCCCCTGCAGTACCATGCAAGGGGAGTGCTGATGGTGGGACATGACCAGTGGATCCATGACTAAGGGGCATCAGTGTAGGGCGTAGGCACAGCTGTCACAGAGCCAGCTGTAGCCTGGAGGCTACAGTAACAGCCATAGGAGCATGGGGGACCCTGTCTTACGCTGAGGATTCTCTTAGGCTTGGGTTTGACCCAGAGGAACTGAACTCATTAGAATATTAGGAAAAACTTTCTAACTTTAAGGATAGTTAAACACTGGAACAGGTAACGTGGGAGGTTGTGGAATCCCCGTTTTGGAGGTATTAAGAAAAGGTTAGACAAACTCCTGTCAGGGATGGTCGAGGTATACTTAGTCTTGCCTCGGCATGGGGGCCTGGACTAGATGACCTCTTGAGGTCCCTTCCAGCCCTGTGTCTCTATGATTCTATGGCAATGCTGAATCTCACCTTTAAATTGTATGTCAGCATTTTAGACTGTGCTTGTTTTCTGTCCCTCCGATCATAGTTAAATTACATTATGATGCCATTTGGGAGCCTGCAGACTGTTTTGCTATTGGCTGAGTTCCCTGCCTCCCCTCTCCTCCATTCCCAAATAGGCTTTATCTTTATCAGGGGAAAAACCTGAACCTGCAAGTTGAGCACTTAGCTGATTTCATTACAGTTCCAGCAGGACTTCTGCAATGGCGGGAGATCCTTAGCGAATTTTAGGAGCAATCAAATGAAATAAAGAGATAATGAGAGAAAACCAATGTGGGCCAAAACATACTCTGCATTATTGCCCATGGCTCTCTGGGGCCCATGGGTGGACAGTGGAGATTAATTGTGAATCAGTGGGTTTGTAAAAGACCCAAGTGCAACGTAATGAAGCTCTGCTTTCCCTTCCTGAATTAACACCCCCTGCTGGGGTGTTGCCGGGGGGTTAAAATCAAACTCGTACTGTAATACATTGGATCACTGGAGTGTCTGAGCACCTGACCCCACGTCATCAGAGATTGCTCTGACTAGGAGATACAGGATGGATTCTAATGCTTGGTTGGTATCTTCTCTGTCTGCAATTCTCACAGCTGCTTTTGCAGAGGAGATATGATATAATTTCCTGTTATTGTCACTGTTACCCCAGCAGGATGTTATGTTATGGGGAGAGGTGCTAAGGAGAGGGTTAATGGTGAGTCCAAACACAGTCCTATTAGCCTGGGGCTGAGTATACACGTATGGAAGCTGACTGAACTAAGTGAGGTGGCAGAGATGTAATTGGAAGCAGAATTGGGCATCGTATGTGCTGGTAGCTCTTCATTGCACCTATAGGAATCCATGATCGTTTGGTCTGGGTACAGAAGCACGGTTGGATGGACTTCCAGGCTTGGTGTTATGTGAGGTTTCTATCCAAGCCCGTTTTTGTTTTTAAAAAATGAAGTGGTGGCTATCAGAAGAGAGTGGCAGTTATACCCGAATATTGTGAAGAATCCGGTTAGCCAGGTGGCAAAGTCCATCCCTCTTCATAAGAGGCGAGAGAGGATATCCTCACCACCAAGCATTGCTGCTCAGGTACCATGGAGGTGAGGGGGCCAGATGCTATAAGTACCTAGCTATATTTCCACCACTTTAATCGTACGCGTGGGATACTACGGATGATAGCAAAATCTATAACCCAGTGGTTCTCAACCTATTTACCATTGTGGGCTGCATATGCAGCTCTCTCTGTGTTACGTGGGCCGCATCCACACAATATATATACTACCTGTACGGCCCTGAGGAGATCACATGGGCCACAGCTATGTGCTGATTGGGCCGTAAGCAGCGCGCGGGCTGCAGGTTGAGAACCGCTGCTATAACCGCCAACGGAGAAGGAATTAACAGCCTGCTGCATCCACTGCTGAAGGGAATTGGGACGCTTTCCATTGGTTTTAACTGAAGTTGGATCAGGCGCAAACTGAACGAGTAAAAGAAATTCAGAGGGAAGCAGGCGGCTATTCGCTTCACCGTGAGGTGCAGGTGTTTCAGGATGCATTGCTCGGCTTCTGTATAGTCCTCCTGGGAAGGTTCCCATGTTTCAGGAAACTCATAAGTGTTGCGTGGTGCTATAATTGCAGCCCTTTCCTAGCAGCAGTATCCACCATGGCAGGAGTCCGTTCTCTCTGAATAGGAAGAGGCCAGTCTTTCCAGAACCTCAGGATCATGTTTCTTTGGCAGTCTTTAAGCAAGTCCTAATCCATTTTATCTCCCCTTTTAAAAGTAAACAGGATAACTGAGCTGGGAAACCAAGCACACAAAAGGGAGGATACACGGCTGCCAGTGTGTCCTTGGGATGCAGCTCATTTACCATGCAAAATCAAACCATATAGATGGGAGGTTTTGGGTGTCTTGTGTAACAACCATGTAAGGCACGTCTTGCAACTGGGTTCACATGGGAGGACCCCTGCCTCTACAGAGAGCCCCATGAAAGACAATGGGGCTTCACGTGGATTGCAGGGGTCTGCTCCAGTTGCAAACTTGGGACACAGATTGGTGCTTTTAAGCTTTCATGCTGTCCCGTGCAGCCAGTGCCTAGCTTTGAAGCAGCATAGCTATAGACATGCTTCCCTAGACGCCTTGCTGTTGGAATTCAGTACTGTGCTCTAGGTTGGCACTTACTCCTATGTTAACCTGGTTGTAAGACCCACTCTGCGTTAAAGTTCTCTACTCTGAAAAGTGACTGTAAAGGTGGGAGCTCCTTGCTCCCATTTGAACCCTCCCAGTTTCACAGCAAACCACTACTCTGAGTTTGGGTTTTCAACCAGTTTCGCACCCACCTTATGGTAATTTCTTTTAGAAAAACTTTCCCCTAGTTTGCTTATGAGAATGTCATGTGGGATTGTGTCAAAAGCCTTACAAAAATCAAGATATAGCACATGTACTGCTCCCCACCGTCCAGTTCTGGCATTTCCTAAATTTCGACTGCTTGATTTCGCAGCCTTAAGGTTATTTTGACATAGTTTTTCTGTGTAATTTCCTAGGTTTTAAAAAAAAGCAAACTGTCACCCCTTCCCTGAAATCCCATCATACTGAATTATATTAACACCCACATGGGTCATCAGCAGAGTTGGAACCTTTAGATCCACTGCACAGACCTCTGCCATTTGAGCTAACAGAGTAAACTGATAGCAGTAGTAGGTTGTCATCCTCTAGCTGGACCAGCCACTAGAGGGAGGTGTGAAACACATACTTTGCCAGTGGTTTTCACAGATATTTGTTTTCAGCAGAGGAATGGTGAAACTCAGAAATCTTCCATTCCATTATGGAGGGGAGTGTGCTCTAATGGTCTCCGACTATTCTGCCCTGTCTCCTCCAGTCTGTCCCAGTACTGTGTCTCCCCCACACCTCCCCAGCTCCTTGCCCCAGGCTCCCCCTCCAGGCTTCTTGCCCAATCAGTCTTGCTTTCCCCCACGCCCTAGCCTGTGACTTCTCTTCAGATTTCAGTCTCCCTTCCTCCTACTGGACTCCTCAGCAGATTTCATTCTCTCCCTTCCCCATCTCCCCTGGGCTCCTCAGTCTGCCCCCACCCTCAGGCTCCTTGTCCCAATCTACTCTTTCCACCCCACCCCCAGGCCAGCTTTTGTCCTCTCTGCATTTAAGTCAGGCATCTTCCTCCTCCATGCTGCCTTGGAGCCAGCAGGAGGAACATCTAGCACATAGAAGAGACAGTTTCCCTGCTTTTAGTTTTGGTGCCTGGCACCATAGCTGAGGCAAGAGCAGCAATTGCAGGGAAAGACCTGCTTAATCCCTGAAGCCCTGGGTTTGAGCATGCTTACTGCAGACAGACTCTTCAGAGAATGTAGCCGCCAAACTCTGACAAGTCTCTACTGAGCACGTGGAAACAGTGATTTTTTCAAAGGCTTATAACTTGGCCAAATTTGGGTGAATTGTCACAGGCAGGGCCGGCGCTTCCATTAGGCGACCTAGGCGGTCGCCTAGGGCGCTGCTATTTTGGGGGCGCCTGCGCCCCCGCCGCCCGTAAAAATTTGGGGGCGGGACCTTCCGCCGCCGCTGTTGGGGGCGGGATTTCGGGGGCGGGACCTTCTGCTGCCTAGGGCGCCAGCAAAGCTGGCGCCGCTACTGGTCACAGGAATAGCAAATGGCAAATCCCTGACACCAAGGCAATGCCCTTAATAAATATACTATATGGAGATATACCTATCTCATAGAACTGGAAGGGACCCCGAAAGGTCATCGAGTCCAGCCCCCTGCCTTCACTAGCAGGACCTTGCCAAATGTCAAGCCCGTGCTGCAAAGCAGGGAGGTGCTAGAGCTTCTCAATGAAATGGTTGGATGAATTTTTTTAACACAGGCCAAACAATTTTTCCTTAATCTCCTTCTCAGAAATGGCTGAACCATTTTTGCTGAAGCTTTCCAAAAAACGTTCAGTCTGAGGTAGACACCCAGCATAGACAATTTCAGCTCGAATGCTTAGAGCTTGGCAAAGTTATAAACAATGGAAAATGGGGGCTTATAATGGGTAGTGTTTGGATATCTAAAACTGTAGATGGTGCTGCCAACTCCACCTATGACCATAAGTAATAATTTATATTTTAAAAAAGCCTAATAAGTCCCACATAGATGCAGTCAATGCAATTGGCAGTCTAGTTGAACTGAATAGAATAGACGTGGTTTTCTTTCCAAAGATGGGCTGGTCAACTATGAAAATGGAAGGTAAAACTGAGATCTTCCTTTCTCTATTCCTGCCTTTGAGCATCAAGACAACTAAATAATGGGTTGCACATAATAATGGGTTCCAGCCTTGCACATATTATCAACTCAGAGAACTTCTTGCCAACTGGAAATAAGTAAGGGATGCCACGGCTAGGCAGACTGTGTGTATGCACGCTTTACAGCTCCAGAAACAAACAGTACCATGGTTCATGAACTATCTGCATTGCCTGAAGGAGCTTGCAGCTTTGCTGAGAAAAATATGAGGGAAACTGTGTCTAGGTTGCACCTTAGCTTAAATTTTTTTTAAGTCACCATCAGTTCTTCACCACCAATGGTTTGTTAAAATTGCAACCCTGAAATTCCAAGCCTGGATTAAATCGCTCAGGTCATTGTCATGAGTCTGAAGGCAGCTTGGTTTGTTTTATTTTCATTGCTCCAGCCTCCAGGTTCTTCTCTTTCCCGAATCCAGGGTTAATTCCCCTCCGAGCTTCCTTCAGGGCAGAGGCAGGGCTGGGACTAGTTAAATCTTTCCCAGGAGGATGGTATTTAGGAACAGTGTCACATGAAGAGCCCAGTGCTAAAATAAAGACAATACTTATCCGCATATGTCCTGTGGTCAGTGTTGGAGTGGCATGTCAGACAGCCTGGCTTCCATCAAGGGCAGAGACAGGAGAGTAGGAGCAGTTAAAATAGACAGGGACGTGTGTTTTTACCACATGGCTTGTGGTACCTGAGGTATCTCAAGGCGCTGTATAAAGCACCATGTTGAGGACAAATATGATAATCATAATGTACAGCCCAATAGGTCATCTATTAGAATCTGCTTTTGCTTTATTGCCAAAGAGAGCATTGGTCAAAATGCCTGAGTTCTCCCTTCCAGGCCCCGTAAGGGAGCCCAGGGGAAAGTAGCTCTGCTTTGCTTTGTGAATGAAATCGCCCAGGTCTGTGTCCCAAGCTCAAGGCCGAGCTGTTTGCTGCTGTGTTTTCCCCATTGCCAGTGCCACCTCTTCCATGGCTACCAGTTTCTTCTTTTCCCAGAGCCCCAGGTTGCAGCTGCTCTGCGTCAGGAGTGAGGGGGCGCGGGAGTGCTGGAACTTGTTCCAGGTCTCCTCAGGCGGCAGTGTTTGGAAGTGATGCCATGCAGAGAGAGGGCTGTGCCCAGCGTGGAGATAAAGGCAGGCGCTATTAATGTACAGTCTGTGGGGGTGGTAGGGAGTTACAAGGAGATTGTTTGTAATGTTGCTTGGCTTATGTGAAAGATGCAAGAGAGAGTGAGAGAGAGCATGGGAACTAACGGCCAGCCATTCACAAGGCTGAAGCCTTGGGAAGGCGACGGGCTCATCTTGCTGCTGCTTTGGAGACCTGGGCTCGAGGCTGGAAGATCCAGGAGTAGCATTCAGATGCTGTTTTATTTGCTCATGTCCCCTTGCCAGCCGTTGCACAACAGCATTGAAGTCTTGGAGGAAACTCCTCCTCCTCCGCGGCATCAGGAATTGTGCTGTGACGAGATAGTAGGGGCTACAATTGGTAGTAGGGGCTAGAATTTAAAGCCAAGATGCTAGAGGGGAAATAGAATGCTAGAACAAAGAGGGTTTTTTTTTCTTGACCTGCCACCTGGACTGGCCCTAATTCTCCGAGTCACTAGAGGTCTCCCATGACGTCGGACAAAAGGGCTAATGATACAGCAGTTGGTGGCTGTGTCTGACAGGGGACTTCCGCTGAGGTCCAGCTCATTGATTTCCCCCCCACTCGTGATCTATAATGGTCATCCTTTCACACGCTGAAAATGCAGTGGAGCCAACCAAATAGCTGAAATGTAGTGATGAGTGTCTTGACTCCATGAGATCTGCTGTAAAATGGCACACTTTGCTGATTATCCTGCAGGCAGGCCCTGTTTAACTGGCCAAAGCAGACCTCTTGATTTGTGTTCGCAGTTATTTTTTGTCTTTCTACTCTCCCGCCAAGTGTCCCTGACCCACAACTGCCATGTGGCTCCATCTCAGACACCTACAATCTGGGACACTCCTGAGAAGGATCTGGAGGATGGGGCTGGATTAGGAAATCTGGGTCGGATGGGAGTTTTGGTTCCACTTGTCCTCTTACTTTCAAGTCGCCAAGCAGTGGCCAGGACTAGTGGGTGAACTCATTTAACCCTGCTACTGATATAGGGCCAAATTCTTTGTTGGTGTAAATTGGCACAGGTCCAGTGAGGTCCGGGGCACCACACCAATTTATGCCAGCAGAGAATTTGTCCCATAACATGAGGCCTACTGGGAAGTGAGCAAGCTTCTTCTGTAACACATGCAGCCCTCTCCCAGTGAGAAAACAAGGAACTCCAGCATGGGATCTGAGTGCAGATTTCCTGCTTGCTAGTAACACAGGTTGTATAGCTTCTTGTGCCATCCTTCTTGCATCATGTTCCAGATGTGCTAAGCTGCGTCTGGAGATCTAACAAGAGCCAGGCAGCAGTAGCAGCCCCACTCCTATCCTCTAACGCCCCTCTCACTGCCCATGCTCATTTGGCTCCTCTCCCAGTCCTGTGCATGACATTTCACGTTTGCATGAGAAAGGATTCGATAAGCTTGTGTTTTCCTTGGTGACTCACTTATTTTGCTCTAAACATGCATGAGGGAGGCAGGAACCTGGGACAACATTTGTAGTTGTGACTTTTTTTTTTTTAAATTGCTTCTACATCCTTGATGGGCCAAGATGCTCCTCCAATTCCACCTGCTTATGACTGCCTCCTTCCCAAAAGTCATGTCCACTGTCCTCTTTGCTAAATGCTATCAGGCACTGTCCCTAACTGAGCACACTTTTCTCCGCATGCCCATCATAAGAGGCTGGAACCAGAAATCCTTTGTGCCTTACTTTGCATTTATCAGCATTGAATTTCATCTGCCATTTTGTTGCCCAGTCACCCAGTTTTGTGAGATTCCTTTGTAACTCTTTACAGTCTCTTTTGGACTTAACGATCTTGTAGTTTTGTATCATCTGCAAATTTTGCCACCTCACTGTTCACCCCTTTTTCCAGATCATTTATGAATATATTGAACAGGACTGGTCCCAGTACAGACCCCTGGGGACACCACTAGTTGCCTCTCTCCATTCTGAAAACTGCTATGACACTAGGATGTCCCATGTTCATTATTTTTAATGGGAAGATTTGCATGACACCACGGTGGGAGAGCTGTGATGCTGGAAGCTGGCTTTGACCTCTGGCTGACGGCATTTAGCATGTCAAAAAAATATGTGTTGTGACATTAGCGTGCTGCATGAATACCCCCTGCTGATTCATCTCTGACATTAGATTTGGAGCATCTGCTTGGGTTAGTCGTCCTTTGCCCAAGGATGAAAACCACATCACGCTGTCTTCTCTCCTGGAGGGAGCAGGCTTAGGGAGTGGAAGGGAAAGCTTAGGTCCCAGAATGGTGTGATTTGGGTCCCCCAGACTCCTGTAAGGAGTGGTCTGTAGTTCAGGGACATGCAGCAAGGCAGACCCATGCTGAGATGCTTTCAAGGTGTATAGGTGATCAGTAAATGGTTGGGCCAGTCTTTAAAGGATGGGAGGATGGGTTTGTGTGGACAACACATCTGCTGCCTTTGGTCACACACTGCCGTGTCACTATGTATATAGACACAAGCATGCCCGCCACACACTCCTTCCAAGGGCAGCTGGAAACTCCCCCTCTGCTGAGCTATTAGTGTGTAGAATAGGCTCTGGTTCCGTCTTTGACCTAGCAGATAGCTTAAGAGTTTTATCTATTTGGTTATCCATTATCCTAATTAGTTTATTAGCGGCATCCCACTGTGGTGGGAGGGAGTTGTTCACCGTTCAAGCCACTAATTAGTGCCCAGGTTGTAAAGCTCTGTTTTACAACTGGGATAATGTCTTATTTTGACTCTAGCCCTCAAGTCTCCTGTCTTCTATCACTCCTTCTTTGCTAGAGACCAGCCCTAAAGGCAGCTGACTTAGCGCCTGGGAGCTGACTAACAGAGAAGGATTTAGGGAACACTGCCCAAGGTGCACAGTGAGACTGGAAACAACCAGTGGGAAATTGATTCACATTGCCATGCTTGTCTGTTTACACATATTTGCCTTCTTGCCAACCAGCTCCATTTTCAAACCTTTCCTGAGGGTTTAGCTCCCACCAACCTTACTTACTTACACACACCTTGGGAGATTTAGGGATAAGCCTATTATATTTAAAGGGATGGTGTCAAGTAGTTTTTAGGCTCAAGCTTTGATTGACCATAACATGCTATTACTGAGGAAGAATTTCCTCGGGATTCTGAATTTCTCCTATTTTTTTTTTTAAACCCCACATTAACCCATCATTGACAAATTAAAAAAACAACAACTTACTTGCTGTGCCCGCTGAAAACATCCCTGAGTGCCCCCTGCTGTCTCGGCAGTCTAACACACTCTGCTTCCACAATGGTTGAACTATGTGACAACAAAGTTGACTAAGCTCAGACGGGTGCGCAGGAATTTAAAAAATGGCCGGCTTTTGGAGGGGCACATTCTGCAGCCCCAAGGCCAGAGGAGCTCTGGGACCCAACGGCAGCCCTGAGGCCAGAGGCGCTCGCTCTCCCTGCCACGGCCCTGGGGCTGGAGCAGTTCTGTGCCCTTGCCGATTATTGGGGGGGCATGCCCCTGCTTGCCCCCCCACCCACCTTGTGCAAGCTAATTTGGAAAAAACACCGTTATTCCAGAATAAGTGTGTCCATGCGTGAAGTGATTCCAGAATAGCTGCCCCTGAATAACTACTTGTGTAGACAAGCCCTTAAAAATAATAGAATTAAATATCAGCTCAATCCCCTGATGGCCAACAAAGCTGAACCCCCAACAAAACGGAGCAGGTAACTCCCCGCAAAGCTACCCCCCATCAACCCTACTCTCTGCAGCAGCCCACGCACTGCCACGCAAGGTGCCTGGAAGGCCAAGACACTTGGGCAAAGCTTGATTCAAAGCCGAAGGCTCTACTGCCAGCCCCTTGCCTCTTTCACATCCAGGCTGATCCAGCCGGAGTTCTGCTGACTGCAGCTGTTTGGCCAGAAGAGTGAGGTGATCTCTCAGGCAGCAAGGCCCCAGGCCAGTTAGGGCTTTGTAGGTCAAGATTAACTTTTAAATTCAGTTTGGAAAGCTATAGGCAGCCAGTGCCTATCATGGAGCACAGGTGTCATGCGCTACCATTGGGAAGCGCAATGTAATAAGTGGGTGACACATTCTGCACCAGCTTCAGCTTCTGGATCGATATGAAGTATAGACCCATGGAGAGCGTATTGCAGAAATCTAGTCTTGGGGTGACAAAGGCACAGAGTAAGGGCCTCCTCCAAGTGAAATAATCTCTGTCTCCTGGCCTGGTACAGATCGTTCAAAAGCATTCGTGGAAACTGCTGTTATGTGGTTGCTTAACACTGCTGGGGATCCAGAGTAGCTCCCATGTGGCACTGAATACCCCCAGGAGGAACCATAGTTAGGTCAATGTAATTCCCAGGGTAGATGTGGCTACATCGATGAAAGAATTCCGTATATGTAGCTACCACCTCTGGAGAGATGGATTAACTGCATCGATGGAAAACCCCCTGCTATCAATGTAGAGGGCATCTACGCTACAGCGCTGTATCTGTGCCACTGTAGCACAGACATAGCCTCAGAAGGGGCCAACCACCCTCAACTCCAGTTAAACATAGAATATCAGGGTTGGAAGGGACCTCAGGAGGTCATCTAGTCCAACCCCCTGCTCAAAGCAGGACCAATCCCCAGACAGATTTTTGCCCCAGATCCCTAAATGGTCCCCTCAAGGATTGAGCTCACAACCCTGGGTTTAAGCAAACCACTTGAAGTCAGTGTGAGCCGCAAGGACTCAGCACACTTGAAAATCAGGACCTGTGTGTGCCAGTTTCCCAGTCTATAAAAGGGGATGATGCTTGTGTTGTTTTGAGAGAGAATGAACAAGTGCAGTATTGCCAGCTCCAAACTTTCAAAACTCCTGAGTTGGGCTCCAAAAAGCCCATGAGATTTAAAAAAAAAATTGTAATACATGTTGGGTTTGTTTTCTTTGCTTCTGGTTTCGGAGCCACTAGGGCACACTCGGGTTATGTTTTCAAGCTTCTCTCTGCACCCAGGGGGGCTAGAAAGCTAAGATTCTCAGGAAATCGCTTGATTTCCTCGGAGCTGGGGCTTTCAATAAAACCTCAGCTGTCACAATGGCATTGCAAGTGTTGGCCACACTGAGTGTCTGTTCAGTGCTCTGAAGATGAAAAGTGCTGCAGAAGGTTCAGTGCGGTCGTTAGTCCAGGTCATGATTCTTTGCCCTGTCCAAAAGCCCTAACGCACACATTGTGCTATCCGGGTCCCTTGCAGACCCCCTCGCTCCCGAGAATCTGTGTTTTCGTGTGGTATATAAAAGCAAACTGCCAGGCGCTCCCCTGAGCCTGGTGCCCTGGAGATGCCTGTCATACCAAGGGAGTGGGGGAACAGTACCAGAGGGTTAGAAAAATAACCCAGTTATAGAAGGACTTTGTTACGTTCAGGAAAAGAGCTGTGTTTATCTTTCCCTCGTGACTCAGGAGTTAGAACAGAGCCGGTGACAGAGGCTCTATCTAGAGTAAAAAGCAGCTTTTTCCTAGTTGATTTTGCTACACAAAGTAAATACAGAAGCTTCCTTTCCTCTAGATAAGAAAACTCTGAACATTCATGTCTCTGGTTGTGGGGTGTGTGTGTGTGGAATCATTCAGGCAGACAGATTGTAATCTCTCCCAGGCCCCCTTTCCACAGCCTGACCCCACAAGAGCAGCTCTTGGTTAGACAGAAAAGGGGCAGTTCGTTTTCTCCAGAGCCAAGCCCGCCGGCTTGTAGCCCTGGGGAGAAGAGAAAACCAGACTGAGGGTTGGCTCCTGCACTGCCCAGGTGCTGAGTGTTGGATGTATAAGAGCAAGGTAAAAAGTGCTGCGCAGGAGAAACACAAATCCGACACGAATGAGAGTACTGCCGCCAATCCACTCCTGGCCAATAGCAGGGAGATGGCCTAAGATGGGGAGTGCAGAACTGAAAGGGGCTTAACTTATCATTGGAGGTGTAATGTCTCCCCTTCTGCTCGCTGGCTAGAAAATCTTTATTGTTGCCTCACAGTGGGCTAAGAGTTGGGACTCCGGACAGCAAGACAATATTTCTCTGCCACATTTCTGTACACGTGCCAGGAGAGGGCTCCCATGCTGTTCCATACATCAGAGCGATGCAATCAAGTATTTTTGATGTTTTGTTTGTTCGTTCTCTCCATTTGTCTAGGGAGCTGGGCCTTCTAGGTGAGGGTGTCCTGGCACTAGGGAAGATGGGTTCTAATCGAGGCTCCGTCACGAGCGTCCTTGGGTAAACACGTCACCTCTTTGTGCCTGCACTTCCCCCTCTGTAAACTGGGGATAAGACTTACTGTTCAGGGGAGTCCCGTTTATAAAGCGCTTCGAGTTTCTATGGTACCTTCCCTCTGAGGATCCCAAAGTATTGTCTGTATCCTAACGCATTACATTGATGGGTGATGCCTCTGCTGGATAGAACATTGCTCTTACTCACGTGTGATAATGTCGTCTTGTGTCTGCAACCTACACAGTATAAAGTCCCCAATGCTGCTGCACAGGGTTGAATGTTTCATAGGTTCTCAATAGCTCCTTGTTCTACCCTCTGAGAAACTGGAAAATAGCATTCCTTTCTCAGCTGTTTTTCTTTTTAACTGCCCCCACCCGTTCTTATGTGCTTCCTTTTTTGTGCAGCAGTCTTGGAGTCCTGGGTGATGCCAGCAGAGCTCTGAGACTAGTTTGTTAGTGAAGTGTCTGCTGTAGATCCACAAAAGCATGAAATATTGGTTTTTGTGCAGTCCTAAGCCAAAGGCATCCACAGTTTGCCCAGCTGAGCGGCTGCATTGGCCAGTTGCCAGATTGCAATTATTATAGACCAGGGGTTGGCAACTTTTCAGAAGTGGGGTGCCGAGTCTTCATTTATTCACTCTAATGTAAGGTTTGGCGTGCCAGTAATACATTTTAACGTTTTTAGAAGGTCTCTTTCTATAAGTCTATAATATATAACTAAACTATTGTTGTATGTAAAGTAAATAAGGTTTTTAAAATGTTGAAGAAGCTTCATTTAAAATTAAATTAAAATGCAGAGCCCCCCGGACCGGTGGCCAGGACCCAGGCAGTGTGAGTGCCACTGAAAATCAGCTCGTGTGCCGCCTTCGGCACACGTGCCATAGGTTGCCTACCCCTGTTATAGACTCTTAGACTTTAAGGTTAGAAAGGGACTGTCATGATCATCTAGTCTGACCACCTGCACATCGCAGGGCACAGAACCTCACCCACCCACTCCTGTAATAGTTGAGTTACTGGCTGAGTTACTGACATCCTCAAATCATGGTTTAAAGACTTCAAGTTAGAGACTCCACCATTTACACTTGTTTAAACCTGCAAGTGACCCGTGCCCTCTAACTTGACTGTGGAGATCAGTTAGACCAGTGGTCCCCAAACTGTGGGGTGCCCCCCCTAGGGGGACATGGAAGAACATTTGGGGGTTGGGGGGAAGGGTAGCAGGCCTGGGCCAGCCCTCATGGGGGGTGCAGAGGGAGCGCCACCCAGCCCTGCTCTGCCCCCAGCTGCAGTACTGGCTCCCAACCCCACTCCCAGCCCCGGCCCTGGCTCTGGTCCCGGGCCCAGGCCCGCCTCCAGCCTCGGCCCCTGCCCAGGGCTGCTTCCGGCCCCGGCCTCGGCCCCCTGGCCGCTGCTCCGTTCCTGGTCCTGGCCCCAGACCTGCCTCCAGCCACGGCCCCAGCCTTGGCCCCCTTGCCCCGGTCCGCGTTCCCCGTCCTCCCCCTAAGCCATGGCCCCGGCTCCTGGAGGGCGCACAGACAGGGGTATGGGGGGGTGACCCTGAAAAGTTTGGGGACCACTGAATTATACCCTGAGCATGTGGGCAAGACCCACTAGCCAGACACCTGGGAAAGAATTCTCTGTTGTGACTCAGATCCCTCCTTGTCTAGTGTCCCATCACCAGCCATTGGAGATATTTGCTGCTAGCAGTCACTGACAGGCCACATGCCATTGTAGACAGTCTCATCACATACCACCCTCTCCATAAATTAATCAAGCTCAGTCTTGAAGCCAGTTAGGTTTTTTGCCCCCCACTGCTCCCCTGGGGAGGCTATTCCAGAACTTCACTCCTCTGATGGTTAGAAACCTTCATCTAATTTCAAGCCTAAACTTGTTGATAGCCAGTTTATATCCATTTGTTCTTGTGTCCACATTGGTGCTTAACTTAAACTTAACTCCTCTTCCTCCCCGGTATTTATCCCTCTGATGTATTTATAGAGAGCAATCATATTTCCCTTCAGCTTTCTTTTGGTTAGGCTAAACAAGCCAAGCTCCTTGAATCTCCTCTCATAAGGTACGTCTTCCATTCCTCAGATCATCCTAGTAGCTCTTCCCTGCACCTGTTCCAGTACGGAAGCACAGCCTATGGAGGCCACGTCCTAACATGCGCTGCCCCATCTTGATCTGAGATGTTTCAGAACTCTCTAGGCTGTGCAGCCATCCCCTGTCCTAATCCTAAGGCATGTAAACAGTAGGGCTTCTTTCTCCCCCGCCCTCATCTTTTCCCAGCAAAGGAGCGATAGTCTCAAAACAAACAAACAAAAAATGTACTTCAGAACCCAGAGTCAGTTCCTCACCAAATAAGGAAGGTGGCATTTTGGGTCTAACCTCGAGAGTGTCCCTTTAAGCAGCCGACTGCTGAGCTTGCCTTTCCAGTTCAGAGGGCTGCTCTGTTCTGAACAGAGGGATCTGGTTGGTGTCTCCCTGTGTGAGCTGGAGTTTGACTGAGTTCCTGCTGGGGAGAGCCTGTGTTCTGCAGATGTCTGGCGTGTGGTCCAACAGCCCATAGAAGACTGCAGGAGGAATCCAGAAGATGGGGATTCTTGCTCTTTGTTTTAACAACTCTGCTGTTGCTTTAAATTAAATTCTGCTGTTGCATTAATCCTGAAACAGAATTTTCGAGACCCTTTTATTCTCCTCCCGTGTTAATCAACGAATGAGTGTGCAGCCGACCTTTCTGCTCCTGGGGACCCCGGATGAAAGGTCTGAGGATTCCAAACAGCATTCACAACTTCTGTTTTTCTTTTCCAGAACTTGCGCCCAATCAGCGATGTTTCCAGCATAGAGAGGGACTTTGGCACACTGGCTTGTTTCTGCAGTGGGGAATCCAGTCGGGCTGAGCAGGATGGGTTTGGGTTTGGCCGTTTGGTCCTATTTATACACTAGCTCTAGCCCCCATTTGTCTTCCTGACAGCTCTCCCGAATTGATGCTTGTGAACTTAATTACAGCTCTGCTCTGCAGCAGGCAGGCTCTTCACTGCAGTCTGCAGGTCCTGGCAGTCAGCACTCACACCCCACTCACAACCAGGTGCACTTAGCCAATGGTGCAGGGCGCAGGACCCTGCCTGCTGGCTGCATGGTAAGGAATGAAGCCCCAGGGCTGTCACTCTGCATTCTGGCCTTTCTTTGTTTTCGATCAAGGTATTTTCCACCCTGTGTGGCTCGGGTCAGCTGGTAAAAAGATGCTGCAGATATGAGATGGATCCTGGCTGCTCCCAAGTAAGGTGGGGGAGGATATTTCAAGACACAGTTTTGTGGATGGGTGGGGGGTGGGGCTGGGAAGTTACTCTCATGGATTAGCAGGGTGAAGTTGGCATGAAACTTGTTTGTATTTGCTTCCAAGAGCTAGTGTTTAGCCCTTAAAAGCGGTCAGTTCTAGGGGTCCAGCTGCGTTGCTCAGGAAACAGTGGGGATCAGTGGTGGGGGTTGGGCTCATTCGTTTTGGAGGGATAACGTTGCTTTCCCCTCCTGGTTCCTGAACGTTGTGGTGAGTTTCCAGGAGCTTTAAACAACATTTTGCTAATCCTCTGCTGGTCAAAGCTGTGAGAAGATGCTGGAGTTTTCATCTCCAGACAGAATATGACTAAGGGTCCTTTCTTAAGAAGCTCCTCTGCTGTTCAGAGTCTCGCAAGTGATGCATCTGTTTATGATGGGTTTAAATATGCTGGCCCGTTGGCTTGCAGATGGCAAATGATATAGTCCAGCTGCAGCCCGAGGTTCTAGGGGACCTTAGGATTTTCAATGCCCTGTGATCCTGGGGCAGGTGACAGCGGGTTCTAGGCAGAGTCTGAGCAGGGGAGTACAGGCAGGATGTAAAGGCAGTTCGTGCGATGTCTGGGAACATGTCTTTGCTATGCTAGGGCTCTCTTATGGCTCCATCTATGCTAGCGGCTGACTAGAAGGCATGTGTTTGGGCAGTGATGAAGGAGTGTCCAGAGACAAAATGGTGGCCCAAGAATTAATAGACAGAGAGATCTCCAAGGCCCTTGTTTGGCAGGGTTAAGCCAGGCCTAGGGAGTGAAAGCCGTGTTCAGGGAGCCCACACTCTGATATCTGGGGCGTGGCTGGCTCAGTTGCTGGCTGGACGTTGGTCCCAGGGCCAACACTCACTTTTGTTATTCCCCAAGCAGGACTGGCACAGGGCAAAAAGACAGGGAAGCTCTTTGCATGCCCCAGCACTGAACGCTGCTCTCGTCCTTAGGCATCAATGCCCAGGCTCGGAAGCTGCAGAGGAACCGTGCGAAGGGCACCATGACCCTGCTGACGGGATGCAAGCGACACTCCACGCCACCCACCCTCCGACGCAGCGTGAGCGAGACCAGCCTCAGTCACGTGGGCTCGCCGGAGGAGGAGCAGCTCAAGAGACATTACTCCACGCTGCCCGAGACCATCCGCGGCCTGGAGAGCTCGAGGGATGAGCGGCAGGCCCCCACGGCGGAGCGCAATGGCAGCAGCGTGCGGTACTCCCTCTACCAGTCCCCTCACCTCCTACTCCTGCAGGGCTACAGCTACCAGCATGTAAGCACCCAGCCTTCCACTCTGCGAGGCTTTCCTCACATTGACGGTCTGTGCGCTCCCTCTACAGCCCATGCCATCAGCTCCTGACAGTCCCAGCAGGTGCCCTAGGGGAGGTGCGGGTTTTCAGACACTGAGATGCTTTATGGCGTGGCATTTGCTACTCTCCTGGAGTCCAGAGACATGCTCGGAGAGTGGGCTGCTACATCCCCTGCCCCAAGGGAAGGGGGATCCTGGCACAGAGATGCTGAGGGAAAGAACTAGCTTCTGCTAGTAACCCTGAGAGCCACCCAGGCTGACTGCAGTTGTGGCTTGCCCCTACCGGGGGGGTTTTGAGAGAGAGTCGAGTTTTCTCAAACAATATTTAAGCAGATGTCTTGTCTCTTGACTTTGCTGCAAGGGCTCCTGCTTCTTTGGAGCATTGTACTCTTAAAGTTGCGTCTCTTTGGAGCCCTGGTGAAACCTGCGGTTTAGAGCAGACAGGGACAGGCGTGAGCGTCAGCTGCTCAGGTCAGCCCAGTCCTGCTTGCATCAGAGCCCAGGAATAAGGGTGGGGTGGGCACAGGCAGCCTGACATTAAGGTCTACTCAGAATATACTGGGTTTCCCTTTGGGAATGTCCCATAAAGCACTATGGTGAATGCAGTGCAAAGCCACTGCACTGTATAGTGTGCCGTAGGGCAGCATAATAAATACCATTGGGGCTTGGCAAAGGCACTCGCCGGGGGCGATCAGGGAACTTTCCTTGCAGAATTTAAGATTTTATGATTTTTTTTTAAAAAGCCTTCATGCGTGTGACCACGAAAACCTTCCTACTGTTGGCCCACGCAGTGCCGTCTGCCTGAGTCTGCAGCCAGGCAGCCTGCAATGACCGAGAGCTCCAAGCTGCCGCCATTTGCTTCCATGGGGGGTTACCTCTGAAGCTGCTCTGTCATTGTCTGTGCCAATTTAACACCCCTCAAAGGTGATACGGAGATGGGTCATGTGGGAAATTTCAACCACTCCCCAAACCCAGCATGCAGTTTGAGTACTGGCAGCGAGTAGGACTCGTCTTCCAGCTACTGACCTACTAGCTGGTTTGTCAAGGGTTGAATGCCAGAGTTTGCTAAGATTTCGTGTTCTGTTCTGTGGTAACACAGATCTTATAGTCCTTGCCAGCTGGTATTGTGCTACCTCTGCTTACTATAGGGTGCACTGCGATCCTCTAGAACAGCAACTCTTGTTATCCCCATTTTACAGATAGGGAAACTGAGGCACTGAGTAGTTAAGTGAGCTGCCCCATGTTGCAGAGCAAGTGAGTGGAAAAGTCAGGAACAGAGCCTTGGTGTTCAGGTTCCCTATCCCCAGTTCTGACCACCAGATCCGACTGCCAGTGCAATAGAGAATGGGTCCTGCTCTGTCCTCACACATGGAAGTCAGTGACAGATGCACTTGTGTAAATGAGGGCAGACTTAGGTCCTATGTGATTTTGTCTTAGCTGCCGCCCCTTTCTGTAGTCTGAGAAGAGAAATGAGAGTGGAAGGTGGGAAAGAAAAAAGTGCTACAAAGAGCAAGTGAAACCCACTGATCTTGACCTTGGAGAGAGTGACACTCCATTTATGTCTGAGCTCCAGAATGTCCCTGTTCCGGTTATGGAGTGACACTGAACAGTGATTTTATAGAGCAGTGATTAGTGATACATGAACTCATTTGAGTTAACGTGAGAGTGTGCTGATGGCCAGAACCATCCTGAGAGTTGACCAACTGTGTCTGGAGGGTTGATGTGTATGACTGCATGCTCTGTTAGTCACGTAGAAGTGGTAAGAGTCAATGAAGTGAATGCCCCTTACTGTTTGCAAACTAGCAGATGATACCAGATATATTAGGGCAGGTCAGCATATCTCCAGCTGTTTGCTCCCTTTGCAATGCATCCTGGGAACAGTAGTTCACTCATTCTGCATCCATATACCCAAAAGGCGCTGCTAATCTTTGATGTTAATTATTGGCACTCATTATACTGGAGTAGCTATCCAATTTCAGAGGAATTGTATAACCTTCCTCCCCAGCTGTAGTTAAGTGGGATGGATGCAGGTTGCTCAGTTACTTGTGTAACGGTCCCAAATGTACTAGCAGGTCCATGTATCGAGGCGATAGTCACAGTAGAGTAACATAGCAATTGCAGTGGAAACTGAGCCATTGCGTGCTAATTGCCCCGAGTCCTGTCTCTTGTAGCATGCCTCTTCTGCTGCATGAGTCACTGCCACGCCAACTCAAGTTATAATTTGGGGAAAGCACTGCAGTGTTTGGAATAAAAAATAGTACTGCAGTGCAAAGATGTGTGCTGTGGGCACCCAGGGAACTGCAAGAGGCCACCGGCACTGATGAGTCAAGATACCAGAGTAAGTGACCAGAGAGGGAACGCTCTATTCATGGCTTTACATCCTGTCAGATCAAGTCACTCGTGCAGCTGCTCGTGGGTCGTGCCTGCTTTGCTACCTGTTTTCATGCTTGCATTCTAGGATAGCTTGGTTTACCTGCTGAACCGCGAGCAGCACACAGTGGGCCAGAGGACCCAGTCCAGCAAACCCAGCATCAGCCTCTTCGCCCCGGACATCCTGCCCCTTCACTGCACCATCAGGAGGCTCAAGCTGTCGAGCCGCTCCCGCCACCGTTTGGAGGAGAAGCTGATCCTTGAGCTCATCCCGGGGGCCAGTGTGTCCGTCAACTTCTCCGAAGTGGTAAAGACGATCGTGCTGCACCACGGCGACCTCCTGTCCCTGGGTCTTTACTACCTGCTTCTCTACAAGGACCCCGCGAGGGCCCAGCCACTGCCCGTGCAGACGCTGACGAGGCTGAAATCGATGCATCGAGCCTCGGACCCCGGGGCACCCGTGAGCTGTAAGATGTGTGGCAGCCAGCTCAAGGAGAGGGGCCCCTCCTCCAAGAAGCATGGGCCCTCCCCCACTGCAGGCCAAAGAGCAGCCAGGAAGAGGCTGCAGCTGGAGTTCGAGAGAGCTGCCGAGGACGTGCTGGTGAGAAGGATCATGAACTTGATCGAGCCTGGGGGTGATGATCACAAGTTGACACCGGCCTTCCTGTTGTGCCTCTGCATCCAGCACTCCGCCACCAGCTTCGAGCCGGGCGACTTCGGCCAGCTGCTGCTCAAGTCAGCCAAGCTGATTCAGAGGACAGTGTGGGTCAGTCTGTGAGCTTTCCTAGGGGAGTCGGGGACAGGGGGTAGTGCCGGGGATGCAGCCGGTGCTGTAGGGTCTCCGAATAACACCTCTTGTGAACTCAAAGCCTAGGGTGGGGCATTCAAACTTTGCCCATCCAAGGGCCACATTGGTGGCTCTGGGGGCCCAAGGGCTGCATTTAGCAAATCACCACTGTCCTTCCCTGTCACCCAGCTGTGCAGCCCACAGACACTAAGTCCCCGCTTGTCAGGCTCCGTCTGGACATCTGCCCAGGCTGGATTAAAGAGGGTGGCAGCCCTGAGCCGCACTGTAGATCCCCATGTAATTCGTAGAGGCTTGCAGGCCTTGAACTATCTTGCGAGGGTCTGTTGATGAGGAGCCCACCCTGTCCATCAATCCGAGGTCTTGTCCCCTCCCCCGCCACAGCGGTCTGAGAGATCCCAGGGGCTTGGGCTGAAGGGGCTGCTGGGTGTTGATTGCCGTGGTCAGAAGGTGCAAGGAAAGGCCAAACCCCTGTTAAATGTTTGACGTTCAACCCCTCCTGGGTTAGCTCTAATAACAGGATGAGAGGTCGCCCCTAGCCTTGCTCAGTACCGCCCCTCCTTTCGCAGCCAATGGCCTTGGACGCACAGACTGGAGGCCTATGGGAAGGGTTTTGGACTGCTGCTGCCGTATGGGAGAGGTCTGGGGTTATAGGTCACTGCAGGCCGGAGTCATTGTTAGCCGTATGCCTGGTCACGGGGCAGGAATGCCAGCTACCGTACATCACGACCCTCCATGTTGCTGCCTAACTGCCAGGGAGCGTGAGTGGAGGGTTTGTACGTTTCCTCCCTGTTAGAGATCACCTCATTCTCCTGCAGCGCGCGGTGCCAGTCTGGCCTCGTTTACACCAGACTTTGTTTCTCACCATTGCTACCCAGATAAGGCTGCAGGCAGCCACCAGCATTTTAAGCAGAGTAGCCCTGCTCTGAGCAAGTTTAGGAAAACACGGTGATTAGAATGGCAGTAGCCTGTCTAATGCAGGCGCAGCTGCCTCTGTGGTAGCAACGGTGGGGAACTTTAGGGGGAAGCGTTCATGTAAATAAAACCTTAGTGCTGTGCAGCGCATCGGAACTGAAATAACAATAATTCTGGTGGGCACAGTGAGACATACACAGGAATCCCAGTGGGCGACTTACCCTGAAATAAGCACCTGCATATTGTACAATGTAACAAACAATAAGGATATATCTGTGTAATTATATTCTAGGCAATTGCATAGTTCCAGTCTCCCTGGTTCCTTCCCGCCCCATTCCTTTTTGTGCACTTGCAACATATATTGTAATTATATTAGCAAATCGAGCCTGCTTGTCGCCATAGCATCGGTGCGTCATTTCCTTTTGTTTAACTGTCTATGCAGAACAGCTGCAGTTGCTAGAAGGTGCATTAGATATGGAGCAAGTCTCCAGTAGGCATTTTAAATATAGTTTTTGGCACAAGGGGGAAAAAAAACTTAACCAAAGTTTTGCTCTGCCTTCCAACAAAGCACAGAATAGCCAGCCCACTCAGTGTCCCTGACAAAACTATCCCAAGCTCCTGTTGCAGATAGTACTGTTTCCCCTAGGTGTTTGTGTGTGTGTGTGTGTGCGTGTGCATCCCTGTCTCTCTCTGCATTATAGTTTTCTCATATTGACTTATGTTTTTCCCCCCCATTATCCTAGGAAAAAACGAAAGAGCTGGCCGAGAAGCAGTCCCAGCAGTAAGTATCACCCATCTTTACTCTCTCTGCCTTCCTCCTGCCCCACTCCTGCTTCCTCTTACGAACAGAGAAAGAGCTGCACCTACAGGGAGAGAAATTGCCTTTGGAATGACCAAGAGGGAAGTTCTGTAAAGAGCACTAGGCCAAGGCAGCATTGTTAATATACAGGCCCCGATTCAGCAAGGTGCTTCTGCTAATGTCTAATTTAGGTGGGGGCTTCTTGCCTGGTTCACCACCAGAGCTGGGCGACATTTTTTTACACACAACTTTTTTTGGGGTGAAAAATGCAAATTCAGCGACACAGGAACATTTTGTGAATTCGTGTCGGTTTTGGCAAATTGTTCGTTTAGAAAAACAAACAAAACATTTGAGAAAACGCAAACGTTTTATATATTTTTTATTTGCAATGACTTGCTGTTTCAAAACTTCACACAGCTCGACTCACTACCTTGCTGAGGCAAGGACATAAAGCTTTAAGCACCCCTGCTGTCCGTGCCCTTTATAAGCGTAGATAGAAGGCATTGCTGTACGGTGGCCAGGAGACGGCTAGCATAGGTGCCTGCTGGCCTCACCACTTCCTCGCCCCTGGAAAAACCCAAATGCCCTAGTGATGTAAAGAGCAATGAAAGGCCACTTTTTAAAAGCAGCCTTAGCCCAGCTTCTGATTTTGCAGTTGCATTTTTCCACCAGCAGTTAGTTGCAGATGCTGGCAGTCAGAGCACATCTGTACTTGGAGCTGGGGCCGTGATTCCCAGCTCAAGGAGACATACCCGTACTAGCTCTCATCGAGTGAGCATGCTAAAAATAGAGCGTAGCCATAGCAGCGTCAGCAGCAGGAGGGGCTGGCTGCCCAAAGTGCATGCCCATCAGAGATGCTAGGTGTGTATGTGGGGCAGCTCATCCCTTGAGCTACCAAGGCTATGCTCTGTTTTTAGCACACCAGCTCGATCGGAGCTAGCACCAGTATGTCTCCTCTAGCTTGGAATCATACCCACAGTTCAAAGTGCAGACATGCCCTTTGATAGTGGAGTGCTAGCATTTGTGCCAGCAGAACTGGAAGCCATTTAAAAAATTTAGGCCCTTAAAGCACAGATGGTGAGCGAATAGAGATTTTCTTTTCATTGTTTTACAGTAACACCTTGGGGGTTTGTTGTGCTTAACACATAGTGACAGTCCCCCAAAGAGTTTAAATAGACAAAGGGAAGGAGGGGAAACAGGTACAGAGAGCTGAAGTCACTTCATCCAAGGTCTCTTACCTGGTCAATGGTAGAACTGGGAATTGAATTGTAGTTTCCTGAGTTCCACTCTGCTCCCCTAACCACTGGGCCATGCTGCATGTTAGCCCTGGGGACACATTTTTATACCAGGTCCCTGCACATGCGTTCCCTGAAATGATGGATTCCTTGACAGTCAGGGTTCACATGCATGTGGACTGCAGGTGGATGCATGCTGTACATTCCACAGCCCTGAATGGGTTCATTGCCTCACTCCTTCCTGTGTTTATGCTGGATCCAACCCCAGTGCGTCCCCCAGAGGCCTGGCGTTGGCCTACTTTTCCTTACACTATTTTCCGAACATCAGAAGAGATAAATTAGTAAATTAATGCTCCAGAACACTTGACTGCAGTGTTGCGTTTCGCCTCTTGTGTGATGTTGTGCTGCTGCGTGTTTACCTCTTGCACACTTACAGTCTCGCCGTTTGTGCCAGCTATCACCAGCAGCTGGGAAGCCCAGCCACACGCTCTTCAAACTAAGGTTGATATTATTTGATTTCTTCATATTAAATGCGAGATCTTCAAAAATGGCTATTCCTTTGGGTGCCCAGCTTGAGACACTCTAAAGGAGCCTGGTTTTCAGAGGTGAGTACTCTGCCCTTTCTGAAAATCCAGACCCTTTTCAGGTGTCTCACAGTTGGGCATCCCAAAAACTGAGGTCCCAAGTCACTAGTCTCTTTAGAAGACCGTGGCCCCGTGTACGTCTCAGATTTGGGGAGTGTCATTTTAAAATTAGCCATAATAGGCATGAGCAGGAACCTTGGGCAGAACTACCTCCTGCAAAGGGTAATAGCCACATAGAGTGAAGCTGTAAAATCCAGGGGTGAACTACGGGGCAGCCAGATGACTTGGTGCTAAGGAATTTCATGGGGGGTATGGTAAATCACAGTGTGGTAAAGATAAGCCTATCCATCTGTTACAGCCATATAGTTCAGCTTCTTCCGTTCGGGGCTGTGTACAGGTGTCGGTTCATTATTGTGTTGTGCGAGCAATCCTATAAATGTGGCTAGCAGTGAAGCATTTTTGCCCAAAGTCCCTATTTTTGACTGGCTTAAAACATTCCTCAGAAAAATATCTTTTGAGGCTGAAATTCTTCATGGTTGTTCTAAAGTGAGCTTGTTTTATAAAATTATCAGAAATCCCATCCAACCATTTTTTGAGTGATCATACCATGAAAAGCGTTTCGCTAGTTAAGAAATTTTCCAGATGCTTTTTAAAATTTTTTTTTTATAAGCTCTTGGTTAACTCAAGAGGGTTGCTGCTCTCTGTACCTTACTCAGCCTCTGGATTGAGAGCCAGTCATCAGCACTAAATTCACAGGCAAAATCCCGGATGGTTGAAAACAGTCTCCTCCGCATTTGCAGTGCTATATAAAGGGCCTGATCCTGAGAGGAGCTGAGTGCTTTCAGCTCCCATTGACTCAGCGCCTTTCGCATCAGGCCAAAGTGCTAAAACAAGCATTTGATCCAAAACTTTGCCTTTGTCAGGAGCATTTTTGAAGAAAGTCTTTTTCGGTTTCAATGCTGCTTTAGTGCACTTGGGCTCTCCAGACTGGGGGTTGGGGGCTGCTGTTAATAGGGCAGGGCTTTGGGAAAGACTTTCAAGAGTGATTGGTAGGTGCCTAATGTGAGACACCGTACAAGGGGGCTGGTTTTCAGAGGGCAGGTGCTCAGCGCTTTCTGAAAATCACGTGTCTCAAGTTGGGCACCGGACATTCCCCTCGGCGCTTCCGAGAAACTTGCCCAGTCTCGACGACCCTGTTGGAGTGCCGGCTGCTCCAGGCTTTATTTTTGACCCATCACTTTTCTCCTGATTTGTTTTCGTGTTCCCCATGCCCCTGTATCCCACTGTTGGCTGCCACTGCACTGTACTGCATGACCAGGGGAGAAGGAATCACGTGACCTCCTTTAGTGTTGTTGTTAATTCCTAAGAGCCCGGGAAACACTCAGCATCTTCAGCTCCGATTGAGGTTGCTCAGCATTTCTCAGGAGGTGCTCAGCACCTGACTGTAAATCAGCAGGTTGGAGGTTCTCAGGATGGTTAGCAAATCACCGAGATCCAGCATTTGGTCTCTGGGGAGCTGGGCTGTGGCGTTTCCACTGACCGGGAAACAGGAATCCCATTGCTGATTTGCAGAATAGTTTCACAGCACATCCGTAACCCCCAGGGGAAGCCAGCTGCTGGGTTTGGTTTGGGTTTGCTTTTTAAGACCATAACTCTTGTGCTGGCAATAGTCTGTGGCCGTGCTCATTCTGAAACTTCTGAGTGTGTCGGGGAAACGTGTGTCGATGCAGACGCAGGAGAGTATAAAATACTGGAGTGTTGTCTGTGCTGCCGGTGTATCCATTACTGCAGGGGTCGGCAATCTTTCAGAAGTGATGTGCCGAGTCCTCATTTATTCACTCTAATTTAAGGTTTTGTGTGCCAGTAATACATTTTAACGTTTTTAGAAGGTCTCTTTCTATAAGTCTATAATATATAACTAAACTATTGTTGTATGTAAAGTAAATAAGGTTTTTAAAATGTTTTAAGAAGCTTCATTTAAAATTAAATTAAAATGCAGAGCCCCCCGGACTGGTGGCCAGGACCCGGGCAGTGTGAGTGCCACTGAAAATCAGCTCGCGTGCCGCCTTCGGCACCCGTGCCATAGGTTGCCTACCCCTGCATTACTGCATTGTTCATGCCCACTGGGACTATCCTGCATCGCCAGCCTCTGAGAGGGGCACAAGCCTTTCCCGTAGCCAGGGGCTTCATGCACACAGAGAGACTGCAATCTTTGTCCTGACTGGAGTCTGAAATGCTCCTCTTGCCTTCTCTGTCTCACCAGTCAGGATCCTGGATCCCTGTCCCACTTCACCGTCACAGACCTGGTCCCGGACCTGCAGCACATTCTCTTCTGGATGTCCAACTCCATCGAGCTCCTGTACTTTATCCAACAGAAATCCCCCATCTACATCCAGAGCCTGGAGGAGGAGCTGGATGTCAAGGGTAGGACTCATGCTTCTTTATGCCTCCTCAGTACAGAACTTCCCCGGCCGTAAGCCCGCTGTGTGACATGTCAGGCAAAGGGGGCGCTGTAGCACCAAGCTGGTTTGCTGGTGTTTTCCTCCATTGCTGCTCCAGCAAGGTACTTCCATCCTGACTGCAGAGACCACCATGTTGCCTCTTTATCCCAGATATGCCCTTCGATAGTATTGGGGTTTGTGGAAAGTAAGGGAACTTCACCCACAGTGCTCTGGGACCTCTCCTGAGCAGGTTCTTGAATGATAAACTGTGGTGCCTTTTGTGGCATGTCTGCTGGAGATTGAGCCAAGGCAGCCATAGCATGTGGAAGTTTGAATGTCCTGCTAGGCTCTGCTCCCCACTACTCAATCCTGAGTGCAGAATTGCTCACCTGTGAAATTGCAGGTGCAAAGGTAAAAAAGGAGGCTGGATTGAAGTCAGTCTTAAAATCAGGGCTTTTGTGTGTCTCAAGAGTCCCTTTTAAACAGACGTGAAAAGGAGGTTATTCTTCGAATGCTTGTTCATGTCCATTCCAATCAGGTGTGTGTGTGGGCACGGCAACTGGAAGATTTTCCCCCTAGCAGCATCCATCGGGTCGGCCTGGGCGCCCCCTGGAGTCACGTCTTCATGGCGCTCAATATAGAGCCCTGCCGACCCGCCAGCCCCTTCTTACCGCCGGTGATGGTTAGCTGGAAAGTCTCATAGGTCTTGCCTTGGCAAGCGCCTTTGCAGTGTCCATTGTATATAGTTGTTTACCTCTTAGTATAGTTAGTATTAGTAGTTAGTTAGTGTTAAGCAAGTGCCTTTCCCAACTGGCTCGAAAACAAAGTCCCCCCCATTGTTTAGAGTCAAAACTGAACTCTTTCCTGGGATTTTGGTTTATTAATGGGATAATAAAGCTCAGATCAAACTTTCTCCCAGGTTTAGCTGCTCCCAGGGTTCCTCCCTCAGGACTGCTCAGCTCATGCCCTAGATCCTCTCTCACTGGAGGACTACTACCTTCTCCCTTATATCTTCATGGGGTATCAAGCCACCTGCCTTTGAGTCCAGGGAACTCACTTGGCCCTACTGGGTTTCAGCCACCTTGTCAGAAGGGGCTTGTGCAATGATGAGCTCTTGCATGTAGCCTTTTGAAGCCATGAATGGATATGATTTTGGGGCATGGATCCCATTGCAACCAAGGGGCCACCATGACTTCTGTCACCAAGAATGGATTGGTATCTATGTGTTGATACCTGAGGTAACAAGGTCCTTTCCCTGAACCCTTAGTCCTGGCCACTGAGATAAGAGGAAAGGGATGCAACATCGGTAAGGACGAGGCTCTGGGAGTATTCTGCAGGCCGCCCAGTCTTCCAGGCCACAGTTGGAAACCCCTGCCTGGCTGCCATCCCTTGCTCTGCATTCTGCAGCCTCACCTCTCACTCCACCCTGTGAAGTGAATCCATTAGATCGCAGACCAGACCGGCTACTGCTCAGTATTACCGGTGCCTCTGGAAGCGCCACTAGCTCTCAGGGCTGCTAAGCTAAGTCCTCCAGTCCTGTGAACACTTGGGCGGGAAATAATCCCCCTTATCAAACGAGTGGTGACAGCTTGCAGCCGCAGGGAGTCTAATATGGTGAGGGGATTAGCCGGGCTTCACTCTCAGCATGGCCTCGTTTCGTTTTCTCATTCCCCTCGGAGGGAGAGGGACCAAAGCACTCAAGAGCCAAACCAGCGGAGTGCTGGATGCTCTCCATGTCCTATGCTATCTTGGTTCCCATGCTGATACAAGATGTAAAGACCAATCTGTGGGTGGGAGGGTGGGACAGCGGGTGCATTCTTAATCAGTGAGAGCTCTAAAAAATGTGCTTGTCGGCTAAAAATACTGCAGCCCTCACAAAGTGCAGGGCGCACATGAGCCGCTGCTGGGAAAGTGAGACGATAAACCCCGGGAGTTGGGGTTCAGTTCATCCATTGCAGGGCTCAGTACGATGTCAAGAGAGGATCCTGAAACTAATTAGGTCTTTATCTTTTCTTTGAATCTTTCTCTGGGTTTTCTTGCGGCCTGGTGGCTTCCCAACCGAGTATGCCCACCCCTGCTGTTCCTCACTGTTTGGATAAGGGCTTCCCAGTTGTCCCAAATTCTTTTCTTTAAGTTTCTCACCATTGTTGAGTCTGTGTTAATTTAAAGGGAGATTTGTCAAAAGCACTCAGTGTTGGCCCAACTCTGCTCTCGCTGCTGTCAAGGACAAAGCTCCCACAGACTGCAGGGGGAGAGAGCTAGGCCAGTGGCTCTCAACCTTTCCAGACTACTGTCCTCCTGTCAGGAGGCTGATTTGTCTTGCGTATCCCCAAGTTTCACCTCACTTAAAAACGACTTGCTTAGAAAAATCAGACATCAAAACACAGAAGTGTCACGGCCCGCAAGTACGGAACAATTGCTGACTTTCTCATTTTGACCATACAATTATAAAATAAATCAATTGGAATATAAATATTGTACTTATACTTCAGTGTACAATATACAGAGCAGTATAAACAAGTCATTGTCTGTATGAAATTTAGTTTGTACTGACTTTGCTAGTGCTTTTTATGGAGCCTGTTGTAAAACGAGGCAAATATCTAGATGAGTTGATGTACCCCCTGGAAGACTTCTGCGTACCCCCAGGGCTACACGTACCCTGGTTGAGAACCACTGAGCTAGGCTAACGCAGAGTGATTTTGAAAATCCCACCCTTGCTCTCCTTCCTCATTTATTATTGGCCCCATTTTGTCTCTAGTACCCTCCCCCCCAACACACATGCAGAACACACGGCATGGGCACAGACGCTGTCCCCCTGGGTAGATTTGTAAAAGTCTCTCCATTTTTGCAGCCCTTATTAGTAATCGGCCATTCCTAAAGGTCTCTCTTTTCTTCTTTGCTCACCACTCCCCTTTCCCATCACAGTACAGTTGATGTCATTTTGTATCCTTCTCTTCGAACAACCCTTTATGAAGCCTTGCTGGAACTGCAGTCTTTTTCTTCTTAATTGTGGTGTTTTTTAGGGTGACTAGCTGCTTTTTGCATTGCTGGGTTTCAATACATCCTTCGACTGGGCCTTACTCACTGGGGTGAGATGGTGGCTTCACTGAAGCCAATGGCAAAACTCTCATTGACTTCAGTGGGGCCAGGATTTCACCGTATTTTCATTTCTCACAATGTGCGTTCCTGAACCCTCGTCATGCCCGTGTACAGCTGCGTTCTGTGAATCCAGTCCTTACTATTCTGAATTCAAGAAGCTTCCTTATTATTCTCACAGTCATGATCAGTTTCTCCCTGTTGGTAAAAAGCAGATTTAGGATGGCTTCTCTTCCAGTTGGAATCTCCACTTATTGGGTCATAAGGTTGCCTTTCCATCACTAAGGGAAATCTTTGATCATTCCTGGATCCAACACGGGCAAGGATTGTTGGGAAGGCTTCACACTGATTGAGAAAAGGCAGAGAGAGCACTTTGGGCAGAAAGACTGGCTCATTCTGAAACCGAAGATGAAGGATAAGTGTATGAATGCACACAAGTGTCCGTGCACAAATGCCGGGGTAGGGCTGGCTGAAAACCGCAAACGCTTTTCACAAAACATCTTGCAAAATATTTGTCCCTGTTTTTTGACAAAAGAAATTTGAAATTCAATTTTTTTCCAGCCAGTTCTATCCAGGAACGTGGGAAACAACCAAGCGCTAGAAGTATTACTAAGTGGTGTCAGTTATGGTGTAGCTGGAAAAACCCACACCCTACTGGATGAGTCTCATAACTGGAGTATTACTATGGATAAGGACAGTCTACAGAGATGAGAGAGATGGGTGATGCTCAGCTTGCAGGGGACTCCTGATAGAGAGATGTGAAATATATTTACAGTGCCAGCAAGCTTACAAGGAATGAGAAGTCAAGGAAGATGACGGTGGGCATTTGCTGCTGATCACTAGGACTGGAGGAGAGTGAGAGAAAAACCTCCTGGGCCAAATCTCCAGCACTCCGAACCCTAGGTCATTGTGCTTAGGTGGATGATAATTACCCAGATACATGCTGGGTAACATGCACGGAGCATTCTGCTTAAATTGGCCATGGGTAAATCCAAGCAGGCTCTCTTTGCAGCAGCTAATCCAATGTTCTGTGACTCTCAGTCCTTCTGTTCTATAGCACCAGCCCCTCCCTCTGCTGCTCTCTAGTGTCAGATCTTCTCTTTCCTTTGCTGGCATTTAGTAGCTGAAGGGTCTCTGAGATGAACACCTGCCTGCGTTCCTCTCTCATATCCCCGGAGGGATTCTGGGACATTTGTCTTCCCTGGCTGGTAGGGTTTGCTCCCTCCTGGGCTGTAATCGGTGGGAACAGCTCGATTTGGGTTGCTGTCTAGAGAGAGGATTCTTTAAATAGGTCTGTTCCCTTAGTGGGAATGGTCTCTGGGAAAGTGAAGTCCATGGCACGTGCAAGAGTGGAGGCAGCAAGCACGCAAGTGAAGGAGCATTCTGGGTTTGCGGGGTGAGCAACATTTGCTTAAAACTCCAGGGCATTGTAAGGGAGAGAGATTTATCCCCTGCCCATTCCAGGCCTTACTTCAGCAAAGCACTTAAGTGAGTGCTTAAGATCAGCCCTGTTCAGTAAAGCACTTAAGTGAGTGCTTAAGATCAGCCCTGTTCAGCAAAGCACTTAAGTGAGTGCTTAAGTTCAGCCCTGTTCAGCAAAGCACTTAAGTGAGTGCTTAAGTTCAGCCCTGTTCAGCAAAGCACTTAGGCACATGCTTAACTTTCAGCACGTTCTTAAGCCCCATTGACATCAATGGAACTTATGCCGGTGGCTAAATTTAAGCAGGTGTTTAAGTGAATTGAGCTGGATGGCTGAACTGGGGCCATCCTGAATCGAGGGGCTGATGCTCAGCCGGGAGGGTGGTGGGGCTTGGTGGGGGAGGGAGCAGCGTAGTGTCAGATAAATACATCTTGTGCCTGGGCAGGTTTTGGTGAATCAGGAGGGATAGAAATAACATAAACAAGAGGGTGAGGGAAAGGTTAAAATCAGTATTTTGGCCTCTTGACATCCCTCAGGAAATATCTGTGGGAAGATTTTTAAAAATAAAAAAAAGTCCTAGCCTGAGAATAAGTGAAATACTTTTGATTTTCAGAGTCTAGCCGGTACATTGGAGCGCACTGAACTCAAAGGCTGGCAAGCGAAAAGGAGAGGTTTTTTCCTACACCTTTTCCCTTCCCATTATTGCTATCTGTCTGTCAAGACCAGGGGCCAGGACCGCTCCCTTTTCCCAGCTTGCTCAATGGGGGGAGAGTTTTGTGAGAGATGGGGGGATTCCAGGTATGCATAAGGATGAGAAACCCTGTGCTGGCCCCCATCTTTCTACATGTGAGGGTGTTTCTCCTGGCACGTTTTTAACACCCTTGTTGAATTTAGGAATTGCTTTTCCACTCAGGTGATATGAAATAGTCTGAGAAAAGCATTGTACCCCTGGGAAATGCAGGTGTTTAGACCTTGCTGTATGAGAAATTCTGTCCTATAATTAAAGCAGATTGAATAGTTAAAACTGCAAAACAAACAAAACCCAACAACCCCGATTTGGGTATATTTTTATGACTAAAAGCCCCATGTTCAGTTCACAGCTTTGTGGGGACATATCATCCATGCATCTCTGGATGACCTGGTATTCATGAAGCCGTGTGCCAATCCCAGAAGCTTCATGAATCGTAGCACTAATTAATATTTGCCTGAAAACTTGTGCCAGAAAATGTGTTACTTCCTTTTGTTACTCTCCTGATCCCATGTGATTTAGATGACCGGTCAGGCAATACAAATAATGGATACAGAGTAGTCAAAGCAAACCGTTTGTGAACCAGCCCATAGGCTGAAAATTATTTGTTGAAACTGTTTGGTGAATACTTACAAATAGATTCACAGAAATCAGCACCAGGGCCCAATTGGATTGCTCACCGAACCCGGGGCTGGCTTCCTATTGAATATTATTCCCACAAAGCTTTGGACAACAGCTGAGCAACTTGAGGACAGCTTGGGTGACAATGGCTCAGGACCAGATGTATTACTGGGGACTTCCTGAAACAGATCACACAGTACTGAGTTCTTTCAGGACCTCACGGACTCCATAGTCTACACATGGGTCCCAGGAAGAGCTATCCCTTCTGTCTCCATCCCCCTCTCTGCAGTCACGCCCACTTCCCGGCATGTGATCAGAAATATTCATAACATGGACTGGCTATGTTTGTCTGTGCTCCTTATTTTCTGGTTTGAAATCCTGCACTGGCAGATTCCCCAAGCACCTTGGCTTTCAATTTAAATGGCCTGAGACAGATGAGCACCAAGGTTTTCTTCTGCATCGCCAATGTTATTTTTCATGTCAGATTTGAAAATCTTAGTATGGCCATGTTTTTAAATTGGCTTTTCACTTCAGTAACTTGGGTTCGCATCAACCTCGGGTCACAAGTGAAATGAGTTTGAGTGGTGTCAGCCTGCTCTGGAGTAGATATTTGCCAGCCTTTATAGAGTCCAGTGTGATGAGCAGTCTCCGTTCCAAATAGATCAGGATTAGAATAGCAGATTGGGACTAAGGTTTCTTGGCACAGCAGTGAGGGGTCCTGCTATTGGCATAGCAAGTGGGACTGTAGACCAGGATTCAGGTGCATTATGTGGAAGTTTACAATGCTCCTGCCTTCATTACACATGGGTCGATTCAGTCTTATTAGCCCCTCACTTTCCTGAGCCTTAAAAATTCACCAACTTACCTCCCTGAACTGCCACAAAAGTGTGTGTGTGTGGCTGAAAAGTCCTTCAGTAACCATCTGCAAATGGGACTTGGGGAATGGTCAGGTGGATGATGTCATGGAATTTCCCTCTTTCTGATTCCACATCAAAGGAACGTGGGGGTGGGGCTAGTTTGGCAAAGCTATCGAGACCTTCTCTTCTGTCCCAAAGGCAAAGTTTTCTGACAAGCTGCGTTTGGAAAGCGCTTCATCCAGCTGCACAAATATTCAGCATATGGGGCTGGCGGGGCTGCAAATCTGGACTGAAGTCGAAGCATTGCCAGAAGAAAAATGTTAGTCTGTAGGGGAAATATTAACCCCGCCCCCTCAACCTATCAGCGCCCAGAAATACAACATGTATGTGTTTAATAGCCACTACTATGGCAACCCCATGTTTTATTAGATCTGGATTTCTGTACACACTCCCTGCTCACAATGCACCAAGGAAAGTGAGGTGCAGTTTCACGTCCTTAAGGGAGAGCCAGGAAAAGGCACCAGCAGAATGCAGGGTTGGAGTTTTCAATTCCTGACATGGCATCCTGTAATGGCGCCCCAGCCACTGTGGAAAGGGAAGGCACCAGTATGAATTTATATTGTCTCCAGTGCAGTATCCTTTGGAGACTGACTAAGGGGCAGGCGGATCCTGGCAAAGATGATACAATGAGAGAAGAAAAGGGAGAGCCAGCTGAGTTCTCCTGTATTGGAGTGAATTCAGGGGGTTGCAGTCACGGCCCTGGAGACTGCTGCCATCAATTCAAGCTCGGGATAAACAGGAGGGGTTCAGCTTGGCAATGGAAGTGCAAGCTTCCCCGTCAGTGTGTCTGCTCTGCACTCTGATCTGAAGTGGACCATCTCTGCTAGGGAACAGGAGCTCTGTCTTGTGCATTCATCCTCAGGCCTTTTGCTGTGACTGCCAGCACTGGTGACAGTGTCAAGGTGCTTTTTGTGATGTGGGTATCTGTCCACTAAAATGAGAGCACCATACGCACCAAATGGCCTCAGATGGGAATGGCTTCTCTTTCTGAACCTCTGTCTTAAAAGAGCCATCTTGAGCTGTCCAGCTTCTCAAAGTCAAGCCAGATAAATGTGCCTTCAGCTTTAATTTCACCAGTGCAATGGGGACATCAAGTGGCCAGGTAAAGTAGTGCACGTTGTGCATACTTGTGACCGTCCCAAGGATGCATCTGCTACCTGATTTTTTTCCATTTGAGAGTGACTTTAAGAAATAACTTAGGCATCAGTTCTCCTCCATGCCAGCTCCCTTACCGCTCTTTGAAATAGTCCTTACTGTTGGAGCCTTCGCGAGACAGCCGTGTAAGTTATGCCTCCCAGTAGGGAACTATTGCTGCTACAACACTGTTAATCAAGAGTTCTGTACCTTTTATAGCGCTTTCCATCCAGGAGCCTAATGCATTTTACCAATATTGCTAAATTAGGGCTCATGTCCTTCCTGTGAGATCAGAGAGGAGAACTGTCCCCCTTTTACAGACCGAGGTGCTGAGGAACAAAGAAGCTGTGATTTGCTCAAGGGCACACAATGAGTCAGTGGAAGAGCTAGAAATAGAATCCAAAACTTCTCGCTCCCAACCCCACGCTGTAACCACTAGCCATGCTTCCTTTGCAGTAACAAACCCATGGCAGTTCGGTGTGTGTCAGTAGACTTTGCATAATGAAATACAGCATTACAAGTTGACCCTCAGAGAGACTAGTCTTCTACTAAACTAACAGACCCGGTAACCCGGTTTGGAGCCCTTTGCTCTGACGCGTTCCATTGCTGTCTTTGTCCTTTAGGTTCTAAGGAGTCTCTGTTCTCTTCAACCATCACAGCCAGCGAGGAAGCCATGACGGTCCTAGAGGAAGTGATCATGTATACTTTTCAGCAGTGTGTCTACTATATCTCCAAGGTATGTGCACCCCCAACACCTCCCCCTCTCTCCCGCTAATGCACAGCCTAATCCAGAGGGCCGCCAAGGGCGAAGAGGAGCCTTGTGCTGATGGTGTCTCACTGGAAATCAAAGGGGGATGACGGGAGAGGGAAGGGAGAAGTCTCCCAACTGAGCACCCGTGCCTGAAATTACCCTCCCTCTCCATCCTGTCCTGGGACAGCAGGTTCTTCTTTCTGCTGAGTTCTAACAGATATACTGGTTCCTGCAAGCCGCCTCTGTATTAAAAAACGCTGGTCTCTAGGATGCCGTGCAAGAAATGCTGGCGCCAGGGGATTTGACTTTCCCTAACTTTCCTGGGTCACTGAAGAGGGTCAGAAACGACTTTTTGAGGGGTCAGAAATGATCAAACAGGTTGATTCTTTTAAAAACCACGTAGATGTTTTTGGATGGCCCAAGTTATTTTGCGGTTGTTTTTTCTATTACAGCAGCGCCTACAGTGCTCAGGCAGGATGAAGGCCCCATTGGGCAAGGCATAGCACAAACATGTAGTAAGAGAGAGACCTTGCTGTCTAAATAGGTAAGACAGACACAGAGCAGTAGACTGGGACTTAGGGGCCGGGGTGAAATTCCCAGCTCAGCCATAGGCTTGCGGCCTGACCTTAGGTGAGGCATTTGATGTACCCTGTAAAATGAGGAGGAGACGTTCCTAGCTCTCAGGTGGGTGTGAGGATAAAATCCATTAAGGATTACAAGCTGCCCAGATGCTGTTTACTAACATGAGCCCTCCATTACCATAGTATGTGAGCGCCTCATGATCTTTGAGAGATGCTACGCTGTATAAGAATCTAGATAGCAAACTGGGCGAGTTTTAATATAATCACCTTAGCAGGTGATTGGCAGTGGGGGAGAGCTGCAGGTCGGGTACCTTGAACTGATCGCAGTGAATTTCTGGCAGGTGAGAGGTCCCTGAAGAATTAACAGAAACACTGTCTCCTAGGGAGGCATTTGCTCATTACAGTGTCCCCATTCATGAATGGCTCTGCACAGTCACTTTCATGACCAACCCTTGTTCTCCCTCACTCCTCCTTGTAACTTTTGGATTCATTTTCCTTTGGGCTCAAGTGTCCCAGTGATGGTCACAGCCCGAGGAGAGTGTGAAATTACGATGGAACAGTTCTCTGCATGGCTAGCGACTTGGAAACAAGGGACCAGGCCCCAGGAAGCCAGGAGGAAATGAGTGGCCCACAGATCAGTAGGAAGAGTTGTTGGGATAGCACGTCCAGCCCTCCTCAGCTCGTTTGTGATTTACTGTACGGTAATAGCCCTGGGTATAATGAATTGATTCATGTACATGATGGAAATATTCCTTCTGGACTCTCTGCGTTAGGCCCCTGGAGTGAAATTTTATTGCGAGTGCTCATTACGGAGCACTGAACAGTGTGTACAGTGTGGGCACAGAGAAAGGCTGCTTGTGTCTGCAGGGTGGGGACTTGTTTCCATTGAAAGAGAAGTTAAACTTGACTGATGCTGCTGCCTTTCCACCAGCTCCCCCTGCCAGGTCTGGTGATTACAGACTTGGCCTCTCGCTGGGAAATGGACTATTTTTCTTCTTGATTCTATTTGTAGCTCTTTTTTTCCCCTCTGTGGAAAGATTGTTCCACTATTCCAGCAGCCTCTCCCCGTCTCTGATTGGTTGATGCTTATTCTGTCTCATTTGCATACCTAGCAAAAGCTCCGATTGGACACTGCTTTTCAACCTTCCTCATTTACACAAAGGAACGTGTCTCTAATTGGGCACTGCTTTTGCCTTCTGCCTTTTTTTCATAGCATGTGTATTAGATCTTCAGTTACCATGTGGGTGCATAGAACGGGCACATTCCTTTCACTTAATATCTACAGCAGTTTGTATCTCACATTCCGTTTGTTCCCCAAAACAGACCGAGACCAACTGACCACCATGTATGGTGTAAAATTATTGCTTAGGGACAGGGCTGAGCAAGCTTGCAGGTCACAAGGGGTTAGTCCGTGAGGGGGCAAGAAATATACCCTTCCTTGTTTGAGAACAGCAGGGCTTGAGCGGGTTATGGGATCATGGAAACGAGAGATTCAGAAGACCAGTTTAGGTCACCATCTGGCCAATGCAGAATTGCTTCCCACGGTATATCTCCAGCGCTTTGAATCCTGGACTTGTGTATTTCTTGTCTCCTCCCTGTCCAGTCTCTGTATGTATCTCTACCTGCCCTCCTGGAGTGTAACCCCTTCCAGAGTGAGGGCCAGGAAGGTTGGCGGGCATCATCCCAGTTGCCTGAAGAAATACGCAGAGTCGTGTTGATCTACCAGGCTACGCTGGACCTGCTCCACCAGTATGAAGTGCACCCTGAAATAGCCTCCCAGATGTTTGCTTACCTCTTCTTCTTCTCCAACACTCTGCTCTTCAACCAGCTCATGGACAAAGGTGAGTGACCTTGGGACCAGGGAGTGAGACATTTGTGGGAGGGGCAGGCGTTCTCAAAGACTGACCTTGTCTGCTTTGAAGACCTCTTTGTGTTTATTCATTAACTAAAGGAACAGACTTAAAACGCCCCAGTATTGCAGCCAGCCAGGCTATGAGATGAGGATCGGCCAAATGTGGGGAGAGATTTTACAGTTGGGATGTTTTAGGATGTGAGGGGCTTGGACACACCTGGAATTCTGCATTCAGCAAAGGAGTCTTGCTGCCCTGTTACCTAAACTCGTGTTAGGGTATTGAGCCCCCTTGCGTAATTCATCAGTATGGCCCCACTGCCAGGGAGAGACCCCCAGACTGCAAAGCAGCGAACTTGTTTCCTACAGGGGATAAGGATGCTTTAGAACTTGACTTAAGCTACTGAGTCCTTTGTTTAACTGGTGTCATCAGAGAGGTGGTTAGGAATAAGTGTCACTTTCAATCATTCAGAGCCCTGCTTCAGCGCTAAGACTTGGGTGGGGGTGTGAGAGAGAGTGGGGGGGGGGGGCAGGACTCTGCTGAGCTAATAGCAATGAAACCTATGGGAGCTAGAGTCGGGGGGGGGGTGGGGCTCAGCTACACCCAGAAATGAGGTGTTTGTGACTTCACTTCCTTGATTCTGATGGACTCCCTGGATCGCAGCCGGTGCGCTCTGCTCTCTAGGTGTATAGTTGGCTCAGATAACAGCTTAACTCAGGTTTTAGCTTCTGCTCCCTTGGCTTGACTCTGCCTTTACGTTTGCTGTCTTGCCCGAGTCTGCTGCCTTTATCGATAACGCTCCATTAACCCCTTCTTAATGCCTTGGATGTTCGCTGTGATACCATTGTTCATGGGGAAGTGTTCAGGGGTGAAAGTAACTTAAAGGACTTACCGGTACGCCGGAGTCATTAGGGGGCGGAGCCTCAATCGGAAGGAGTCTGTNGTGTCATCAGAGAGGTGGTTAGGAATAAGTGTCACTTTCAATCATTCAGAGCCCTGCTTCAGCGCTAAGACTTGGGTGGGGGTGTGAGAGAGAGGGGGGGGGGCAGGACTCTGCTGAGCTAATAGCAATGAAACCTATGGGAGCTAGAGTCTGGGTGGGGGTGGGGCTCAGCTACACCCAGAAATGAGGTGTTTGTGACTTCACTTCCTTGATTCTGATGGACTCCCTGGATCGCAGCCTGTGCGCTCTGCTTTCTAGGTGTATAGTTGGCTCAGATAACAGCTTAACTCAGGTTTTAACTTCTGCTCCCTTGGCTTGACTCTGCCTTTACGTTTGCTGTCTTGCCCGAGTCTGCTGCCTTTATCGATAACGCTCCATTAACCCCTTCTTAATGCCTTGGATGTTCGCTGTGATACCATTGTTCATGGGGAAGTGTTCAGGGGTGAAAGTAACTTAAAGGACTTACCGGTATGCCGGAGTCGTTAGGGGGCGGAGCCTCAACCAGAAGGGGCGTGGCCTCCACCGAAAAGAGGCTGTCCTTTAAATCCCTGGGCCCTTTAAATCAAGATTTAAAGGGCCCGGGGCTCCGCCTGCGGTAGCGGCGGCTGGGAGCCCCGGCCCTTTAAATCACCGCTGGAGCTACCAGCTGCAGAGGCGGCTGGGAGCCCCGGGGCTCGGGGGCAATTTAAAGGGCCCGGGGGCTCCCGGCTGCCACCACTACCCCGGGGCTCAGGGCTCTGGCAGAGATCTAAAGGGCCAGGGGCTCCGCTGCAGTAGCGGCGCCTGGAGCCCCGGCCCTTTAAATCACCGCCAGAGCCCCGCCGCCGCTAACCCAGAGCTCCGGCAGTGGGGCTTGGGTGGTGACTTAAAGGGCCCGGTGCTCCGGCTGCTGCCGGGAGCCCCAGGCCCTTTAAATCGCTGGCCTGGGGAAGCCAGCCCAGTACCACCGTACCAGACACATCCAGCTTACCGGATGTGTTCAGCCTTTGTTAGCTCGCCCCCCAAATTAACATACCACCCCTCTGATCTCTTGCCCTGGGGTTGCTTTAAGGTCTGCCATTTTGATGCCGAGCGGAGGACAGGCCACAGGCTGTTAGTGGAGTTTCTTCCCCAGCACCGCCTGATTGCTGTGCATAATAAAACATTGCCTCCTGCTTCTTAATTGAGGCGAAAATCTGCTCATGAATTAATCCTAATTACCGCAGAATTCCAGTTGAACTACAGAGCATGTGATACCTGTATAAACTCCAGCAGCACCTCCTTACCGCCAGGTGTATTGCAGCTAATACCATAGGAGTTAATAGGAGTTGGGTGCTTAAAGAATTAACCTAATTTTGCCACTCAGCCCTGTCAGGCCTCTGTCCCTCTTCCTGCCCAGCTCCGCCCCACTTACAAACAGAGTCTCTGGTGAGCAGCAGGCTCTGCCAGCGCTGCTCGCTCCGCCGTGTCTGACGGGCCACTAAGCACGAACAAAAAGGGGAAGGGAAACTGTGTGCTCCGGTGTGGGCTTTCCTGCTAGCTGTCCGTCCCTTCGCAGTGCCAGCGAGTATGTTGTTGAGTCACAGCCATGACGGCCCCTGGATTTAGAGCTTTGTCATTGTTGTTGTTTCAAATATAAGGTAACTTTAGAAGGTGCCGGGCTGTCAGTTCTGGAGACTGGACTCCTCCATTTGGCCCTGATTCACCAAAGCACTTCAGCACATGCTGAACTTTAAGCCAGTGTTCCTATACCTGTTCTGCGAAACACGTAACTAAGTCCCATTGAACTCCATGCAATCAACTCATCTTGCAAGGTTTTACCCAACTTCTAAGACTTTTTTGCCAGTTTGAATGGTGGGGATTTCCCGAGAGCTGCTGTTTTCATAGACTCTTGGATGCATCAGAAGTGCAGACAGAAAACCGTCCCCCATCCAGTATCGGACTGGACCTGCAACCAAACCCACGCTGACTGCAAGCTGCTAGGGGCAGTGCCTAGGATGGCAAGTAACGCATGGTTTAAGATTGCGGCCCCAGGTGCCACCACAACACAGATAATAGCGTCAAGCCTCTCTGAGCTGGGCCAAGGCAAGGGAGCTCCATAGCGACCCAAAAATAACAACAATATAAAATTACCATGGCACACATCAAATGGATTAAAAACTGGCTAACTGATAGATCTCAAAATGTAATGGTAAACAGGGAATCATCATCAAGTGAGTGTGTTTCCAGTGGGGTCTTGCAGGGATTGATTCTTGGCCCTGCGCTATTTAACATTTTTATCAATCGCCTGGAGGAAATCATAAATCACTGATAAGTTTTATAGATGACACAAAAATTGAGGGAGTGGTCACTGATACAGAGTGATCTGGATTGCTTGGTAAACTGGGCATAAATGTAAATGTCTACATCTAGGAACAAAGAATGTTGGCCATACTTACAGGAAGCAGTGACTGAAACAGATTAGGGGCTTGTAGGGGATAATCAGCTGAACGCGAGCTCCCATTCTGACACTGTGGCCAAAAGGCTAATGGTGACCCTGGAATGCATAAACAGGGAAATCTCGAGTAGAAGTAGAGAAGTTATTTTATTTCTGTATTTGGCACCATAGGCGCCAACTTCCCCTCTGGCCCATAGGTGCTTGACCCCCCTCTCCCACGGCCCCACCCCTGCATCGCCCTTGGCCCGCCCCAATTCCACCCCCTTCCCCCAAGTCCCCGCCCCTGCCCCGCCTCTTCTCCACCTCCTCCCCCGGGTGCTCCTCCCCCTCCCTCCTGGAAAGTCCTAAGCGCTGCCAAACAGCTGTTAGGCGGCGGCCGGGGAGTGCTGGGAGGGAAGGGGAGTAGCGGGAGGAGGCGAGGCGGGGGCAGGGGGAGCTTGGCTGCCGGTGGGTGCGGAGCACCCACTAATTTCCCCCCGTGGGTGCTCCAGCCCCGCAGCACCCACGGAGTCAGCGCCCATGTTTGGTGTGATCGCTACTAGAATACTGTGTCCAGTTCTTGTGCCCGTGATTCAAGAAGGATGTTGATAAATTGAAGAGGGGTCAGAAGAAAGCCACTAGAATGATTAATGGATTAGAAAACCTGCTTTATAGTGATAGACTCAAAGCGCTCAATTTATTTAGCTTAACAAAGAGAAGGTTAAGAGGTGACTTGATCACAAATCTGCCCGGGGAACAGATATTTAAGAGCAGGCTCTTCAGTCTGGCAGAGAAAGGTCTAACACAATCCAATGGCTGGAAGGTGAAGCTAGACAAATTCTGACTAGAAATAAGGTGCAAATTTTTGACACTGACAGTAACTAACCACTGGAACAATTTACTCAGGGTCGATTTTAAAATCAAGATGGGATGTTTTTCTAACTCTAGGAAGTATTTTAGGGCCGTTCCCTGGCTGTGTTATGCAGGAGGTCAGGCTAGATGAGCACAGTGGTCCCTTCCGGCCTTGGCATTTCTGACTCTCACCCATTAGTGAGGCCGGCAGGGCACAGCGTGTGGGTCCTGCGCGAGGCGGTTTGCTGCAGGAAGCACACGGACCCTTTCGCGATAGAACAGCGCATGGTGAGCCCCACGCCTGAGGTTTGTCCGCCAGAGTTACATTTTCCACGCAGCCTTCGGCATCGCTGGCAGAGCAGTTAGTTTTGTGTCCATGCAGCGGGGTTGCAGTATAGGGCACACGGTCCAGTGGGGTGATGGAATTAGGACTTGATGAGGCTAAATTAGTCCTAGGTCCAACAAACTAGAGCCCTCTGCTATAGCATGGCGTCTCTCTGGTTTAATCAGCATGGGCCCCATCCTGCTCCCAGTGAAGTCCCTGGCAAAGTGGCTATGGACCCTCTGGTACAGGATCAGGCCCAACACCTACAGCAGAGATGGGCACTACACCCAGATCAAACTTCCTCCCAGCCTGCAGGGCTCAAATCTGGAGATGTGAGGGGAGGGTCAGATTCTGGAACACAGTTCGGGGTGTGGGGGAGGGGGCTCAGTAGCTCCTAGTGTGGAGGGCGGTGGGTGCTGGAGCAGCCCAGCCCTGTTGGATCACAGCCTCCTGCCGCTGTTGGTTCTTCCTTTTAACCGGAGCACCAGCCCCCCCATTTCCATGGGTCCACAGGCTGAGGCTTGGCTCGCTGCCTATCAAGGACAGCATTAGCTTTCAAATGTTTGTCTCCGGAGTTGATTTCCTGCACCTGGGAGCTGATTAGAGCAGATTAGAGTGTGAAATCCCGCTGTCCCTTGGGCCAGCCGGCTCCTCCCCTGGGCCATGCTGTGTGCCATGCTCTGCCTCTTGTCTTCTCGGAGCTGGGCCTGGCCTCAGGGCCCCAGATCTCAGGGGGGAGGGAAGTGCTGGGTCACCCCCATGCAGGATCATGGCGGGAAGGTGGAAGAACCCGGCCTTCATTAGAAACTGGATCTGAGCACTGACATTGTGCATCTCTCGCAATAAAACCCCGTTTCTGCTGCCCCAGTTCTATGGCCTGGCTTTACCTGGGTGCAGCTCAGGAGAGTCTGGGGAGATTAGCTGTCTGGCTGACAGCAAGCTCAGGTCAGTCATTCTCTGATGGATGATGCAGAGAGAGACATCCCCTGTGCCTGCACTGCATGGGGAGACGAGGACACGGGCTGTGTGGAGAGCTGCCTGCCGTGCACAGTCCAAGCGGGTGAATCGGTTTCTGGATGCAGGGGTGTGTAGAAGAGGAGGTGGAGTCCTCCTCGTGGACAATACAGGAGCTCTGGGAGAGCCTCCTGGGGGCTCTGCAGAGACTCTTGGCTGGGAAGGCAGAGGCTGCAGATTAGGAGAAGTTTGTTTAAATGGTAGCTTGAAAAAATGTTTCCTCCCTTCACCACAGCCCCAGGTTTTGCTCGTAGGAGACTTCTGCACCTGGACATTTATCTGTATCCATCTGAAATGTGCTGTATGCAGCTAGCCCCTGTCGTGCGGCAGGATGCCCAGCCGCTTCAGAAACGTTACACACAGCACAACTGAAATGCAGCCACCTCTGGGGAGAAGGCTGGCAGCTAACCTCCAAATAGCACCCTGTACAACACTTTGGGGGCAGCAGGGCATTCTGGCTAAGGCACTTACGAAGGATGCCCTGGGGTCTCTAGTGTCCACACAGAGCAGACGGAATCTCACTTCTCGTGGCCAACGTTTTGCTGTGCCCAGCACGCGCTGGCGTCTGTCAGAGCAGGGTGAGCGTGTGCAGCTAATATGCAGGCTCTGGCTGGAGGGGGCTGCTTTCTGCCAGCCAAGAGAGTGGGCTGGCTGACTTCTCCTTGGCTGAGCCGGTTGGTGGGCTGGACAGAGCAATCTTTGACCCTGACAGCCGATTGCCTTCATGCTGTATCTGTGCCAGGGAGTGGGGTCGGCAGGTGTCTTCTGAAGCCTGTAGCTGTCTGTATTGTGGCGGGGCCGGGCGCCAACTGCAAGTCAGGTTAAAGCAGCGCTGCGTGTGGCTGTTCATTCTCTCTTCCCTGCCCTGTCCACAGGCTCCGCCTTGGGCTGCTTCCACTGGTCGAAAGGAGTGAAGATCCGCGCCGGCCTGCGGCTCCTCCTGGAGTGGATGCGGGGCGTGGGCTTCGGGCACCTGGCCGAGCAGTTCTTCAGCAAGCTCTCCAGCGTGGCTCACCTGCTGGCCATGCCGAGCTCCCAGCTGGCGCAGGTGAGACGTGCGTGGGCTTCTTGGCCCAGGGTATCGATGGCCTTTGGGGACCAGACCCTCAAAGGCCTGTAGATGCCTAACTCCCATTGAATCCAATCAGATCCCTTGGAGGGTCTGGGCCTGCAAGTGGCAGGAGAGCTGCATCATGGGGATTGTTTGGGAGGGCCAGTTATTAGATGGGGCTCCCGAGTCTGCGCTCCCCACGCTAACTGAGGGGTCATCTCCCCACGGCAGGGAGCCAGAAGGAGCACCGTCTCTTTCGTATGCAGCTTCCCTCCCTTTTCCCGTTAGAAGCATCATGGGACATCAAAGGCCTGCCCATCAGAGCAGAGGGTGCGGGGGAGTCAATGCCATTTCCCCGACACTGGGCCAAGATGGGAGATCCCTGAGGTAGGAGTGGAAGGCAGGGTTCCCTCCAGAAACTGCATTGGATCTGATGTGCCAGCATCAGACACCCGAAATCTCAGAGACTCGGGTCCGTTTTGTGTGCTGGGTGAATCTGATCCTTCCCGCAGAATGTGATGTCGCTCTCGGGCCAGGCTTTCAAACTGTGCCTCTGGGCGGCACCATTGCAAGCTCCAAGCCGGGAATGGCTCAGTTGCCCCAGAGCATGCCCATGCCTACTGGCTCTGCATGCCGAACTGGGACGGCCAGCTCGGAATATGGGGATTAAGGGGCCAATTTGCGGGAATGTATTCGCCCAAAAAAATCCGGGCTCTTTTCCAGGAAATGGGTCACCTTGTTTCAAAGCCAAACCTTGGGGGCACATCCTCTCGACCAACATCTGCGCCCATTTTGGTAGGAAGCAGCAGCATGAGGCTGACTGATGGGAGCAGGTAGCATTTCAGGCTTTCTGTCTCTTACATCCTGTCCTTGGCTTCAGTAGGCAGCTCCCGTATTGGAAGTAGCAGCGACGCAAATACACAGCTGGTGCCCTCCCGCTGTGCCTTCACTCCTCCGCTCTCTAGCCCCCTTAGCATGCCGCTCCCTTGCTGGAGAGCCATGCTAAGCTCCTTCCCTGTTGATCACTCCCTGCCATCTTCCCTGTGCACCGTCCTGAGGCCGTCACCCCAGCTCTCTCTCGCTTTGCTCAGATGACCTGGCCGTCGCTGAGAGCCGAGTTCCCCACCCTGAGTCCTGCTCAGCTCCATCACATCCTGACTCAGTACCAGGCAGCGCCCGACGTGGGGTGTGTTGCGGCCTGGCAGCCCTGGCAGGAGGACAGGCCTGCAGCCTTCAGGACAGGTGAGCGCACAGCGCTGGTGCGGCCGCGTTGCACGGACAGGGGTGTGATCTGTGCCCTCAGTAGCACTTCTGTTGTGCTTGTCCTGTATCCCCTGCACTCCTGAAGGGCAGGGAAACCTGCACTAGGATCCATCCCGGTAAGTGCTTTTCTCAGACCTGCCAGTACAGCTTGGTTATCCCGCGTTTTGCTGGTCCCTCGAGTGTTTTCATTGGGGTTCCTGCATGACCATGGACAGCCACAAAGAACTACGGGTCTGTCACATAAGGGTCTCCGTGAACTGCCCTGAGGCAAAGGGAGTTTGGGCCGAAGGCTGAGCCTGGTATGGTAGGGACCAGAGAGCATGGCGCCCGTGGGCTGCTCTCCCTAGACACGCACCACGAGCTAAGGCTGCACTGTCAGCCTGAACTTGGGGTGTCCTGACTCTGGGTTGAGCCACTCTGATGCACTTCTGTGTATGCCAGGCAGGGGCGGCTCGAGCGTTATTGCCGTCCCAAGCACGGCAGGCAGGCTCCCTTCGGCGGCGCGACTGCGGGAGGTCCCTGGTCCCACGGCTTCGGCGTACCCGCCGCCAAATTGCCGCCGAAGCCGCAGGACCGGCAGACCTCCCGCAGCAAGCCGCCGAAGGGAGCCTGACTGCCGCCCTCGCAGGGACCGGCAGGGCGCCCCCCGCAGCTTGCCGCCCCAGGCACGCGCTTGGAGCGCTGGTGCCTGGAGCCGCCGCTGATGCCAGGCCATGGGTGGGGGAGCTAACAATGGGGTGGAATCACAGTCTTCCCCGACAGATACAGGGGACACGTGACTCGCCCGGTGGGTGAATGTTGGCTGTACCCCGTGCTATCAATGGTATTTATATCCCCCCCTTACCACAGAGCCGAGCACCTCGCAGGCTTTAACGTTCTGGCAGTACTCACCCTCATTGACCAGACAAGGCGCAGAGTGACTTTGACTCACCCGGGGAAAGCGGTGCAGCAGGGCATTGCACCCAGCTCTCTGAAGTCCCAGGCTGGCACCCTAACCGCTAGACCATCCTTCCTCCACTAGCATGTACCCAGACATACTGGGCTGTGACATGGGAGGGGCTAAAGGGTGGGAAGACTCAGCACTTTCCAACACCCCAGGGCCCAGCAGCATGATCTTGGCTACCGGAGAAGGGAGAGATCAGGACACGGTGAAGTGGGTGGAAACCGATCAAGGAGTGCAAGAGACTGGATTACGGCTCTTCTAGCAATAGCTACCGGACTTGGGGGGACAGACCCCCGAGCAGTGGATCTGAGAAGCTGCGGAGCCCCCTTTTCTAAATGACACAGGGAGGGAAGGGGATAAAGGTTCTGAACAGCGCATCTGAGAGTTTGGAACAAGCAAGGGGCACGACCCAGGGGAGCTAAGCAGAGCGAAGGCATTACCTAGCGTCCTCTGGAGGCCAGTTGTGTGGGGCTGTGACCTAGAGGATGCTGGGATTGGTCCCCATGCAAATACTTGGCTTGCAGGACCTGGGGAAGAGCAATGGCTCCACAGTCCGGGAGCAGGGCTGGGGCTCAGGTGAGTCACATACCAGCCCCAGCTTCCCACTGTGTTTTGCAGACGAAGTGCTGGAGTCCTTTGATAACCACCCGCCCATCGTCCTGCCAAGTGGAGGATTTAAGGTGGACTTGGAGGTGGAGACGCTGGACGATAATGTGTACCGGCATCTCCTGTACATCCGTCACTTCCTGTGGAGTCTGCGGAGCAAGAGCCCCCATGCAAGTGACTTGCCAGAGTTGGAGCCCCTGAAGGTAGCAATCACTGACCCAGGGAGAGCATTGTCCCTGCTAGCCCTCTGTTAGGGACATCATAAATCCCCGGCCATCCGGCACAGATCTGCCACGATCTCACCTTCACCTCTGAGTTCCATGCTCCCTCCGCTTTGCGCTGCTCCCTCTGCTTCGATTCACACCTCCCCCTGCTGCTCCCTCCGCTTCGATCCACGTCGCCCCCAGCTACTCCTTTCGCTTCAATCCACGCCGCCCCCGCTGCTCCCTCTGCTTCGATCCACGCCTCCCCCCGCTGCTCCCTCTGCTTCGATTCACACCTCCTCGCCGTTTTCCCTCCGCTTCGATCCACGCCGCCCCCCGCTGCTCCCTCCGCTTCGATCCACGCCTCCCCCCGCTGCTCCCTTAGCTTCGATCCACGCCGCTCCCTCCGCTTCGATCCACGCCGCCCCCCGCTGCTCCCTTAGCTTCGATCCACG
>QXTE01000040.1:10410116-10575655 GCA_003942145.1 Platysternon megacephalum
GGGAGGGATAGCTCAGTGGTTTGAGCATTGGCCTGCTAAACCCAGGGTTGTGAGTTCAATCCTTGAGGGGGCCACTTAGGGATCTGGGGCAAAATTGGTCCTGCTAGTGAAGGCAGGGGGCTGGACTCGATGACCCTTTGGGGTCCCTTCCAGCTCTATGAGATAGGTATATGTCCATATATTATTATTACATGGACAAGGATGATCCAGTCAACACTGTGTAGGTGGACTTCCAGAAAGCTTTTGACCCTCACCAAAGGCTTTTAAGGAAACTAAGCAGTCATGAGATAAGCAGGAAGGCCCTCTCATGAATTAGTAATTGGTTAAAAGATAGGAAACAAAGGGTAGGAATAAATAGTTTTCAGAATGGAGAGAGGTAAATAGTGGTGTTCCTCAGGAATCTGGGACCAGTTCTGTTCAATATACTCATAAATGATCTGAAAAAAGGGGTTAACACTGAGGTGGCAAAGTTTGCAGCAATACAAAATTACTGAAAATGGTTAAGTCCAAAGCAGACTGGGAAGAGTTACAAAGAATAACTCACAAAACTGGGTGACTCGGCAACAAAATGGCAGATGAAAGGTAATGTTGGTAAATGCCAAGTAATGGACATTGGAAAACATGATCCCAACAATAGAAATTATGGGGTTTACATCAGCTGTAATGATTCAAGAAAGAGAATCTTGGAGACATTGTGGATAATTCTCCCTTTTTAGTCTTAAATCACCATCTACCCCGATATAACGCCAAAAAATCTTACCATGTTATAGGTGAAACCGCGTTATATCGAACTTGCTTTGATCCGCCGGAGCGCTGCTTTACCGCGTTATGTCCGAATTCGTGTTATATCGGGGTAGAGGTGTATCTAAAAACGTCCAGGAAAATACAGATGTATGGTAACCCTAAGTCCAAAGTCCCGGGGCTGGCAGCACTTCCTGGGGCAGCTCCCGGCACCCACCCGCCAGCAGGAGCCTGCAGTGTGGGCAGCCCCTAGGCACAGAGGCGGAGGGGGTCTCCGCTTGCTGCACCGGCTCCCTCCTGCCCAATCAGAGCTGCTGGGACGGGGCTTGCAGGCGCCGGCAGCGGGCAGAGAGCCCTCCGCCCCCCCTCCCGCCGACCTGACCCTAGGAGCAGAGGGACCTGCCGGATGCTTCCCGGGAGCCACCCCAGGTAAACTTCTCAGCTTCCCAGGCAGCCAGGTCCTTCTCTCTCAGAGAAGCTAGAGAAAGTGTGTCTGTCCACAGCTAGAGAGAGACTCCTTTTGGCTTGCAGCTCTTTTATAGGGCCACCTGTGGCCTGATTGGGGCGTGGCCTCAGCTGTGGCTGCTTCCCCAATCAGCCTTTCCCCAGCCACAGCCCTCTCCAGAGCTGCTTTTAACCCCTCCGGGCAGGAGTGGGGTGACCACCCCGCTACAGTACCCCATCTCAAAAAAGATTATTAGAACTGGGAAAAGTACAGAGGAGGGCAACAAAAATGATGAGGAGTACGGAACAGTTTCCATGTGAGGAGAGATTTTAAAAACTGGTATTGTTCAGCTTAGAAAGGAGACTACTGAGGGGGGATATGATAAAATCATGAATGGTTTGGAGAAAGTGAATTGGGAAGTGCTATTTACCCCTTCACATAACACATGAACCAAAGGAAGTGTTTCACACAACACACAGCCAACCCTTGAAACTCGTTGCCAGGAATGTTGTGAAGGCCAAAAGTATAATTGGATTAAAAAAATAATTAGATAAGTTCATGGAGGATAGCTCCATCAATGGCTATTAGCCAATATGGTCATGGACGCAACCTCATGCTCTGGGTATCCCTAAACCTCCGACTACTGGAAGCCGGGATTAGATGACAGAGGATGGATCACTCAATAAATTGCCCTGCTCTGTTCAATCCCTCTGAAGCATCTGGCACTGGCCACTATTGAAAGACAGGTTACTAGGCTAGATGGACCATTGGTCTGACCCAGCATGGCCATTCTTACGTTCTTATAACACGGTGACTAGATGTTTTATTGTTAGCTATTTTAATAGCTAGTTGAAAAGGTTAAAGCCAAGTTTTACACTGTGCTTTTGAAAACAAACCTTGTACTTTCCTGCTATTGTTAGCTAACATATAGTGGTAGTTACTGACTGTGTTCCCTATTTAGTGATTCTGATTATACGTTAGATCAGTACACACAAACAAACAGGAGTCAGATAAAATCAATGCAGCAACGAGGTTGCCTTTTAAACTAAAAGTAAGTTGATTCTCTTTCTGCCATGTAAACAATCACTGAGTGATACCTTTTCTCCAAAGCCTATTTATGATGCAAGCCAAAATAAAAAAATCAATACACTTCAATGACAGGAAACATCAGTGTCTCTCTGTAACAACAGTAAACGACCCATTCTTGTTTCTTATCGCAGTCATGCCACCCTTGTAAAGACTAAAAATCACATTCCCAGGAATGTCAGTCAAAAGAAGACACCTCTATCATGATCAATATCACTGGTAGGTAGATTGTAAAGCTTCTGTTCACTTTGCAAACTAAGAAATCTTCCTAAGCACCGATCTGTGAGTTTTATCAGAACACAAAAGGTCAAAAATATAAAAAGTACATGCATCTCCAAGACTTACTGAAAACAATTAAGCTCTGTGTTGTTATTTTAAGTTATTACTTTGATTCAATCATATAGTAAGTGAGTAACTGATTTCTGACAAAATAATGCATTAGTATAATTCATTTAAAGCAACTACATGATGCTAGGCCTGGAAGGGAATAGAGAAGGGGTTACAATTGTTTGTGAGATTTTATTCTAATCAAGATTATCCAATAAAAGTGTATTTAGGGTTTTAAAAAAATTGTGCAATGGAATGGGGAAAGAGGCAAGAACTTCTGTTCTATGAAAGAAGGAAAGATTTCCTGTTAACAGAAGCTATAAAACATATACCTCTCCAACTCTTTTAACTATTCTTATGGTTCTTCCTGATCTTGATCGCATTTGTAAGTGGATGGCATAAACCAATCTATTTATCTTTGAATTCATGAACTAGTTAGACTGATAGAAAACAAGAAGCTTGTTAACAGTAAAAATAGAAACAGTTAATCTACCTTTTAGCAGTGCACAGATTGCAAAAGACAGAACAAAGGGTTAATTTAAACTAGTAAAGGAAAACAAACTAAGAGGTGACACTTAGGCCAGGAGACCATTTCAGGCTGTGGAAAAAAATAGAATTATTTTTCTATAGCCATAAGAAGAGCTCAAAGCTGAAATGTCTCTTCTAATCTTATTGTTTATTTCTAGCCTGCATTTTATTATCCTCTTTGCTTTTATAGATTACATACTCCTGCAGGACCATATTTGACTCCAGATGTTGATCACTATTAATTCATTTTGCTAAATGTATTCCTAGATCTAGATCCTTTCTCATGCTGTGTCTTGGTATTCACACCCTCTTCATATCATTGCTGTTAGTCTAACCATAGCCCTCACTAGTACAAAGACTGATGACACTTACCTGAGCCAGGTGAAGTGCAGGAAGTTGCTCTATACATTTTTCTCATGTGATTTTACCAATGAACCTCATTGCAGCATAATGGGTGGGCATGAAAATGCAAAATCTTTAGTTCACTCCACTCTCTTTTTTAAAGTTGTATAAGTACATTGTAGTGCACAATCAATTGAATATTTCATGTAATTGGATTTTGACTGCTGAGATCTCAGAAACTTAATTGTAGTTGCAAACTCTGGTTTTAGAGAAACTGTCATTCATTAGCACCATCTGATCAAAAGGGGTGATTCCAGAAGAAAAAATCAAGTATAACAATGTCTTCAATTATTTAATATAATCATAGGTGTGCCTTCTTCTTAATCTAGGATGTAGTGATTCACCATGGACAAATTATAGGCATTTGTAGCATGCAATGGATTTCTCATATGGAAAGTGAAAAAAAATATTTTTCTATTTTAACCTACTTTTCCTTTACTCACTAAGATCATGCAATTGCTGTCTGACACTATCCACACCAATGGTAGAAACTGGCATAGATTGGAACCTCTTCATGTGGGGCAGAGATTGTGAAATCTGAGCTCTGGGGAGCAGTGCTTCAGGTGGAGCCTGCTTTGATCCAAACACAATATTCCCCTCCCCCCAACATTTACTTAACCTCTTCTTTGAACAAATTGTTAAACCTTCCCTTGCTACATGTTGTTCATTTGTAATTCAGTGTTATTTGTGATCAGTCAACAAGTGTTGCTGTGGAATGACACATAGCTTATCTTCCCATTTCTCTTGAGGCTGAGTGGACTATCTTCATAGTACTGCAATCTCAAAGCATTTCAACATGATGACAATGCGACAAATTATGACAACTCTTGCACAGATGCACAGGGGGTAAGAGAGTCCAAGAATCTGTTTTCACTTTACACACTTGTTAAAATGGCCACCACAATCTGAGGCAAGGTCTATGATTAAAACTTTTACCGTTACAGTAACTTTGGTTATGGGTGTGATTTTTATGATATTTTTATATCAGCAAAAGCCCTAGTGTAGATACAGTTATACTACCAAAAAAAAGAGAAGAGGTTACTTACTAGTAACTATTCTTAGAGAGTTGCCTCTGTGCATTCATATTAATGGCTTCTTTGCAAATCTCTACCAGGGGAACTTTTCTTAAATAGGCTATGGAAGTAGCTTTGACCTTAGTGGAGTGTGCCTTCAACCCCACAGGTACAGGTTTCCTAGCTAAGCAGTAGCAGTGTTCAATACATCTCTTAAGCCCGTGGGAAAGACACTATTAATTGGTTTCCCCCTACATCTCTTCTGAGACATCATCGGCATAAAGCTACCATGAGGCCTCATGACAACTTATCTCTGTATACCATCCTGTAGGGGGGAGTGGCCATCAAGACAGTAAGCACATTAACTCTCCTAGAAGAGGTGCTAGCTATTAAGAATGATTTGATAGAGAGATGTTCTAATTATGCCTGAGCCAGGGGCTCGTATGGTGGACCTATAAGCATGCTATATGACCTATAGACCTATAAGGACTAAATTCAAGTCCCAGGCTCTCGATGTCCCTAAATCTCTGACTGCCAGCAGCTGGGACAGGACGACAGGAGATGGATCCCTCAAAATTGCCTGGTTCTGTTCATTCCCTCTGAAGCATGTGGCACTGGCCACTGTCAGAAGACAAGATACTAATCTAGATGAACCATTGATCTGACCCAGTATGGCCGTTGTTATGTTCAATGTCTTTTAGCCAGTCTTAGATTCTTCCATCCAAGCCAATCCGAATTTTAAGAGTAAGATTTAGTCATGGTGTGAATATACTATTTTCTTTCTTTGGAAAATTTATGTTGATTTCAATGAAAATTTTCAAAATGAAATGTGTCGATTTGTTGGTTTGAAATGACTTTTCATTTCAAAATATCTTATAATTTATTTTTAAAATTTCAAATAAGTTTAAAAATGGTCAAAATCATAACAAAACATTCCAATTTTGTCAAAATGAAGTGTTTCTTTCAAATCCAAACTACTTTTTTTCAAATTTTTGAAGTTGCCAACAAACCAAAAAATTGTTTATTCACCCAGTTCTACTCCCTAGGTAAGTACACTATACTCATACAATCCATATTTGTCAATTAATTCATAATATTTACCAGTTTGTGCCATAATTCATAGATTCATGGATTATAAGGCCAGAAGGGATCATTGTGACTATCTAGTCTGATCTCCTGTATAATATAGTCCATAGAACTTCCCTGAATTAAATTCCTGTTTGAACTGGAGTGTATCTTTTGGAAAAACATCCAATCTTGATTTAAAACTTGCCAGTGATAGGCAATCCACCACAACCCTTGGTATATTGTTCCAATGGCTAATCACCCTCACCGTTAAAACTTGCACCTTATTTCCAATCTGAATTTGTCTAGCTTCAACTTCCAGCCATTGGATCTTGTTATACCTTTGTCAATTAGATTGAAGAGCCCATTATCAACTTTTTGTTTCTCAGGTAGGTATTTATACACTATGACCAAGTCACCCCTTAACCTGCTCTTTGTTACACTCAATGATCTCAATCTATTTAGCTTATCACTATAAGGCATGTTTTACAATCATTTAATCATTCTCATGGCTCTTTTCTAAACCCTCTCCAATTTATCAACATCCTTCTTGAATTATGGATGCCAGTTCTGGAAACAGTATTCCAGCAGTGGTTGCACCAGTGTCAAACACAGAGATAGTATAACCTCCCTACCCCTACTCAATATTCCCCTGTTCACATACTAAAGGACTGCATTAGCCCTTTTGGCTATAGCATCATAATGGGAGCTCACGTTGAGCTGATTATCCACCTGGATCCCCAAGTTTTTTTTTCAGAGTCACTGCTTCCCAGGATAGGCCATACTTACAGGATGGGGGACCCTATCTTCTTTATTCCTGGATTACATTTGGCCATATTAAAATGCAAGTTGCTTGCTTCTGCCAAGCTTACCAAGTGATCCAGATCGCTCTGTATTAGTGACCTGTCCTCATTCACCCAGTCTTTGTGTCACCTGCAAACTTTATCAGTGATGATTTTCTTTTCTTTTAGGTCATTGATAAAAATGTTAAATACCATAGGGCCCAGAACTGATCCCCCCAGAACCCCACTAGAAACACACGCTTCATGATGATTTCCTGGTTATAATTAAATTTTAGCCCTGTAAATTAGCCAGTTTTAATCCATTTTATGTGCGCCATGTTACATTTTGTATCATTCTAGCTTTGACATTAAAATGTTGTGTGGTACCAAGTCAAATGTCTTATAGAAGTCTAAGTACATGACATCACACTATTACCTTTATCAACAAAACTTGTAATCTCATCAAAAAAGATATCAAGTTAGTTTGAAAGGATCTATTTTCCATAAACCCATGTTGATTGGCATTAAATATATTACCTTCTTCTAATTCTTTATAAAAAAGTGTATTTATGATTACATAAAGCTATATAATGAGTTGTAACAGACTTGACTGTTAAATTAGTAAAACTCCACTTTTCATTTCTGAAGGCTAAATAGAGTGCCTAGAAGACTGTCATTGGTTGCTATCAAGTTTGGACAATCTGTTATAGCACATCTGTGAATGGAGTACTCAAAGTTAGTAGTGCTCATGTTAATTGAATGTTACTTATAAATGCAATTACTTTGGATTATAATGAGCAATAAGAGACATTGATTTCACATTCAGTAAGAGTCCTCAAGCTACCTTTTGAACATTTAAACTAATAAAGAAGCTTGGGGTTTCCATACATCATTGTCCATGTTTTGTTTTGTTTGTTGCATGACATAAGGTTACACACAAAATTTCCTTTTAAGAATTCATTTTGATGAATATATTGGAAAGAAAGGAAGGGTTAAAAGTATGGGCCCTGACACTGAGCACCCATCTACACAAGAGAACTGTTCCATTGCTAACTTAACTGATGGGACTGCAGTAGTGTAAAGAGCCATGATGCAGTGCATCCATACTAGTCCCCCTGTTTTGGCTATTGTTTGCCCTCACATCCACACACTGCACTCCAGTCAAACACAGCAATTACAGTGCCCTATGGGTTCCCAGCACCTGGTTCGGAAATCTGGGAGAGGAACTTGAGTCTTGTGGCAGAAGGGTCTGACTCCCACAACACCTGGAGCACTATAAACCCATGCCTAGGGACCCAGGTCCTGGAGTAATGTGATTGCATGATTTGAATTACATGACATGAATCCAAACTTTTAATTAATAAAATAGTAAGATGGAATCCATTTATTTCACAGAACATGAATCCAGATTTATATAGCAACTGGTGGGCGTCTCCAACCCATACGTTGCAAGTGAGTGGGAAAATGAGGTAGGGTGAGTAGATAGGGAAGGCAAACCAAAACAAAGCAGCCAGAAAATAACTGCTGTCTTTAACGGGGTATATACAATTTGGCCAAAATTTTCCAATTGCTGCATTCAGCACTTCTGCTTCACTGGTGGAAACAATGGTGAGAGCACTATTGTAGAGAAAACTTCAAGTGGCTCCTGGAGTTTTCAGCATCATGTTGTCTAACCGCTCTGAGGAAGTCTGTAGAATATGATGCTTAAAATGCTGGTGGTCACTGGTGCCTCTTCTACACTGGCATTCCCCATGTTGGAGCTGAGCCAATGGGAGATTTTAGAATAAGAAGCATAGTGTAAACAAGGCCTAACACAATAGCCTGTACTGCCTGGGCTCGAGTGGGAAATATGCAGCAGTGGCAATATGCATTCCATTCGCAGCACCACATATCAGACCAGGTGGGGGAAGAAGCACACAAAAGGGGTCAGGGAAAAAGGAGGGGAAAACCTGTCCTAATGTTTGCCAGATTCCTCTATTTCATTAGTTGAAGATGAAATCTGAATGTCTGGAACAAAGCTCAAGCAGAAGTACTAGAGCAGCAAGTGACATTCCAAAAAAGTACTGTAAATTACACTGGGCAGGAAAGGCACAAGTAATTAGCACTACACAGATCTCCGTCTCTTGGCTTTTTCTTATAATTAGCAGACAAGCAATTTAAAAACCACAATCTTGCACAGAATCATTATCATTATTTTCCAAAGGGAGCGTAGAATGCTGGCAGGGAATGGATGACTTTTACTTCACTCACTCAGTCTAGTCTCATTACAGAAATTGGTCTGACACTGTTGGGGAAGGGAAATTCAGGAAACAAAAATACAAGTAGCATTTCTCTTTCACATTCTAATTTTCAGTCTTAAAAAATAAATAAAACCACCAGAGAGGCTACCGTTCCTTATCAAGCTCTTCAAAGCAATTTTAAAATATACAGCTACATCCAAAAAAGCCATTTAATAGATGGAATGAATTTTGTGACTGTAAATTATATTTTCTTTAGAAAATCACCATTTAAAATATCAGAGGTCTTTCCCCATCTCAACAGCTCTGATATCTGACACAGTTTTTAAAATATTGAAAAGCTCTCTTTTACTGGTAATAGTTTACTTGCAATTAAATGTTCATTCTAAATTCAATATTCTGTTTAACAAGGCAATTAGAGAACCAATAAATCAGAAATTAATTAACATTTTGTATTGTATTTCTGTCAATCCTCATTTTTTCTCCTCAAATGGCCTCTTTTAAAATGAGGGAATCTTAATATTGTCAAGAAAGGAGGGTGTACACATAGAAGGGTTTTAGAAGCGGTGGCATGGCTTATGTGAGCAGGAGGGCTGGAGCAGCTGGATGAGGCAGGAAAGAGATACTTGTATCAGATGCACCAATGTACCCACGCTTTACTAGGGAAGTCAGCAGGTGATGCACCAGAGCCCAAGACAGAGGCAGCAGGGCCTCCTGTTCCTGTAAGGGAGAAGGGTGTTCTGCTGGGAGAAGGGACTGCTCCAGAGAGAATAATGTGGATTCAACATTGTAATATCGGTGGAAGTATGCTGAAGCTGGGACAAAAATGTAATTTCTCTAAAAATCAGTCCGAATATCAAAGTAGCCTCTCAGGAAGGATATATCAGGACATCCAGTCACCCTAGATTCAGACGAGGCTATATCTTTCTTAGTTTTCAATTCTGAGGACAGAAGTAGGCACAGAGTTTAGTAAAATCTCTGTGTATAAGAACACATTGTTGCATGTTTGAGTTAATTATGACTCAAGATTGTTGAATAACAGGCTCAATTGGAATTATGTAATCAGAGATTATCAATCAGAGATTAGTACAGCACTATACAGAACACGGAAAGAACAATACAGAATACTGAAAGAATAGATATACTATCACCTTTTGATGTGATGATGATGATGATTGATGATAAAGAGCTGGGCATATGTCTCTCCTTCACTGTATCTGGAGGGATGCGGCAGATTCATTCCCCAACTAAATTCCCATATTAGTGTCATTACATAGGGGTTTCCAAACAAAGAAAACCTCTTTCGTCAAAAGAAATATGTTTTGATGTCATTTCTATACATTCTCAGTTTATCTGATTTATGTGTAAAGGCATAATTATTTACAGTGGAAAGGACTAACAAAATAATATAGTTCAGTGGGTCTTTCTTCTCCCATAATTATTCTTTTTTATCTGCTGTAAAAATTATCCCTTATCAGTTTCCCAGGTTTATATATGCTTACATAAGCATATATATATAAAGGGAATAGTTTCCCAGACTATCTGGAGTTCCATGGAAATAGAGGCGCCCAAGATTGTTAAATACAGTCTAACATATAGAATTCCTGAGTGGGGTTACTTATCAATCAAGGACCATTGTTCTGGACCTTAGAATTCAACACTCTTTGTTTACATCCGAAAGATGCTAAAGAATAATTAATGCATAAATCAAATATACAGAAAGTAAAGGTCTAAAAGGGTTAATATTTACTATCAGATACTAAAAACATTTCTCCACAGCCAACCCTTATAAAGTAATTGTCACCATATTTATCCAGTAGAAATCAACATGAGGAAATCTTCTTTGCTTGCAAAAGCAATCTGGCTATGGGAGGGCACCCGGCGGCTTCCAGTTCCACAAAGCTCAAAACACATGATCACTAATTCTATTAATAGAATTCGTTGTGGGCTTGCCTTACATTGTAGTGTTGGTTTAAATACGTGTGTTGCACTGGTGGTCAAGCACTAAATTAGCTCCTTACAGCTTCTTTAACTTGACCCTTCAGCGAGTATAATCCTAACTGGGAATAACGTTAACTAAAGCACATTTATGCTTACACTGAAAGGCTAAGATCACAGCCAAAAAAAAAAAAAATCAATAAAATTGTTCCGCAATGGATTTCGCCAGACAATGTTTTTCAAAAATGGCACACTACTAAAGGGCAAAGATCATATCATTCTTCCAAGTCACAGTTAATGTCTCTAAGGCGTTGTCTACAGCCAAGTGAGATTTTCTGTTGTGCTTCTTAGCGAGGCAACACAAAACTTGCATGTCAGGAGGAAGGGGTATTAAGGTGGTTTTCAACCATCTTTGTGCCCTCCTGAACTTCGGATGCTCTGGGGGCTGCAGGGATGCCTGGAGTAATTTACACAACCTGGGGGCAAATTGAAGTTACAGCAGCTTCTCATGGATGATCTATGGGCCACAATGCTGCCTCAGCACTCCTGTGCTACAGATGCTTCCCCACCCCCCAACATGCCACTTCTTCCCCTAGTCCTGCCCCGATGCACCTCCTCCACTAGGTCATTCACAGCAATTTTCAGAAGGCAACTTCATGGCTGTCTTGCACAGTGACTTCACCACGGGAATCCTGGCCCAGCCAAATACAGGGCTTTTTTAGGGCCCATTTACACTGCTCTGGCTCTTTCACCCAATGACAGTTAAGAAAAGGACTCAGTGTCCTGACACCCAGACTGGTGCTCTGCCCCCTGCTAGTGTGAAACACCACTCCTCAAGGCAATCCTGCAGGATTTAAAAGAGTATATTAAATCCTGTCTCACAATGATTTCCAACATGTAATTGCCAATGCATCTGATTGGACCAATCAGAGACTTTTTAAAAAATTTATGTTAAGAGACTTAGTCTCTTTGAAGAGAGTGGCTATGTTTAAAAAGAAAATCCTTTTAAAATGTCTGTGTTTGAAGGTGCCTCTAGAAGGTAATCTGACAGCACTGAAGTAACTAGATTTTGCAGTTCCTGCTATACAAGATTGTAGCCAATTAGTTCATTTTATCGTCCATTTATCATTGTATTATGTGATGTTATGGTCAATTCATATGGTACTCATGTACAGGTAGAAGACCCTATCAGGCACGGCAGAGTGAATCAGAAGGTCAGCCGTCACTAATAAACTCCCCAAAAATCTCCTAATAAGCTCCCCAAATTCTTAGGCTCCTCTGTACTGCACCATCGACAGAGGATCAGGGGAAATTTGTGGGTTTACCTGGATCACCACCCCTCCTCTCAGTGTACTTTGTAATCCGGCTGCTAACAGCTGAAGGGGAAGGAAGCACCACAAAAGTGGGAAGACTCATGGGACAATCCCACAGGAAACCCCAGCATGAACCTTCCCTCTATCAGTGATCGTCTATTGAACGGTCCATCAGACCCTTGAATATCTCTGAGGATGTGAGTACAACTACAGTCTTAGTCACTGTGTGCATTTTTTGTAAGATTTATATATGCATGTGTAATTGTAACTTTACTTATTACTTTAATAAAACTTGTAGTACAGACACTGGACACTACTGTGCTCATAAACGATGGTCACATAAACACCACCCTATACCAAAAACCTACTGACCGCTATACTTATCTACATGCCTCCAGCTTCCACCCAGGACATACCACTCGATCCATTGTCTACAGCCAAGCTCTAAGATACAAACGCATTTGCTCCAATCCCTCAGACGGAGACAAACACCTTCAAGATCTCTATCAAACGTTCTTAAAACTACAATACCCACCTGCTGAAGTGAAAAAACAGATTGACAGAGCCAGAAGAGTACCCAGAAGTCACCTACTACAGGACAGGCCCAACAAAGAAAATAACAGGACGCCACTAGCCATCACCTACAGCCCCCAACTAAAACCTCTCCAGCGCATCATCAAAGATTTATAACCTATCCTGAAAGACGATCCCTCACTCTCACAGATCTTGGGAGACAGACCAGTCCTCACTTACAGACAGCCCCCTAACCTGAAGCAAATACTCACCAGCAACCACACACCACACAACAAAAACACTAACCCAGGAACCTATCCTTGCAACAAAGCCCGATGCCAACTCTGTCCACATATCTATTCAAGTGACACCATCACTGGACCTAATCACATCAGCCACACCCTCAGGGGCTCGTTCACCTGCACATCTACCAATGTGATATATGCCATCATGTGCCAGCAATGCCCCTCTGCCATGTACATTGGCCAAACCGGACAGTCTCTACGCAAAAGAATAAATGGACACAAATCTGACATCAGGAATCATAACACTCAAAAACCAGTAGGAGAACACTTCAACCTCTCTGGCCACTCAGTAACAGATCTGAAGGTGGCAATTTTGCAACAGAAAGATTTCAAAAACAGACTCCAACAAGAAACTGCTGAGCTTGAATTGATTTGCAGATTAGATACCATTAACTCTGGCTTGAATAGAGACTGGGAATGGCTGAGTCATTACACTACTTGAATCTGTTTCCTTATGATAACTATCCTCACACCTCTTGTCAACTGTCTGTAATTGACCATCTGGATTATCACTACAAAAGGTTTTTTTCCTGCTGATAATAGGTCATCTTAATTAATTAGCCTCTTAGATCTGGTATGGCATCTTCTCTGTATGTATATATATATACTCTTATTATATGTTCCATTCTATGCATCCGATGAAGTGGGCTGTAGCCCACGAAAGCTTATGCTCAAATAAATTTGTTAGTCTCTAAGGTGCCACAAATACTCCTGTTCTTTTTACAGATAAGACTTTGTACTTGTGATTGTGATCACTATACTTGGACTTCGTATGTTCTTAGAGTCTCCAAATTTGAGAAAAGCACCAGAGGTGATTTTCTTTCTGTTGAGCTTGAAACTGTGGCAACCAGAGCTGAACGTATGGTGGCGTAATAAAAGAATTACTACATTCAAGTTAATAAATAAAAAGGCTACAGGATGCATTCTGAGAAACAGTACACTGTCTGATGTAAATTGTAAAGTGCACATTTGGTGTTAGTGGTATTTGTTGCTACTGACATGGTATACTTATTAGAAAGCTGTATTCTCTCCCATGCCCTCTCTTCTACTTTATTTTAATTTGTGGTATAGTACATAGGAGAGGAACCAATTTAATGTTTTTATACCTTTGAAGAAATAAAAAAATTAAAATTTGGTGTTGTGGTGACATTTACAAGCAACTTGATCTGCATTAATGGAATGCAGAATGTCTAATATGGCTGTATGAGTTAAAATTTGTTTTTGGGAGGTTTTTTTTTTTTTTTAAAGAAAAACCTCTATTCAGGGGGGTAGGTCTGGCTTCATGATTTATTTGTCCAACTTAAAGATGACCTCCTAACTCAATAGATGAAGATCCATGCCATTCGGAAGTTATTAGGTCTCCTGAAACTAAATGCCAAAAGAAATGATGGACCTGCATGAAGTATTGCCCTTTCATTAACCACTTCATCCAATCAAAAAGAAAGTTAAGAAGTGAAGAAGAAAATTGTCAGAGGAAGGATAGAGACTATATGGCTCTTTCTGAGCACATGTTCAGTGGAGTTTTCCATCCCACCACCCAAGTAAGGCCGCTCTGTCTCCAAAACAGCTCTCCATTTTCCCTACCCAACTTTGGCCCCTCAAAAGGTGTCCTGTAAAGCAGTGGTTCTCAAACTTTTTTTTCCCCGCGGACCACTTGAAAATTGCTGAGGGTCTCGGTGGACCACTTAATGATCTTTCCAAATGTTGTTTGTACCATCAGATAACTATTGTAAAGCGTTTTGAATAAAAGTGCTATATAAAAAAACATGAATAATAATTAACGTTTTTTTTGTTCTACAAATAAAAGCACACAACTCAGATTTTAATATCAGTAGTCTGACTTTTCTAATGCAATGGATATACCCTCTCTCCCGCTGCAGCAGCCCCCAAGCTGGGGCTGGGAAGGAGGGGGCTCTCTCCCCAACATAGCAGCCACAGAGCTGAGGCTGGGAAGGAGGGCTGGAGAAAGGTTGGGAAGGAGGGCTGGAGCTGGGGAAAGTCGCCTCTTTCTCTGGCTACCACAGCCCTGCACATGCCAAATTCCCCCCACTCCCTCTTCCCACCCCACTGCCCCCTCCCACCTACCCCCTATTCCCCCCCAGGCCACCACCTCACCTTACATGTGCGTCTTCTCCAGGGTCCATGCACCTAATTAGTAGAGCCATGCCTGCGCGGCTCCACTAATTAGTTGGGCGTCCCTTCATTCTCTTGTGTGTGGCTGCCCAGGTGCACATCTTAGAGGGAACTCTCTGCGGACCACCTAAATGGAGCTCACAGACCACTGGTGGTCCACTATTTGAGAACCTCTGCTATAAAGGATTTGCTGAAAATTAAATTAGTTTCTATGATCCCAAAAGATGAAAAATTATCATTGTTTAAAATGTATTCATTATTGTAGCTTCAAAGGTGAACTACAAAAGCTAAATCAAAATCTGATATATTTCATACCCAGATTTACATGCTGAATGCCCCCAACCTGTCTGTAGTTGACAATGATCTAGAAATATGAATTTTAAACTATCCTCTTTAAAATTATTTTTTCTTTTCTGAAATTCTCCTAGGCCTCCCTGGGCTGAAGAAGATGTCCTAGAAGAGTGCTCTGTGACTTAGGAGCTGAGATGCCAAGGTGTTTGGCACCTTATAGTTACATCTGTAATTTTCAGGCATGCAAAAGTGGAAGAAATGTTCTCTGGTAGCTACAGTTGCAGCAGTGTAGCAAATAGTCTTAGCAACTATAGTGTTCAAACAAAGTGGTCTGGCAATTCCTGCACCTTTATTGCCACTTGTCCTCCTTGTTTTTCTTCATTTTCCTATAGCTCGTTGGTTCTTTTCCACTTCCTCCAGGTCTTTCTTCCCTTTCTGCTCCTGTGGTCCTTTCTTTCTCCATTGAGCCTTGACTCCTACATCCCATTTTGCACATTTAATACACATGCATGGTGCCATCTATAGCTATTGCATGATGCTGATGCTCAAAACTTTTCCTTCTCCGATTTACAGGGAAATGGCCAAGAGGCATCAGACATTGGTGATATGATATGTGCCCTGGATTACACTTAACACAGGGATACTGCTTCTTGTGTCTTACCATCCTTTTAATATTTCCAGATTTTATTAATCGTATACTTTTCTTTATACATGCACAGAAGCTGTGGCTGAATGGGTTTCCCTGTAAAAAACCCCTGATAAGGTCCATGAGACCTTATCACTGACAGACTATACACAGTAAAATTTCCTTGTTGACACACGTCTAAGCTCCTTGAAACATACTGTTTTCTCTCCAAAGACTGTAACTGAAAGTTATAGCTTATAAAAATTGATTTATTCTTGCTGAAGGACTATTTAAAATGATCTGAACTAACTGAAATTTAAAGTTTAAAAACCACATCAATAGTTCTCATCTCAACATTTATGTAATGGGGAGGCTTAGAACAGAGCAATATGATATAATTTTAAAATGAATTCAACAGTTGTTTTTGCTCCTTTAGAGTACAGTTATTGTCTGTCATACAATTAAGTGAGTATGCTAGTGACAGAATACAGAAAGCAATAGGGAGTACAGACAAGCCCAGAAGCTTCATGTAGTCTGTAAACCTTTGACTCACCACAGTGAGAGAAAACCTGTCTATTGTATTAGAAAGAGTGAATTAAAGAGATGACCAGGTAGGAATAACAAGTACAATACTGCATCACTATATTGCACTGGGTATGAATCAATACATATGGTGCCCTGCCAATGATATACTACACTATCATGCATACGCTATAGCTTGTTTAACGGTAAATGTAAGCATTTCATTTAAAATTGATAAAGTCAGCAGTAAGATAACAAAAGAACTTGAAGAACTGCATTGAATGAATGAAAGGAAAGATGCCTATGCAGCTTCACAATAGCTTTGGCGGTTGTCAGAAGCATCTTCAATGTAGCTAGCATTCCCACTCCAGCTACTGTATTGTCCTTATTTCCCACTAGCTCCCCAGGCCCTTCCACCATTGGTTCTTCCATTGCACCACATTATTTTGCCCTCCATGTCTTCAGAATGCTTGTACTGCAGCTGTTAAAATTGCAAATTGTACCTGGAAACTTGCTTTGTAAGACCCAGCTCCATCAATTTTCATTGAAAAATATAGTACAATAAGTCTTTCTACTTAATTTCAAATCAGTCTAATACAGATACTAAGGATTTAGGCCTTATGTATCCTCCGTCACCTTTTTCTCTTCAAGTAAGAGCACAGCTTAGATCAATAGCAGGAAATGGAAGATTCTCTTAATCTCCAGAGAGAAAGGAAGTGCATGTCATGTTTTGGATTGGTGAATCTTGCTACTTGAAACCAGATTTCCAAATAGTATATGTTGGTTTTTTTATCTGTCTAAATACTTCAGTACAAATGGCAATGTTTTAACATTGATAAATATAGGAAGGAGGGAACCTTTTGTTGTTTTTTCCCATTAGATACAGAGCAGGCACCAGCAGTGCCACATATCAAGGGAAAGTGGACTTTCCAGCCATTTTTCTAAACTCACACCAATCTGATCATCACATCTAATTGCTGAGTCACAGAGATCTGGGGAACATAGCATTCTCAAGCATGATTGTGATGAGTGCAGCATAAAATTTTAAACAGATTAGATAGATCCTATCTCTTCTACAAAATCCTTATGTGAACAATTAAAATGCTCAGAAATCTTATCTTTAAAAAGACACTTATCATTAGTTTTAGCTGCTGATTTGTTCAAAGTTTCAAAAGATATGCAATATGAAACCTGCTTGCATAAATATACATGTAATTGTTCAGGCTTTCTTCTTCCTTCATTGTCTCTTTGTACATAAGGAACGTGAGAGTTTTGAAAGCTATCTTCAGACCCTTCTGTAATTTCTCTATGCACTTTGACAGATTTTTAATGGACATCTATTTTATTAGTTTTGTTTGTACTTGATGCTTCCTCAGGTAATTTTTAATCTAGTTTCAACCTTCTGCTGCAAAAGTAAAGGTATTTCGGGGGGGGAGGGTTGTGTATCTGTCAGAGATGACTGCCTCACTCTTTGTGTAGACTGGAAAACATTTTGCTGACCTTCATTGTCTCTTGCAATATTTTTCCAGTAGTTCTCTATGTCTTCCTGTTAGCTCTTTGCCATGTATTGCCCCAATTACAGTGCAGTAGAAAGAAAGAGTTCATCAAAGTTCCCCCAGAGTGTTGAAAAATCCATCTCAAGAAATCCTCTTTATTTCTTCATATTGTAATACCTCACAGTTATGGTTCTTGTACTTGGCTTTCTTCTCATTATCTTCTCAATTTGAGAACTTCTGGTTCATTTACTTTTGCATTGTTTCCCCATTCAAATTGTGACGATATCTGCAGGACATTTATTTCCAACCACAGCTTATTTTTATGTTAATTTGATCTGAAACCAGTTTTTTACCCCGCATCTTTGATTATCCTAGCATAATCCACAGAAAGAGCTAAAAGATTGCCTGAGCTTGCTGTAAAAAAAATAATTAACCAAATGCCTAGTTTGAGGAGGGAGGATGGATTTCAAGATGCACATAGATAAAGAAAACGTCATTATTTTCGGAATTTGAAATTAATTGCTATTTTGTAAAGGTGGAAGTCCTCTGTGGCCAAGTCCCAGGATTGCTCTTGAGGAAAGGGAGGCGCCTGTCTCTCTAGGGAGCACTTCCTTCCTCAAAATCTTCCAGACCTCTGCAGAGTGGATGATAAGAAACTGTTTGTCTTTCACACATACCACACTATTGACCTGAGCTGAATCTGAATGGATCTTGCATGGTGGGAAAAGCAACCTGGATTCCAAATTAGTGGGCTCCTTGAAGAAATGCTATACCAGTTATGGCCAGGCCCCCAACCAAGAGTCATGATCTCAGTATGAAGAAATATGGTTACATCAAATGTTTCTTTTTGTTATGGTTTTGTTTCTCTAAAAAGGAAGAACTATGACAATAGTACACCTGCTTACCAAAATAGCTCTATATTTACACAGTGTAGCATATTCTATATGAACACTTGTTGGGGTGGGTCCTTGTTATTCTTCTATTAACTTAATCTACAATTGCTTCTTACGTGGAAGGTTTGTGAGAAGTGCCTGCAATGGCCAAAACTAAAAGTGGGGCCTCAGCATAAATATGATCTTCGTGGGTCAAAGTAATGATGGAGAAATCATCTTTATAGAATGGAAACATTTCCCCATAGACTTGCTGATATAGACAAGTCTATTAACAGCATATTAAAGTTTGATACCATTCTAATCTACCCATGGCATTTATTCCATTATTGAAGTAACTGGGAATCTGAATAAAAATGTCTAATTATATATGGGGTTGTTGAAAGAGACAGATGTGCATTTCTATTGATATATGCTGTTGGAATAGACTATTGTCCATTCTCTGTAAAATTCTATTAATCAGAATGCAGGACCAAATAGCCAATATTGTCCCAGGCTTCTCTTGCTATTATATGCAGTAGTTCCAGCATTTTCCTGAAAACCTCCACATACCATAGAGTTTTGTCTGGGGATTATGTGAGCCTCTGACAGAAGCTAATCATCAAAAGAAATCCATAGCTACTAATTGTTGTGGTTCATGGGGAATATATTGAGATGATTATCAAATTAATCAAGTTGGCATTGAAATACATTTCACTGATCTGCTTACTCGGTGTACAGTGTCTTCCTTCCGTCACTTCCGTAAATGACTAACACCATGTTTTTGCTCAGCACCCAAATGAATCACTATCTGAACAGCCTTTGTTTGGAAGTGACAGCAAGCACAGTTCAAGGCAAGAATCAACAATCCCATCCTCTTTGAGAATAAATATTATAAAAAGAGACCAGTCCCTCTATAGTTAAGCTTGAAGCCAGCTTTCTATTATAAACCCAATTCTGACACACTCCCACATTCAAAAACAATTTTGAAAAAACAACCCTTATCTCCTTGAAATTTAATATGGATGCCCTTATGCAACTGTAGAGTTTTTCTAGATATTTTGAGAGAAATTGTTGGGCAAGGCATTGAAGAGATATGAAGTTTAAAAAATTAATGTTTTCATGTCTTTAAACTTTCCCTTACTTATCTGAAAAAAACATATTAAGTTAGAAACTCAAATATTTTTGTCCTGTTTGCCTCTGTGAGGAGCTAAAGAGATACAATCAGATTTTTTTTTAAAATCAGTTCTGTCTGAAATGTTTTTGTCTACTCTTATAGTAAGTACAATACTGACTATTATGACAAAGTTTTAAAAATATATTTTTCTCTATATTTGCCTTTGTTTACTGTGTGCTTTGGGAGTACTTTATGTATAGTCAACGTCATTCTTCCTCAAATAATCTCAAAGAACAGGGAAAACTGTTATGCCTTACCCAACAATTTCTATAATGTCCTCTCTTTTATTTTTAATTGATACATATGTAAAACCTGAACTCCATGTTACCTAAGATTTTTTTTTTTGTCTAGGAGTAGATATGTTAATTTAATAAATACTGTAAAATTAATAATAAATATAATAAATATCTGGGTTCAGGAAGGAATGTTTGCCCTGGGGTCAGATTGGCAGAGACCTTGTGGTTTTTTCGCCTTCCTCTGCAGCCTGGGGCACAGATCCCTTGCAGATATAAACTAGGGCATATGGTCGATTCTCTGTAACTTGAAGTCTTTAAACCATGATTTGAGGTCTTCAGTAACTCAGCCAGAGGTTAGGGGTCTATTACAGGAGTGGGTGGGTGAGGTTCTGTGGCCTGCAATGTGCAGGTGGTCAGACTAGATGATCATGATGGTCCCTTCTGACCTTAAAGTCTATGAGTCTATAAATCTCACTCTTATACATCTTTCATCCAAAAGTAGTACTAACTACACAAACCCCATAGAGTACTTATACAAAGACACTGTTCACTACCACTGAATTGAAATACTGTAGTTTAGGTGATACTACAGTCTGCTTCAGACAGAGACAGGCAATACATTTAGGACCCCATGCAGGACATTTTCAACCTGTTCTATACCCAGCATTATCACTAAACTGTTCTTTGCCTTCATCTATGCATCAATTTGTGTCAGTTTTGTAACTCTGGCTGTAAACTGGCCCTTTAGGCAGTTTGTCAGGAAATTAATGTAAAAATTGGAGGGGTTTTAAGTCCTGCCTTTGCTACAAATTTTGCGATATAGGAAGACTGTTGCTCACAAACATGTTGCATAGTGCCAAAAAATGTAACTGCCAGATATGATGATTTAGAGGAACATACTGTAGCGCATGCTATATGGGACTATATAACTGGTCTAAATAGTCTGGCAGTAGCCAATACCGGCACCATCAGGAAAATGTGAAAAAACTCTTAATGCATGTTTTCATTTGTACAGTGTTGTACACATGGCCAAATTACTTCCTGTGCCTCTCAGATGATCAGCATGTAGTAACACTGAACACTTACACAGTACTATTCATGTTCCAAATGCTCTACACACATTAACTAATTAATCCTCACAATACTCCGGTGAAGTAGGTTAGTAAGTATTAGCATATACCCTGAAGCATGAGATTTGATTACCTTTATCGTTATTTTAGCTCCTATGTTACTAGTGGTCATAAAAAGTTCCAACGATGTTTTTATATCCAGTGACACCATTTGCGCCGAAGGCCTCCTGTGGCAGTGAATTCTACAGGTTGGGCATGAATCTAGGAATATTTGTTTTTATTTGTTCTAAATCTATTGAGTAAACCATTGCTCTGATATATTGACACACTAGAAGAAGAGACTAAAAAGTTTTCATTGTGTCTTTATTTTGAATACTGTGCCTCAGTACAGAATAATCCTGGCATTTTTTATATCTTCTCGGACAAGTCCAAATTCAGCTGTGATTATCACTGAAGTAAACAGAGATCCAGAGTGTAAATCAGAGTAGATTATGTCCTTTATGGAGAAAAGTCTTTCCATATCTTTAACCATTTGCATTGCCATTCTTTGGACTATCTCGATCCCTGCTATATATATATTTTAAGGGAATGTCCAAAACAGGATACATTACCCTAGACGAAAGCATACCATTAGTTCAGCATAATGGCATTACTGTACAGTGGAGTCACATCATACGCGCATTTAACTTACGTGAATTCAACTATACGCGCGCAATAAGCGTATGCCCCGGAGTGAGCGTGAGATAGAAGACGTGACTCTGCTGTTCCCTCAGTCAGTCTCAGTTCCTGCGTGCCTCTCATAGTGTGAGCATCTCGCCAGGCTGAGTGTGATTCTAGTGTTTAAAGATACATATTTTTCGTACAACATGGCCCCTAAACGCAAGCCAACTACTTCATCTGGTGCTCAGCCGAAGAAACAGCAATCTGTTCCAATGCTGGAGGAAAAACTGGCTGTGTTGGACTTATTGAGAGACGGTATGTCAGTCTCCAATGTGGCACGTAAATATGGCCGCAACGAATTTAGCATCCGTGCCATCAAGATTCGAGAGAGAGAAATTCGTCAAGCCGTGGCATCAAGTGCTCCAATAACTGCTAAGGTGACGAGTCAGGTGCGTGATAAGACTTTAGTGAAGACTGAAAAGGCATTATACTTATGGCTGGAAGACATGAACCATAAACGTGTGCCTATCAATGGCAACATGTTGCGAGAAAAGGCTCTTAGCCTCTATGCACTGTTCAAACCTCCCGCTGAAGAGGGACAGCCTTCTGATGAGAAGGAATTCAAAGTCAGCCAAGGTTGGCTTAACAGTTTTAGGAACTGCTTCAACCTCAAAAACGTGCAGACTACTGGTGAAGCTACATCTGCCAATGAAGAGGCAGCAAAATCCTACCCCAAACAATTAAAGAAAATCATAGAAGAAAAGGGCTATCTTCTGGAACAAGTTTTTAATGCTGACGAGACTGGGCTCTTCTGGGAAAAAATGCCCAACCACACTTACATTTCAAAATCAGAAAGACAAGACCCTGGCTTCAAAACAGCTAAACACCATGTGACTGTGTTGTTTTGTGGCAATATGGCTGGGCATTTAATAAAGCTGGGCTTGCTATACAGGGCTGCAAATCCCCATGCCCTAAAAGGCAAGAACAAAAATCTCCTGCCTGTATTCTGGCAATAAAATAAAAATGATGACAGTATTATTTCTGGATTGGTTCCACAAGTGTTTCATTCCGGAGGTCAAGCGGTACCTCGAAGAGAAAGGACTTGACTTTAAAGTGTTGCTGATCATAGACAATGCTCCTGGCCACCCTGAGGCACTCCGGTTTGCGCATAATGACGTTGAAGTCATCTTTCTCCCACCCAATACCACCTCCATCCTCCAACCTCTCGACCAAGGCGTGATTCACTGTTTCAAGGCCACGTACACGAGGCTTACGTTCTCACGGATGCGTAGCGCTATGGATGCTGATCCCAATCTTAATGTGATGGAGTGTTGGAAGTCCTTCAACGTTGCCGATTGCATCACTTATATTAAACAGGCAATGGATGCAATCAAGCCTGAAACAGTTAATGCATGTTGGCGAAACCTATGGAAAGAATGTGTGAATGATTTTAAGGGTTTCCCGACCATTGACAAAGAAGTGAAACGCATTGTTCAGGTGGCCAGGCAAGTGGGTGGTGATGGCTTCGTCAACATCCTTGAGGAAGAAATTGAAGAGTTAGAGGAACTGATAAAATCATCTACAGAAGACGAAGATGATGACGACGAACAGGAAGAGCCAGCAAGTTGGAATCTTCATAAATTTGCTGAAGTGTTCCAAGCAGCGAAACACTTTAATTATTTAATTTCTGAATACGATCCCTCTATGGAACGAAGCCTCAAAATCACACATAGTATTACGGACGATTTGAGACCGTATCAAGAAATGTTTGAGCAGCTCAAGAGACAACAGCGACAGTTGCCGATCACCATGTTTTTCAAGAAAAAACAACCAGCAGCAGATAAGCCTGGCCCATCAACTCCTGGATCAACATCAAGCCCTGATGACCCCCCAATAGTGTCATCGTCGTCGTAGACTAACAAGAATATCCAGGATGAATGGTGAGTGGTTAGGTTTACTGTTTTCCTTTTTTATTCTTTCATTCTTCCGTCTCTCTCGCTCTCTCTCTCTTTTATGTAATTAAAAACACAGTACTGTACAATTATATTTTGCATATGTACTCTTTATTATATACTGTACATTACTGTATACATATTACTGTACAAGGTTGTATACTGTACACAAAACCATGTATACTGTACTTCATGGGCGATTTAAGGGATTTTCAAGGGTAATTTTGACTATACGTGATTTTCGCCTTACGCGCTGACTTTAGAACCTAACCCCCACATAAGATGCGACTCCACTGTATCTTGTGTCCCTATTTTAAGGCACCCAAACATCCTATTTGTTTTGTAATGCCACTACCCAGTGGGCAGATATCTTCATTGAACTATCCATAATGATTCATTGAGCTATCCATAGTTTTCCTTCAGGGCATCCCACAAATTCAAAGCCCACCAGTGTATCTGAGAAGTTTATACTACTTTTTGCCAATGTGCAGTAATTACATTTACTCAAGTTAATTTTTTTCAGCCATCAACCTGCCCAATCAACCAAGTTTAAACATCTAGAGCTTCTCAGTCCTACATAGTTTTACTAAAAACCAACAACTTAATGTCATCAGCAGATTTCACCAACTGGATGCCTCTTCCTTCCTTCCCCAAAAATTAAAGAATACATTAAAACACTGGACTCAGTACCAATCCTATTAAGTTCTCTTCACTCTGAAGGGCAACCATCAACTATAATTTGGTATCCTATTGCTTGGCAGTTTTTAATCTGCAACAAGACTTCACTCTCTTGTCTTGTGGTTATACATTTTCCTTAAAGATAAACTGAAGAGTTACAAGTTAAAAACATGTTTGTAAGGTTCCAAAAGCAGAATCTATTAAATGTCTATTAAAAAAAAATCAGAGGGGTAGCCATGTTAGTGTGGATCTGTAAAAAGCGACAAAGAGTCCTGTGGCACCTTATAGACTAACAGACGTATTGGAGCATAAGCTTTCGTGGGTGAATACCCACTTCGTCAGACGCATGACTCTTTGTCCCTTTTTAAAAAAAAAATGTAATTAACACAGTAGTTTTACAAAATTGCTTCTTAAATTCCTGAGAAATCTGAGCACCAGATTTTCTGGTTTTCTCTGAAACAATAAGTGACACCACAATTACCATAATATAAAGCATGGGAATGAAAACAGGTATATAAAATTAAATGGTTCTTTCAAACTCAAGCTTATGGTACTGTATTTCTGATGACGACATTTACCCTGGCAAAGAAACCAGAAAGTCTGCAGTTCAGATTTCTCAGAATCTTTGAGAGCTTGAGACAAAAGGCACCATAGAAGTGGGAAGTATTCCTATTCTTATTACTGAGGTGATTATATGCATTTTATTGAAATACAAAGCTTGTTTCAGTTTTAAACAATGGATTATATATAGTGTACTGATTTCCTGGTTTGGAACCTTATCAAGGAGCTTGGAATTTTTTTTCTTCAAAAATCTTTATCTTTCACCGCTAGTATTCTATTCTGAGTGAGATTATCAAATGTTCTTTTTTTAAAATCCTAGTAAATTTTATACATTCGGTCATTTTACCTCCCAGTTTATCAACTATTAGAAATGCATAATCTTTATGTAAGAGCTGCATAATCTTCTCTGATAAAAACTGTGCTGGTTTGATCTGATTAGATTATACTTAATCAAGTGTACTTTTCTAATCTTACAATCTAAAACCCAGATTCTGCAAATACGTATGCATGTGAATGCAATGGATCTATTCACATGCTTAAAGTTAAGCATGTGCTTAAGTGCTTTGCTGGATCAGCACCTTACAGGATTGTGTCCTTAATGTATAAGAATGTAAAGTGGGTTAAGGATTCTTCCTTAGGCGATTCAGTCTCTGTTAAATTCACACTGAATCACCATGGAAGTGCCTTTGGAATGGGAATTTCCATAGTAATGATAAATGAATATATATATATACACACATACACATAGTTTATCATCTACTTTAATTGGCTCTTCACTTGAATTCTTAAAGAATGTCAGCAGACCAGTGGATAAAGGAGAACCAGATGACAATTTATTTGGATTTTCAAAAAGACTTTTCAAAGTCTCTCACCAAAAGCTATATAAGGAACTAAGTAGTCATAGGATAAGAGGCAAAGTGCTGTCAGGTATCAGAAACTGGCCAAGAGATGTAGAGAGAATAAATAATAATAATAACAACAACACCTTCCTCTCATATAGAGCCTCTCATCAGTAGATCTCAAAGTGCTTTATGAAGTAAGCTTCATTATCTCCATTTTACAGATGAGGAAACAGAGGCCCAGAGAGTGGTGAAATGACTTACCCAAGGTCACTCAATAGCCCAGCATCTTGATTATTGCAACATCCTTCTCTCTGGCCTTGACAAGTGCAATCTTGTCCAATGTTGCTGCAAAGATCATCCTCCTTGCCTCTCGCTTTAACCATGTTTCCCCTCTCTTTGCATCCCTCCACTAGCTCTCGTTTCTCTATTGCATCAAACATGCTTGTCTTCACCTTTCAAGGTCCTCCATAGTCTATCCCCACTCTACTTATCATCTCTCATTTGCTATTGAGATGTTGACTCTTGCCTCCACTTGACCTATGGTGCCAGCCTCCCTTGCCCACTTGTTAAACTTCCTCCCATGCTGCCACTCAGGCTTGGGAGAAGCTGCCCATAAACATCCACAAAGCTAACTCATTATCCTCTTCCAAAACCCTCCTTAAAACACTTCATTGGCATGATGCCTACAAAGAAAACCCCAAAACTGACAATGACTAGACAACTGGTGCGCTGAAACTACGGCCTGTCGTGCTGACCAGTCATCTCATTGTTTCCTTTTACTCCCTAGTATCAGAGGGGTAGCAGTGTTAGTCTGTATCCACAAAAACAACGAGGAGTCCAGTGGCACCTTAAAGACTAACAGATTTATTTGAGCATAAGCTTTCATGGGTAAAAAAAAAACACTTCTTCAGATGCATGGAGTGAAAATTACAGATACGGGTATCTGAAGAAGTGGGTTTTTTACCCATGAAAGCTTATGCCCAAATAAATCTGTTAGTCTTTAAAGTGCCACCGGACTGCTCATTGTTTTTCTTGTACTCCCTGACTGCCTTATCCATCTGCTGTCTCTTGCCTTATATTTTGATTGTTTGCTCTTTGGATCGTGGAACATCTTTTTGTTTTATGTTTGTATAGCACATAGCACAATGGAGTCATTATCCATGACTGGGGCTTCTAGGTGTTAAAGTAGTAGTTGCTGCAGTAATAGTTATTATTATACTATTAATACTAATATTAAAGTGACTTATTTCTCTCCATTCTGCTTGTCCTGTTTTGAACTATCGTGCAACCCCATTTTATTCTTTTTTTATTGACTCTGATTCTCACTTTGCCTCTCTCACTTTCATATAAATTAAAATGTCACTGCTACCACCAGACTAAGACAAAATGAGACTGATACTTTTATTTCAAAGTCAAGTTAAATTTCTAATTTCTAACTAATATTATGGACAATGTCCAGCTTTTTAACCTTTTAATACCAAAGAATAATATCTAGGATTTCTTTATTTATTCACTGTTCTGCTAAAAGGCATCTTGCTGCTGCGCATCATGGGTCATGGGGGAGAAAGAGATTACCCTTTGCAAGGTCACTACTTCCCCTCCTGTGCATATGGATGGGGAATGGGTGAACATAGCCCTGACCCCATCCTCATGGCAAACTTAGCCGAGCTGACACAGAGTGGGAGGGTTATTTCCCACTGCTAATAAATCAGGAGTTATAGCTTTGTTAATGGAACGGGAAACCCTATTGGAATAAGTAGTAAGAATCAAAATGGGGGAATTTTTTTTTAAAAGGTTGACCCCCAAAATTAAATTTAAAAATGGTTAAGACTAGATTTTTACGTTAGCGTTTTATAAAGTACAAGTTCAGATTATTTTATGTAGTTCTGGTAAATCCCTTTTGTTTGTTTACTAAGAGGAGAAATTCAGCATTTCCATGAGAGTGAAACGTTGATGACCATTTGCTAACACATGGAAGTAAAAAAAAAAAAAAAAAAATCCAGATTTTTTTAAGTGCTTTGGTAATCGTGCCAATGAAAGACACTACTATGATGTTATTTCACAGGCATGAATGAAACTTTAGGGACTGCAAGATGTAAATGATTAGCGGATCAATCTGCATCTACCTAGACATTTTAGATCAATTTTCATATTGTTTCCCCATTCTAACCTAATGCATATGCTCTTAGTATAACTCAAGGGATCTCAAACAAAATAAGGTAAATTATTTAAAATGATTTGGGTGTCTATTATGCTCTGACATAAAAACCTGCCTGTCATTACCTAACACAAACTTACCCACAGAACAGGAAAAAAAAAAATATTTGGAATACTTAATGAATATATATTTTGCTATGATGATGATTAAAATGTAGCACCTAGCAATAACTACTGTCATTTATTTGAAAAGATGAAGCAAATATCCCATTGGGAACTGTGAGTTCCAGGGTTTATAATATAACTCCCAAAGACCCATAATTCATTAGCCCTAACAATGAATAACAAAATAACTCTAAAAGGCATCAAGTATCAGAGGGGTAGCCGTGTTAGTCTGTATCCACAAAAACAATGAGGAGTCCGGTGGCACCTTAAAGAATAACAGATTAAAGACCATCTGTTAGTCTAAGTGCCACCGGACTCCTTGTTGCTTTTCTAAAAGGCATGGCATAATCAATATCCTGAGCTACACATGACATAACTTTTTTTTTAAATGCCAATATATCAGGAGGTTGTTTAGATATTTTTCAGCAGAGAAAACTATATACATTTTAAATTAAGTTAACATTTTAGCTCTTAATGCAATGGAATGGCATTTTTTTCCCACGTGGAGATTTTTTTTAATTAAATTGATTTATCATGTACAATAAGAAGGTGACAAGTGAAATTCTACCTTTATGCATCTTGATTAGTAAACCTCAGTGCAGTGAACTTTTTTTATTCAAAGAAATTAACACTGACAACTATGGATTAAAAGCTATCAGGCATTAAACTATTAAACCTTCACTTCTTTTTACTTCCATTAAACAAAAAGATTTTGCAAACTACTTGTCCATTAAATTATCAATAATGTATCAGTTTACCCCTGCTAATGGAAGTCTAAATAGTCAACACATTGTGAAGACACGACTCACAAGGTCATATTTCCACCCCTCTAATCAAAATGGTATCTTAGCAAAAAAAAAAATCATAGTACTGTATTGTTTGTCTACTGAGTCAGTTTAGACAATATTGCCAAATCTACAGGGGGGAGGGGAGGAAGGCAATTTATGCAGGCCCTGGCACACAATTAAAATGCTAGCATGACATTCACTGCTCATGCTCCAGTGCTGTATACTGTGGGGGGTATCACCTGCGTATCCAAGTACTTTTATGTATCCCCATCACCATAGTGCCTGAATGCCACCCAAGTATTTGAAAAAGAAATCAAAATAATCAACCCTCTTCCCAGCCTAAAGGAGAAATAGCTTGATTTGTTTATAGTTTGTGTAGCTGGATAGTAAAGAAGTTATTGAGGAAAAGCAAAGTCAAAGAGGTGAGGGGGTTTTGCATTTAGTTCTGAAAGTGGTTAATTCAATGGTAATTATTATCTCTTGAGGCATTGACATCCATAGTCTAGGTTCAGCTCCAGTGAAAATTCTGTCTCCTGCACACACAAGAAGAACCTGAACCTTTTCAGGGCATTTCCATTCACCTCTGCAGCCTCTTGGAGATGGGATATGAATATTTTGTGATCAGTGCTATCACATACCATAGAGAACTACAGCAGAATGAATATGGATGTATTTCCCATGTCTGAGGGCAGGATCAGGTCATCCATCAGAGCAACAAGTGCTGTCTATGTATTGTGCACTGGCCTGAAGCTTGACTGAGAAGAAAGATTCAGGATACTGGCAACTGACAGGTGGAGCTGGAGACGGAGACTGTTTTTTTGCTACCTTCTTGATTAGTTTTATGAGATGCTTCATGCTATCTGAGCTCTGTGGTGATAACCTAAGGCCCTGGGGAAATCAAGAAGTCTCCCCTGGCATCTCCGCCCTAGAGGGGGCACATCACAGTTTCCTCTCCCTTCCTGTTTAACAAAAAACCTCCATCCACTATTTCACTGAGTCCCTCTATCAGCACACTCATCAGTATACAACTTATTCTACCCGCTTACACCCCCTCCAGGGACCCATTCGGCTGGCATGACAGAGTAGTGTCAGGAAGATGAGGGTAGGGTAGTTTGCCGAGTGTAATGCCTTATAATAGAACAGCTTTGCTGGGGATCCCAACTGACCCAGTCTCTATTTTGCACCAGTATAGCAGGAGATTAAAAGGCTAAGGCATTCTAATAACAGAGGAGATGAGAAAATGATAAACTGTTGGTCAGTTGTAGACATGCATGCTGATACTGTATACAACTAATTGCCTGATTTTCTTTCTTGTAATGCTCTATTCCTCAGTAAGGAGCCACAGTGAAACAACATTTTAATGCACACTGCTATAATAATTTACTACATGTATTTGGTTAATGGGCAGTATAAAAGGAGGCATTCAGTTCAGCTTCCAAGGATTCTGACTGCAAATATCCAGTACTAACTCCATGTGTTGGGAACTATTGGCCAGTTTACTTTTTCCCTGATCTTAACACTTATACTAGGTTAGGAAAAATAAAGAGAAAAATCTATATGATGTTTTCCTTATTTTCAGATTTTTTTGAAGTAAAATGTTGACAAAGTTAATGTACACTGGGCTTTGGAAGTGTGTTGTGTCCTAGTGTCTGCAGGTGCTGTTGGGAAAATAGCATTTGCAGCTGTCTACCAGCAGTCACTGAAATTTACAAGTGTTCCAATAAACTCTGCTTCTGGCGGCTGTTTGCTCCCATTCTGGTTCCCATGGAAACAGGTGATGGATTGCCAAAAATGAGAAATGATGCTTTAAAATAATCAGTGTTTTGAACCAGCGTCTATTATAAAAGCACCTCACTCTTTTTCCCGTATTCCCAAGGGAGTGGGAATAAGAACACATGGCAGCTGGAAGCCAGAAACAAAGTTGTTAGAACTCTTGCAAATGTCATTGGTTGCTGAATGACAACTGCAAATGCAGTTTCGTCAACACCACCAAGAGACTTTAGTAAACAGTCTCTTTCAAAGTGTGTGTTTGAAATTTCAAAGAAAGAGTATATAAATTATTATTATATTGTACATACAAATCTTTTGTTTGACTGATTTCAGTAAGGTACCCCCTAATCGTGTGTGAGAGTAGCCCACAAAACATAACAAACATAGGTTTCTTTTAAACCATTCCCTCCCACTCTATCCCCACCTCTGCCTTTAGAATTGTAATAGCCAGTAATGTATATTCCTACAACAGGTAGGAAGTTGCCTGAAATGAGTATCTACATAATCAGTTATCTGTAACCCATGTCCTTCCTCATCCTCCCCGCTTTTTAATATATGTCACATCCTTATGTCTCCATCAAGCCTATCATGTAGTCCCTAATCCTCCAAACACACATACAACTTCACACACATGCATAAGAGTTTGCAGAATCAGAGCCTTATATTGTAGGCTCCTCAGGTCAGGAACTCATTGTGATGCTGGCAGACCAAGTGCCAACTCATGCCAAGGCCCTTAGGCCCCAGCTGAACACTGATGAATGCAAAGCTGGAAACCAGTCTCGCTCACCGGTGTGTTAGTATTATAAAAATAGGTATTAGATGTATAAAATTGTGTTTAGATTTTATGAAATGTTTGTAGGATACTGCATGTATTAATCTCACTTAGCATGTACCCCATGTTATCGGGTTATATCAAGTGTTTGCATTGTAAGCCTCCGTAATTGTGTAACTCACTAAACAGGAAAGAAGCATTAATTAATGTAATTGCAGAGCTCCTACAGAAGATGTTACGACCAACACATAAGAAAGCCCATTGAAACCAAATGAGCCATCATGAAAAATCAAAGGAGAAAGAATTTGTTAATTGCATTCCTCCCCCGACACCCCATGAAGAGCAGACCCCCAGTGAACTCATCTCATCAGCTTGAACTCTGGGAGGAAGGGAATAAAAACCCCATAAAAGAAGAAACTGGATCTCTATGCTGCTTGGACTTGGAGTGGGCAAGATTTCTAAGCATAAGCAAAGGATTCTCAGTGCTTGGCCTGGGTTAACCCTAGAGGACTTCTAGAGCTTGCATATTACAGCAGCTTCTATTACTCTTGCCTGGGTGGCAAGATAGACCGGAGTACCACAGGGTCTGTCTGTGACTCCATGTTAAGGCTGTTATAATGCTTGAGGAATTCACACTCAATACTTTGTTGGTGAAATCTAAGCATAGAACTCACAACCAGTTTGGGGTTTGTAACCTGCTTCCTAACAATCTGCCCAGAGGTTGGTACGCATGCTCCTAAGCCACTCGAGACAGTTTGACCCCCATCTCCCTTGTGATTTTTTGAAATGTTATCAAACTTGTGACTTCTGTAAGTGGCAAATAATAGTAAGGTCATGCAATATATAAATATGTGCGCACACATTCACAAAAAAGGGGACAATTTTAACTTGCATCAGTGCAATGGATTTCTACATGAGTATTTTGAGGCAAAATTTTTCTCACTTTTAATTGTTAGGCTCCATCAAAAGGTTTCACCAGAGACAAGAGTCATGCTTCTCCTACAGATCAAACAGACCCATGATATCTCAGACAAGGCAGTTACAATTTATTTATATTCATTTTGAATCTGCTAGATGAAGGCCAGACACAAAACAGCTAGAGATTCCGCTCACAACTAACAATCAGAGATAAGCCACAGGCAGGCTGCCAGCTCCTTCCTTCCTCTCCAGCTTTAATTAATGTACAGTCTGCTTCACATTTGCTTCCATGGACCAAATTCTTAATATTCAAATTGAATTTTGTTCAAAGTTGACCTGGCGCAAATCAACCAAAAAAGCCACAACATATCCCAAAGTTTTTTTGTTTTTTTCTGAATTAGGCTTAAAAATTTTTATATGAAAAGGAATCTTTCCCAAACTGACAGGATTCTAAAATCATTCAACAAAAATCCACATCATGTTATTACTAATTTACTCATCTTTACACATCATAAAAATATTCACTAGGAATCTGAACCAGACAGGATTTGCTTGTGTCTGCACAAGAACAAAATTAATGTCTCATCATAGTCTGCAGCAACCAGTACTGACAGATGCATTTTACATGAGTCAGTTTCAATTAATAAAATAAAATTGGTAAACACAAGGCATTACCTACTGTATCATTTGATAAGTCACAAGCACTTTGCATCTATTTCTGTAAAAATATACCTATGTGAGGTGGTCACAAGAGTATAGATCTGGAGTATTTCAACTTTTCAGGCACGACCCAAGACTCTTCTGTTTGCACAACCAACTCCCAAGAATGGCGGTTGCAAAAACAGCCAAGCAAATTTTGTCTTGGTTACGATAAGAATAATCCACTTGCAGAAAGCACAATACATGAGGGTGAGGTAGATATCCAGTCATCTCTAAAAGAAATAATGCTTTTATAAAACCTACAATTTGATGTAGTTATTTGCCTTAATCTTAAATAATTCTGATAACATAAATCATAGGAGTGAAACTCAAATTCTGTTTTTAATTCCTATAATCTTCCTACCTACAAACTGGAGATTCTTTCTTGAAAAGACATATCACGGGTACCCTTTGAAAGAGGAATGTTATTCATTCTCTTTTGGCAGTTTATATTTATTCTCAAAATCCACTTGCCTCTAAGAGTCTATACAAACTTGTAAATCAACTTCCTAATCTAAACAGAGTTAACTGAATCATCTTTAATACTAAATGCTTCTGTCTAATGAGGATTAGCTTCCCATCCTCCTTACTTCCACCAGCTCCACATCTATGGTTAACAAACTGTGGCAATACAGACACAATGCTGATCTCTATTCAGTATTCAGTACTGAAATTCAGTAACGGCATATTTTCCTGTACTGTGTTGCTCTAAAGCATCAACAGAGGTTTATGAAAAATGAATCCTGTCAAACTACCTTGATATCTTTTTTTAATGAGATTACAGGTTTGGTTGATAAATGTAATCGTGTTGATGCAATATACTTAGACTTCTGTAAGGTGATTGATTTGGTACTGCATAACATTTTTATTCTAATTTTTAATGATATAAAGTTAACAGCATGCATTAAATGGATTTAAAAACTGGCTAACTGATAGGTCTCAAAATGTAATTGTGAATGGGGGATCATCATTGAGCAGGTGTGTTTCCGGTGGAGCCCCATAGGGATCGGTTCTTGGCCCTATTCTATTTAATATATTTGTTAATAACCTGGAAGAAAAACACAAAATCATCACGGATAAAATTTGCAGATGACACAAAAATTGGGGAAGTGGTAAATAACAAAGAGGACAGGTCAGTGATTCAGAACAATCTAGATTGCTTGGAAAAATGGAAACAAGCGAACAATGTGTGTTTTAATATGGCCAACTGTAAATGTATACATCTAGGAACAAAGAATGTAAGCCATACTTACAGAATGGGGGAGTCTGTCCTGGGAAGCAGTGACTCTGAATAAGATTTGGGGGTTGCGGTGGATAATCAGCTGAACATGAGATCCCAGTGTGACTCTGTGGCCAAAAAAGCTAATGTGATTCTGGGATGCATAAACAGGGGAATCTTGAGTAGGAGTAGAGGTTATTTTACTTCTATATTTGGCACTGGTGCGACCACTGCTGGAATACTGTCCAGTTCTGGTGCTCACAATTCAAGAAGGATGTTGATAAATTGGAGAAGGTTCAGAGACGAGCCATGAGAATGATTAAGAACATAAAAACATAAGAATGGCCATAGTGGGTCAGACCAAAGGTCCATCTAGCCCAGTATCCTGTCTTCTGACAGTGGCCAATACCAGGTGCCCCAGAGGGAATGAACAGAACAGGTAATCATCAACTGATCGATTCCTTGTCACCCATTCCCAGCTTCTGGCAAACAGAAGTTAGGAACACCATCCCTGCCCATCCTGGCTAATACCCATTAATGGACCTATCCTCCATGCATTTATCTAGTTCTTATTTGAACCCTTCAACAGTCTTGGCCTTCACAACATCCTCTGGCAAAGAGTCCCACAGGTTGACTGTGCGTTGTGTGAAAAAATACTTCCTTTTGTTTGTTTTAAACCTGCTGCCTATTAATTTCACGTGATGCCCCCTAGTTCTTGTGTTATGAGAAGGAGTAAATAACATTTCCTTATTCACTTTCTCCACACCAGTCATGATTTTATAGACTATCATATCTCCCCCCTCCCCCCCCAGTCATCTCTTTTCCACGCTGAAAAGTCCCAGTCTTATCAGTCTTTCCTCATATGGAAGCTGTTCCATACCCCTAATCATTTTTGTTGCCCTTTTCTGAATCTTTTCCAATTCCAATATATCTTTTTTTGAGATGGGGCGCCCGCATCTGCTGGCAGTATTCAAGGATTAAAGGATTAGAAAATATGCCTCATAGTTATAGACTCAAGGAGCTCAATCTATGTTAATAATGAGCTCTTCAATCTAGCTGAGAAAGGTATAACATGATCCAATGGCTGGAAGTTGAAGCTAGAAAAATTCAGACTGGAAATAAGGCATTAATTTTTGACAGTGAGGGTAATTAACCATTGGAACAATTTACCAAGGGTCATGGCGGATTCTGCATCACTGACCATTTTTAAATCAAGATTGGATTTTTTTTAAATATATACCCTAGGAATTATTTTGAGGAAGTTCTTCTATTGCCTGTGTTATACAGGTCAAACTAGATGATCACAATAGCCCCTTCTGGCCTTTGAATCTGTGACTACTGAAGACGGCACTGAAGGATTTCCAGGTACAGTTTGGTCTAAGAAGCCCATCACAGCAAATAAACATGCCCCAAGAATTCACTTTTTTTCTACAAGTGTACTTGCACTTTTAAGTTCTAGTACAAAATGTAAAGTAGTCTATCAAAGTCCTTCCATGTAATGTAATGAAATAATCTCTGAGCTATAAATTTAATATCCAGTGGAGAACATATTCCAGAAGATACTATGAGCAAAGGGATGAACCTACATTCCCTAGGACAGTGAGATGGAATCCTGTCAACTCAGCCTGAGAGAATAATCCCAGCTTCCTTTATTCTGAAGTATTAGTGTCCTTCTTCCACCACATATAATAGCAAACCATTTGCACTAGTTCTCTGACTATCTAGCACTGCTCAAGCTGTACCTGTGTTAGAGCAAAATTTGGGAGATTTCCCTATAATTTTCACAGTAGATGCCCTAGAGGAATAACAACAAAACTTTATATCAGGTGTTTTCTAGTCCTGGCTGGACCTTGGAAGGGAAAGTACTCTATGCAGCATTTGGCAAAGAAAAGGGGTACTCATGAGTTTAAGGAAATAATTCCATGACCCCCCCATCCCCCAAAGAAAACACCATCTCCCACGTACTAAAAGAGGTTGTTTTTAAACTGTATGTGAAGTCTGTACAACTGCATATACACTGAGACAGCCCAGATTATTCAGGTTCTGTACTATCATCTGTCTTGCTCAAAAAGGCTGCCCATTCCAATTCATAATTGCAGATTTAGAAGCTCTGTTTAAAAAAAGTTAAGTATTATTCAGCGAACTCACTAAAGACTTGGCAATCTCAGAATTTATTGTTGATTGTATATACATGCTAATTAGCACAGTTTTAATTAAAGTATTATCTGGTGCATGTGAAATGCAATTATGCGCGACCAGTGTAAGTTGTGTAACAGGCTAATATTTGTAGAGAAATGCATTGTCGGCAATGAATCTGCTCATGTAAAATAAGTGATGTTTGTTTTCAAATGAAAAATCTGTACATGGAACATTACACTGAGCTGTCACCATCAAGGCAAAACATTCTAACCTAGATTCAAAGCCTAATAAGTAATTTTCAGATTTTTTCACCTTGGTCATCTTCTACATTGAAGTATTTGATTAGAGCTATAGTTATAGGGATCGCTCTTAAAATCTTCACTGTTTTGCCTTAGCAAGGAGACAACAAAACTGCAGTAATTTTAACTACATACAAAGGCATATGTAAAGATTTTAATAGCAACAACAGGCACACGAACAAAGGAATTTCCACACTGAAACGGACCAGTGGTTTATTAATTATTTTTATACAGTACCCTCTATAGTCCAGTTTACTCTCTATGACAATGTCAGATGTACTATATAGAGGAAACAGAATATTGTCCATATTCTTATCTAGTTGCCTCAGAACAAAAATGTATTTATTTGACTGCTACAATGCCTAAAGCAAGTGTCTTCACTGAGCTGTTCACAATGATATCGAGTTACAACTTCTTGTGAGGCTACAAATAATCCAGGACTCTAACAAGATGCATGAATATTTTAAGTTCTTCTTTCTGATGCACATCACTGTGCATCTGAATACTGAATTTTAAATGCCATCATGTTGCATGTTACCTAGTTTCAGGGCGCACCAGTGCAGGAAGCAGGTGCTTGAGGCGGCCAATTGAAAGGGGAGGCACGTCCGGCTCTTTGGCGGCAATTCGGCGTGGTAGAGCTGCCGCCGAATGCCACTGATCGTGGCTTTTTTTTCCCCCCCCGCCGCTTAGGGCGGCAAAAATGCTGGAGCTGGCCCTGCCTAGTTTTATCACATGCTCTGGAGTTCCTCATAATCCTCCCTACTCATGATTAACAAATGACATGTCATCAGCAATGTTGGCACTGCAATATTTCCTCTACCTCAAATTCCAAGTTGTTAATAACTGACTCAATTACTAAACTTTGGAGAAACTCACTGTTAGCTTCTCTCCATGCTGCGACTCTCCTGATCACTTGGTAAGAACCTTAAATAAATCCACTCTGTATAGTTTTCACTAGTTCTAGTTTTTGGGTTTGGGGTTTTTTTTAAGCAAATTTTTTTAAGACTTTCCTTATATTGTACCTTGAGTACCTTCATAAGAAGATAAGGTTTTGAAAAGCAGTCTCCAAATTATCTTGTAGACCCTTCAACAAATAATGCTGAGGACCATGTATCTAAAGAGAATACAGAGGATGAGGCATATCATCATTCCAAAGGGGCTCTTCAATGCCTTAACACCTCCCCTTTCTCTCTGATTAAGCTCTATTTGTGGAGCACTTCAATAATTTCAAAGTTTCATTCAGGGACACAGCATGCTGAGGCTTCTTTGAAGAGGAGGCTCTTGAGGCAGGATCCTATCCCAGTGGGGCATCTACTTGACCCAGGGGTCCTTTCATACTGAAAGGCATCAGGAGATTTTTCATGTCTACTGGACCTTGAAAACTTCTGAGGAAATCCTCAAGCAATTCCTACAACTATGAGCAAACATGATCACCCCAAAATACAACAAGCCATGAGTGACATCTTTTGGGCACACTTAGGTTAGTGCTTAAAAGCACCAGGGAACGTTAATTCAATACTAGACATTTGCTACAATAAAAAAATGTAAACATCAACCATTAGAAAATTAAGTAAAATGCAGTAAAATCTCAGGGAAGAAACAAAAAAATCACAATTAGTTTAACCAAATCCTTAGCGGCCAAAGAGAGTTCGCCTCACAAGAAGAGCTATTTTTGCCTTTAAAAGAATTATAGCAAAATAAGAAAAGATGAACTAACCCTACTTGCATTCTTGCTGCCACTATCCCAGTCAGTAACATGTGAAACAAGCATATATTACACCTGTAGTCTAAATGTAAACAAATATTCAGAAATAAACATTAACTAGCTCACAATGGGTCTGATCCATTGAAAATCAATGGCAAGACTTTCACTGACTTTAGTAGGCTTTGCATCAGGGCCACTATTAACTACTGCTGAACAAAATTTTAGTTTGAGAAACAAAGATGTTTTTATACTAGAATTTAGAAAACACCAGAGACGGATATGTCTATTATATTATAAAATGAGTTGACTCATTTTAAACTTAAAAAACAGCAAAATGAACTATCATCCACCCAACCTAGTTTGCTATTTTGCAAAAAAATTCCCAGGCTGGGATCTTATATCTAAAATATTTCATTCCTGAACGCATTGTTATAGTCCTTTCAAACTACCTTTTAATAATTAAATATTTACCAGAGCCCTGGTAACTTCTGCTGTAATGTTAGGGTTTCTTTTTTATTATGCTATATAAAGATTCAATAAAATTAAGTTAAAATATTTAAATATATATTTAAAAGGCCCAATCTATGGCATTATCACTAGATATGTATGCGTATAGTGACAGGTTGACTTTATTATATATTTAAACCAAGCTTCTATTTTCAGAATTATCAAGACAGTTTGACTGAAGCTGATGAATGACAGCCACAACTTAACAGAAGTACTAACACAGAGCCACTATTGCATAAGTCAATAAAAACAAATGTGTACACAAAAAATCCAGTAAAAATGAAAAACATTGACATCGCTATGTTCTTTCCATTACAAATCCTAAATTTAGACAAATCTTTCTTAAAGTAATTGAAGTGAAATGGTAATAAGTTAATGGATGTTGAACTATTTAAATACGTGCAATTATGCATTATATTGTTTTCTAAATCACCTGGGATACAGTTTACCCCCTAGATGTAACAATTAAGATTATTATTAGGAAAGCATACTACTGCAAAACTAATTAAGAGATTTGAGATGTTTAAACCATAAACTTCACATCTCAAGGAAAACCACACAATGAAAACAACATAGAAAAGGAGATTCTGCTAACATTCTTGTCAGGTAGGCCACAGGATGCAATTTGAAGACAAGAACCTGCAATTAAGTAGGAGCCTAGCATGGTATCAAACATGCTCTTGCGTACTAATCTGATAAACACCAGTAGAAATTACCTCCTAGTAGAACAAAAAAACCCAGACTGACAGTCTATACATTTCATTTTCCAAGGAAGAAAAAGAAGTTACAAATGTGTAAAGGTAAAATTCAAATAATTCAAACTTTCAAATGAGGATATTGCTGTTTTCATGTCTACTGCAAGACTGTTCCCACCTTTTGTTATGCAAAGTAAGTGGAGCAAGGTAAATGAACGTATGCCTGCTCTTTGCAATGCCACTGCCTGAATTCTTTGGTCTCAGAACATAAACTAAGTTTGGAATCCTTAGTAACAATTTTCAGTATAAAAGCAACAATTGCTTGAATATGAAAGAAGCCAATTAGCCCATTAAGACTCTAATGTATCTTTTTTTTGAAGTGATTACAAGTTTAGTTGATAAAGGGACTAGTGTTGATGTAATCTACTTAGACTTCTGTAAGGCATTTGACTTGATACCAGAAGACATTTCATTAAAAAACTGGAATGATACAAAATTAACTTGAGACACATTAAATGGATTAAAAATTGGCTAACTCCCAAGTTTCAAAATGTAATTGTTAACAGGGAATCATCATCAAGTAGATGTGTTTCTAGTCAGGTTCTGCACGAATCAGTTCTTGGCTTTATAGTATTTAACATGTTTATCAATTACCTGAAAGAAAACAAAATCATGACTGGTAAAGCTTGCAAATGACACATAAATTGGAGAAGGGGTAAATAACAAAGACAGGTCACTGATACTCAGTGATCTGGGTACAAGCAAACAATATACATTTTAATATTACCAAATGTAAGGTTATATATTCAGGAACAAAGCACACAGGTCATACTTACAGGATGGGGGATTCTATCCTGGGAAGCAGTGACTCTGAAAAAGACTTGGGGGTTATTGTGGAAAGTCAGCTTAACATGTGCTCCCAGTGTGATGCAATGGCCAAAAGGGCTAATGCAATCCTTGGATGTATAAACGGGAATATCAAGGAGGAACAGGAAGATTATATTACCTCTATAATTGGCACTGGTGCAATTGCTGATGGAATAAATGTGTCCAGTTCTGGTGTGCATTGTAATAAATGGGCCTACAAATTTACCCTGTGAGCTCAACTGTAAAAAGTGAGTAAAAGGCCCTGCCCCCTGCATGTTGGTGCCCCAACCCCTCCCTCCCCGTAAAAGAAAAAGCCCTGAGGGCCCCCCGCAACCGGAGGAGCCCCGGCCCACCCACCCCACCTGCCCCCCCAGACCCACCACGCACCCCCCCAGACCCAGTGCCAGGCTGAGCCACCAGCCCCCACGAGTGCCGGGCCAAGCCATCGCCCCCCCCCCCCATGGCCCTCCCCCCTGTCAGAATCAGCCAGGCCAAGAGCCGCTGGCAGCCTCCCCGAGCGCCAGCTCCTTCTGGCCCTGAAGGCTCCACCCCCCCACCGAGCTGCCGGCCCCAGCAGCGCCCGACTGAGCTGCCTCACTCCGCCGGCCGCTGGCTCTCCGTGTCGCTCCTCACTCCCCCATCCCGAGGAGGAGGGACGCAGGGAGCAGCAGGGACCTTGGCGGTGGGGGGTGGAGTGGAGGAGGCAGTGGGGGTCTCAGGGAAGGGGGGGCAACTGTGGCACAGTTGTCTGGCAGTGGGGCAGCGGGAGCACGAGGGAAGGCACAGCCTTCCCTGGCCTATTATACCCGATGCCCGTGCTGCCACCTCCACCTCCACCTCCAGCTGAATACCACCGGGGATGTGAGACTGTCTCCCCTCATCCCTACCCCCATGTCTCCTTTACCTTCCCCATCTTATTTCTTTTTCCTGTCCTTCTCTTTTTGCTTTCTGTCTAATAAGAGTCTGGCTTAGCTGGGCAAGACTGTATATTTGCAACACTGCTGTAAGCCTGTGACCAGAAAGAGGCAACTACAAGCAATGCCCTAAACAGCCTGATGCAGGTATAAGTTTGTCAGGTCTCGGAGTGGCTGATAAGACCATGTGCTATGCCTGTTTCTCCAGCAGTAAGGAAGAGAGAGCCAACATCAGAGATTGCATTTTTTCTCTCCTCGTGTGTGTGTGCTTGTCTTGTCTTGTCTTCTAGGAAATGGGAGCAAACTTTAACAGCAGCAGCAATGACAGCTCCAGACCATCTCCACTAACTTCTCTTTTCCCCAGCAAAGAAAAATTATTACCATTTTTAATACCATTTAAGAAAATGTCAAAACAAAGGTTTTTTTCTTCTAAAAACTCTCTCCAGCTAAAGGGAAAAGGAACAAGGGATGTTGCAAAAAAAAAAAAAAAAAAAAAAGGCCTTACTCAATATTTTATATTTCAAATGCTATAACCATTTTCCTTCTTATCGTTAATAAAAGGTTAAAAAAGATTTTTAATGGGGAGTTTGCCATGGTACTAAGCAGGCTGAGGTCTCTGTATACCAAATCTTGTTTAAAAACATTTAATATTGGACTGGGTTATATTAACATCTTTGGGTCCCTATATGCCATCTATATTGTTACAACATGTCCACAATTCAGGAAGGATGTTGATAAATTGGACAGGGTTCAGAGAAATGCCATGAGAATGATTAAGGGATTGGAAAACATGCCCTTTATAGTCAGATTCAAGGAACTTTATCTATTTAGCATAACAAGGAGAAAGTTAAGGAGTGACTTGACCATAGTCTGTAAGTACATATGTGGGAAACAGAAATTTGATAAGGGGCCCTTAAATTTAGCAGACAAAATGTACAACAAGATCCAATGGCTAGAAGTTGAAGCTAGACAAAATTCAAACAGGAAATAAGGCTCACATTTTTAACGACGAGACTAATTAACCATTGAAACAACTTACCATGGACTGTGATAGATTCTCCATCACTAGCAATTTTTAAATCGAGATTGGATTTTTTCCCTAAAATATCTGCTCTACTTCAAACAGGAATTAATTCAGGGAAGTTCTGCTACCAGTGTTATGCAGGAGGTAAGACTAGATTATCACAATGGTCCCTTCTGGCTTTATAATCTATGAATCAGTGAACAAATTTGACCCCAATTTCCTCCAGGAGAGCATTGAATTGTGTTTGTATCAAAGAGCAGATTCCTCCTCACTCCCCTTTCCTGTTTCCCATCCAAAAGAGTGCAAGTTTATCTTTACTATGGCCTCCAGCCTCCCTCTCCATCCTACAAACATCACAGCCCAGACTCTTCTTCAATCTTAGCTACTGGCCATGGTCCAAATGAAGTTGTCAGGTTTTTCTGATAGCCAGACTGTGGTGCTTCAGAAACAGCTAGGGTGGATTTTAGTGAGTAAAACTTTACTGTTTTATCTAGAAAAGGCATGGGGATCAAGAATGCAAAATACTATAAATGAAAAATAAACATTTATGCAAAATTGAGGTTCCACAGTGAAAGTCTCAAAGGCTCCAATTTAGGAAAGCATCCCTGGATCGGCGGGTAGCAATCGATATATCGGGGATCGATATATCGCGTCTCGTCTGGACGCGATATATCGATCCCCGAACGCGCTCCCATCGATTCCGGAACTCCACCAGGGCGAGCGGCGGTAGCGGAGTCGACGGGGGAGCCGCGGCCGTCGATCCCGCGCCGTGAGGACGGGAGGTAAGTCGAAATAAGATACTTCGACTTCAGCTACGCTATTCTCGTAGCTGAAGTTGCGTATCTTAGATCGATCCCCCCCCCCAGTGTGGACCAGGCCCATAGCATGTTCTTAACTGTATGTATATGCTTAAGTCTCACTGAAGTCCATTTCCCTTTCAAGGTTTGTCTACACTGCATCAGGAGGTGTGACTGCAGAATCTCCAGACTTACCCAAACTAGCAATCTAGTTAGATCGCGCAACAGCAGCAGTGAAGCCATGGCAGCACTAGCCGGGGCATGGATCAGTCCTGCTCACCAAGGACCCTGGTACATACTTCAGCAGTCACCACCCATGCTGCTGCAGCTTTATAACTATTGTTACTCTAGGAAGATCAAAGCCTGCTCGGGTATGTCTACATGAGAAGCAATCACACATCTGATACCCTCATCGTCACAATCTGCTTCTCAGGCTGCTCTTAGGGCAGCACAACTACATGAAACTCCTTGCTCAGGGCAGATATTCAAGTGATGATTTAGCCTCATGCCCGTAACATTTCATTTTAAATTTTCAGTTATAAATACCAGTGCAGGACAACAAGAAGTGTTTTTAATACCCAGTTAGTCTTATTCATAAAGGCATCTACAGATTTTTCTTTGCTTTTGGGATGTGACTTTGGACAAGAAAGTGATTTTCAGCTGTAGGTTGGTATGTATATTTTTGCACATATATATGTGGATGGATGTGTGAAAATAATTGATTTGTGCACGTGTGGCTAGAAAGTTGCACCCCGTGCAAACATGCACCCAATTAGGAGCTGAAAATCAGACTCTTGGTTTTCAAATCCACACTTTAATGAGTGTTGCATGTTTGTGTATTAACGGGAGAATAGATTTCACAGAACAGAAAGATTAAAGAAGGAAGAATTACAGTAAACTACTTAAACCAGATGCCAATTGCCTGAGAAACTGTAAGTTTCCAAAGCAAAGACAGCTTAGCCATACAGAAAAATATTTCTCTGGATAACTTTTGGTTCCATCCTCTACCAAGTGCCACTTTCCAGTTACTTTCCTCTCAAATGAAGGTTTGCACTGTTCCTCCCCTTTTCCTCACTCCTACCTCTGTACTATATGCATCTAGTAATTTAATAGCAGTGTATCGCTTCAACCCTTTGTGCTCTACCCCAAAGTTTGGTCTTCTGCTACAACATTTAAGGCCCTCATCCAAAGTCCACTGAAGTCTTTCCACTGAATTGCCACACTTTTTCCAGTACTTTCCCAAATTTACTTTGAGTGTTGACTAAAGTTACCACTTCCTGGTAGAAACAAACTAGCTAGCTACATATGAAAAGTATTTCTGAACAGCAACGTATTTGACCAACATTCTACAAAATGAAGTTTGATTCCCAAATATTTTTGCTTCATAAAAAAAATCCAAATGGCCCATGAACAGGTGGAGAAAAGTTGGACACATGAGAGGAAACAATGCAGCAAGTAAACTGGTGACTCAGGTAGCAGAACACCTGTATTAAAAAAAAGATTTTCATAATCCTTTTCTAAACGAGGATTCCATAATTAAATAATGGACAAAACATTCTAATCCTTTATGATGTTTTTATATGAATACACCTTCTTTGGCCACCATATGGCCCTTATTCTGAAGAAAATGATGATTAAGAGCACCGTACAAATTTTATTGCAGGTGAAATAATATGGCTTTTCTTTGATAATGCACAAACATTCCTTTAAAATATCAAAATAAGACTTTGATGAAAGAAAACTCCCAATAGCCAACATTTATATTGGTTTGTTGTATTACACACCACACATGAATACACTGAAATAGGGTGGAAAGAAAACAAACTCAGGGGCTTTGAAATGCTATAAATATACTCCATTGTTTTGCTTGAATAAATTTACTGTGGCATATCAGTCATCTTATATCAGGAATTTTATCAGCAACCTCATGACTACATGAAAGGCCTCTTACTAGACATGATAAACTCCATATGCTTGTGTTATCTTTACATTAGCCTACCTGTGATTGTATGCAGCAGGAACTAAAGCTCTTCAGAGTGGATTTGCAAGTGAAAAGCTTGTAAAAATTAAGTCATTATTCTGATCTATATCCTTTGGCTTTAACACAATTTAAGAACGTGTTATCTAATCAATGCAGCTAAGATACTGGTTAACAGCTGAATTAATACAGTTATTTTCTACAAAGTCGAATAATCTTTCCACCATGAGTTACATTGCCATTTAAATTAATTAAAATCCACTCTGTTTGAAAGAAATTGTCTGTATCTCAAAAGGAAGCCCCATCCCAGTAAATATCACAGCTCTGCACTCTCGCACAGCAGGATTATCATCATGACTTTTCACTTGTGGAAGAACGTGAAGACTAATCTATCCATTGAATCAATGTTTTTTTCTCCAGTCTAACCAACTGACAATTTTAAGCCTAATGACCTAGTAAGAGGAATAAGAAATTGGTCTATTATCTTTGCTTATTCTGAATTCAAGAAGTATCTATTACAACTGGAGACCATGCTAAGATGTGAAGTTGACATTAGAAAAGAAAAAGAACAAAGGCTAGTCCTATTCAATATATTTGTAAAATACCTCCAAAATAATAAAGTGATGCCGGAATTTACGACAATGCAATAATATCTTCTGCTACCTGCATTCCCTAGAAACAAATAAAGATGGGAATGCTGAACAGGCTGAACTGAAACATTAACACACTGGCAGGAAAAAAACTGAAATTTTAAATATCAGTTTAAAAAAGCAAATGAATGAGCATTAGCTGCTTTAAAACTGCTATGTCAGCTCCACTGCGAATGCCAATAATGGAAAATTAAATGACAGATTCTTACCAACTGCTGAAGAATTCATATTTTTGCATAACTATTCTTAATTTTGATCTTTTAAGTTTATACAATAATGACAAAGCCTGTACACTCACCTGGATTTCTATTACAGTGATGTAAATTCTATTGAATTGTGGTAGTTATCCCTGTATTCCTAATGGGCCTGGTTCTCATTTATACTAACATCCGTTTACACCATTCTGGAAATATAAAGGGACCTTAAAGGGTGTGTAAACTTTAAAGTATGCTTACTTTAAGTCCACTTTACACTGAGAAAGCAGTGGACGGCCCTTAGTGTAAATGAGAAGCAGTTCCAATAGGTCTTTGAGCCAATGGTTTTCTTAAATGATATTACAGTGAAAAAATAAGTGCCAACTTTTCTTTGGGGCAGTGATAAGAAGTTTCAGCATGGAATAACCACCTATGCTCTCTCCAGTTCGTGCACTGAGGGTATGTCTACACCACAATTAAACACCTGTGGCTGGCCCATGCCAGGTGACTCAGGCTCGTGGGGCTTGGGCTAAGGGGCTATTTAAATGCGGTGTAAATTTTTGGGCTTGGACTGGAGCCTGGGCTCTAGGAATCTGTGAGGTGAGAGGGTCCCAGTGCGTGGGCTGCAGCCTAAGCCAAACATCTACACCATAATTAAATAGCCCCCTAGCCCAAGACCTGCAAGCCCAAGTCAGCTGGCACCAGCCAGCCACTGGTTTTTAATTGCAGTGTAGACATGCCCTGAATGTTTCATCAGCCTGCATAAAGTGTAATGTTTTCACTATTGGGAAATATTGTAGCTGATTGACTAGTTGATTGATTTAGCTGGAGGGGTGCAAACCCCTTCTGTGGACACTCAGGATATAAAGTGATTTGTATTGATTTAGGAATATAAGGCACTCAAACCAATTTAAGAGCATCCACACAAAGGATCAAAACAATCTAACCAGATCAGTTTCTAAACTGATTCAGTTAATTTGCTACAACTTGTGTGTATATAAGGCCTTATTTAAAACTGGAGGGCTGCGGCTCAGAAAACTTTTGCCCCGAGGCAATTAGTTCAGTCCCCACAAGGGAGGCATTACACATTTGTCATAGTTAGAGGGCTAGCTGCACCTCTGACACCTTCTCTAGCCTCTGACTGCACTCCCCCCCCCCCTCCCGGTCTCAGATTTCATGCCTTCACTTCTCTCAAGGTGGAATCCTGTGATTCTCCCACTCTTAGACTGGTACACTGCGTATCTCCTGCACTTATCCCAATAGGTCTGACTAGGTTCGACACCTGTAGTTCTTCCTGTCAGGAGCTTGTGACCAGTGGTTAACACAGGGATGCAAAACAGCCTTCTTAAATCAAAGTACTGTTTAATCTTAACAGTTGGAAACAGCATAAGATATGAGAAATAGGATTTTAAAATAAACAGCCAGCCTATATGCATATCTATCTTACTTAAAGCTCTCCCACTCTGTGATGGAAGGCCTAAGAAAACTTTGCTTCTTCAGACATGCAAACAGGTATCTGCTTGTGTCAATCTGTTCCTTGCAAACAGCTCCCAAACAAATGCCTGACTTCTGGACAGAGACTTTTTAGCTGCCTATAGCTCTTTTGATCTGTTTGTTCCCAGCATTGTCAAAACAAGCTTTGTAACTTGGCTGGTGTCAATGAGTATATTCCTCACAGGTAAGAGTTCAGGCATTGTCCCTTAGCCCCACTGAAGTGTTTACCAGGAGGTGTTTCATCTGGAACTACTGTTTCTGTTTCCAGTTTGCTTCCCCAACAACCTGCTATTAAACTAAACCAACATATATATACACTAAACATTCCAATATAGCCATATAGTATAGAATATACAATATATATAGAATATAGCCATATAGTAACTACCCCAATTAGCAGGCCATATATTCATAACTCATTACAGAGCTGCTCCACATCCTTTACCACATTAATTCCAACTGACTTTCAAAGGAACACTAGCTTTCATGTTTAAGAAGTGTATAAATGGACTGCAGTAAAATATTAGCCAAGATGGTCAGGGACACAACCTCATTCTCCAGGTGTCCCTAAACCTCCATCTGCCAGAAGGTGGTACAGGATGACAGGGGATGGAACACTTGAAATTGCCCGGTTCTGTTCATACTCTCTAAAACATCTGGCACTGGCCCCTGTGAGAGACACTGGGCTAGATGGACCATTGTTCTGACCCAGTATGGCTGAGCCTATGCTCTTATAACACAGTATGACTCTACAAATTAAAAGTCAAACTCAAAAGCCTTTTTTCCCTACTAAGAACTCATAGCACTCAGCAGCCATCCTGGAACCAGGAAATATCTCTCACCACAAGCTGCCAGCTACTGGATCCTTTAGAAATTCTCATTCTCCAAAAACTTTGATAACCCAGTAATTCTCTATTAAATTTGACAAGGAGGCAGGGACAAAAAAAATAAATTAAAATGCTCCAGCTGACCACACAAAGCTTTAAATAAACACATGAGTGTAATGATAGACATTGGCATTTTAAATGTCTTAGGTAAGGGATAAACTAATACACCTTGAGATAATGCTTAGCTAATCATGGTGCAACAACCTTGCCATGAGTGGATGAACTGCTAATTAGACCAAAGGAAATAAAACTGCCAGTAGGATAAAAAGATAAAGAGAAATAATCAGTTATTACAGTTTTATTGTCAAGGAAAATAGCATCAAGCAGAGCTCAATATAAAATGCAGCCTTATAAGTAAATACCAGCATTCATTAAATTAGTGCATTCAAGTAAATACAATTCAGGGACAAACACTTACTTCTCTGAAGCACACCATGAAAATGAATGGGAGGAGGAGAAAGCAGCCATTCTCCATTACCACTGCCTGCTGCAGTACAACAACCATGAAGATCACATGAATTATTTTGTTGAATTATTTAAGAATTTCAGAGTCAGTCTTGAAATAGCCATTTATCTCAAACTTGGGATGAGCTAGACTACTTCGTTTTCTTTAAACCTTAATTAGTCTGCTTAAAATGTAAGCTGTTATCAAATGTAATTAGTCAGATTTCACATCTTTAATTTTTTGAACTTCACATCAACTTACATTCTGCTGCTTGGAATAATCTTGTGGCCATCTCTAAACCAAGTCACTTGTGGTCTGGGATAGCTGATGATGTACAGGAATTCTAGAACTGCAGCTTGTCCTCGTGACACTGTTTTTCTCTGGTCTGTGTCCATGAAATTTCCCATATCTGAAGAGAAAAGTTATATTCAAAATTCTGGAAGTTTCTTCTCCTTTTTTTTTTTTTTAAGGCATCAGAGAAAAAGTTATATTTTACAACAGAGTCAATGGCTTTGCCATAACTAAGCAAAAAGATATGACTATAGTGTTGATTAATGCAGATTTCAGGTGCGTGGTGAGGCACAAGGCAAAACAGAGTACCTCCAAAGCACACAAGCACTGCTGCACGATTTAACGTGTCCTATTGTAATAACTTACTTTTTTTTAAAACCAGAAAGTGTCATTTTTAATGTACAAATAATTTTGGAATATATTCTTACACTGGATAAAATAGTTCATAATGTAAATGCAAAAGTAGTGTAAATGTTTTATGAAGTCTTTAGCACAGTTTTCTTGCTCCCAAGTGTTTCTGGTCATGATACTCCTTCAGTCTATTGTTACACCCACAAGCATAGCTGTATCATGGTCTAGTCACACCAGTAGGCAATCAGATTCACACTGATGGACCATTGTGTGCCCACTTGATATAACTGCAGGATCAAGGCCGTGGTTATCTGCAATATTTCATTAGCTGTGGGTTCTTCATTAGCTGTGGTCTCCTTCCATGACCGAACACCCCATCTATGTATTTGACATTTTTTTTAAAATGCAAACTTCTACAATGGGTCCTCCCACAAGTGCACTCATCTAGCTTATAGTTTTATGGGCAAGGACCAAGGAGTTGGAAGTCCATTAAAAACACTCTGCATTTTTTCTTCCTGCTTTTGTTTTGTCTTTTGAGCTTTGTCTTTGAGCTGCAGGTTTTTACTCTTCTGCCATCTAAAAACCTGTATGCATTTTATTTTTCTTTAAATTAATAAATTGGTGTTCAGAAATAACTGTTTTGGTTTCCCCACTGAATTCCCATCTCCCAAAGGCCAACCGGTCGGTATTCAAGTTCTCTGGAGCAGAAAGGGATGCAGGGAGGGCAGAAGAGCATGAACCTGCAGCCCTGTCTAAGGATGGAAGTAAGAGACTAAAGACAAACAAAATCAGGAAGAAAAAACATAGTATTTTTAAAAGGGTTTTAATCATCTTTGTGATTTTCAAGCTACTTATTCAGACATAATCAGCACTGTTGCTTCATGTATTTTTGTTTATAACTAATGAGATCGCCTACTTGAAAAGAAGTTTTGAACCACGTAGGTAATTCTAATTAATCTCACTGTCATGTGACTAGTCTAGCCTTCAGAATTCAGCCATCAGCATTTTTTTTATAAACATCTTTTTCCATTCATTTATATCTCAACTAATTTTTCTGAGCATGAATTGAAAAAAAATTGGAGGACTTTTATACTGTAAAAGTGACAACAGTAAAACACTACAAAGTTTGAGGTGCTTCCTTGCGTGCACATTGCTTAAAACAATTAAGTTTTGCAAATGATTAGTCATAAGATAGCAGCAATCACTACTAGGTACAGAAATCCAGTCCCTTGGGTATTTAACACATTTTTTAAAAACTTGTATGATATTTTTAGTTATTTTAATCTGTAGGAACAGATCTTAACCTTGGGTGCTGAGTTTCCAGATTTGTGTTGATTTACAGTAATTCAGACTCTTGTTACCAAAATTGGCTTTTTGGTATTGAATATTATTAAATATAATGGTGACAGATTAATACTACAATAGAATTCAATTTTAATGATCGTATTTTACAGAGATAATTCAACAATGGATCAAAGTGATTTTTCAAAAGCTATTTTATACTGTAGCTGATATATTTGTCCCTCATGTATACTAATCAGGGGACATTCAGTTGTGAAGACCAAATGAGAAATAATTTCTGTAATTTTTATTGTTTGTTTTCGAAGGTAGGAAAGAATTTCACACCTTTCTTGGGTACCATTTGATTATAGGTGTAGAACATCACATCTTGCGAGATTGCTATTAGAGACAATTCTAACCAGACTAAAATGAGCAGGACTCATTCTGTCCTTCTGAGATGGAAGTTGTGCTTCTAAGGATATGTCTGATTCGGGAATTCACTGTTTTTTGTGAAATTGCATTTATTGATCATTTGGGTATAACCATCAGAATAGAGACGCTCAAATTTATCCTTACAACACAATTCCAGTTGTGCTATTATAGTTCATGCTTTATCTCCTCTACTCCTGTCTTCTCTCTTTTTTTTTTATTGGAAAACAATTTTATAGTACTTTTATGTTCTGAAAAATCACTATGCCGCTGCAACATGCTCTTGGGAAATCCCAATTCCATGCTCAGTCCACAAGTCATAATCTCAATTTTGCTATTGACTTGCTGTGTGACCTTGGGCAAGTCGCTTAAACCCTCTGTGTCAATCTCCATATCTGTAAAACTGAGATAATAAGAATGCTTATTGGAGACTGATGTTTTAAGGGATAAATTACTTGAACTTTGTAAAACATTGTATAAGTGCAACGTATTATTCTCATTACCACTTTTCATTTTAAAGTACAGGAAAGAAAATCCTATGCATTTTCCCTTATGACACAGTTATTCAGTCTAATCACTTAGTTGAAAATGGTTATGACTAATAAAGAATTCAACTCATCTACTTAATCTTACTTCCATTTATCAAGCGTTATCCATTTTATTATTGCTGATCTTCCAGTTATGTACCCTGAGGAACAGTATCCTATGCATCAGACAGCTAACATGTAGTGTTACAAACAAATGGTACTTTACTTATAGATTTTGAAATATTTACTTCAAAAGAATGCTATTGTTTTGGTGAAAGGAGGAGGATTGGAAGTAAGAAGCTGAATTTAAGTCCAAAGCTGGCATATGTTCAAACATACTTTTTAAAGAGTAATGTACAGTTTAATTCTTTAAAAATACTTTCAAACAAGTTATTTGATTTATGTTTTCTAGATGTTAATGCAAGAAACAAGAGCAAAAGTACACTGAATTATGACATCTTTCATATCTTACAAGTCAAGTCAGGTAACTCAGCACCAATGATTGAGAAAATCAACTAACATTTCCAAGTGAAAGTCAAAAATCAAATCAGAGGTCAAGTTTGACAGCCTTTGTATTCTGAACTACAGTCTACATATATGAACATCCTACAAGATTTGGTTCACAATCATGTTCAGGAACAGAATCTCAGAGTTTGGTTAGTGAGGTATTGACTGTGAATAAACCCATTAATTTTCTATTGCAAGGGTGATTACTGGAACCTCCAAGGCAACATCCCACCAATCTCTTTCTCGGGTAGTCTCTACCTGTCTTCTTAATAGCCCCCTGCCTCCTTCATGCTCTAGGGCCTCTATCATTGGTGTCTTCGGGGAAAGGCATGGTGTTCTCCTATTATCCTCCTGCTATCTCCAGTTCTCTCCCTCCCAAGAGTCTTTGAAGGGGTGTGGGAGCAAAGTGTGACAACTGGCTTCTCTTTCCATTTTCTGTTGTTGGAAACCAGGAAGAGAGGACTGGCAGGTAGGGCCACTGTCTCCCAACTAAAAGAATCGTGTTGGGGCTAGAAATTTGTCTGACATCCTTTCCCCCACAAACAGCAGCAGATGGAAATCCTCCATCTGCTGATGTAGCCGGCCCTATCCTAAACCCGGGGGCAGGTAGGACTCCACTAGGCTTAGCATGTTAGCTAGGGAATTATATAGGTTTCCTTCTTCTCCTGCAAGGCCCTGACAGTACGACAGAACTTTTATGGATTCTTAGGAGGCCTTTCTCAGTACTCCTTTGAGAAGAGAGTGTTTAAACTGAACTATATTGAGACACATCCTTCCTCCCTATTTCCCTCCAGGAGCAAGGCATTGCAAGTAGGCGCTGTTGCTAAAATTGGAGGACACAGAAAGCAAGAATAATCAGTGCTTACCTGCCCTTTATATCAGCTACATGACAAATCAGCTTCAAAGCTCCTTTTTGTGTGTTTTGATTCATTTGAGAAGGCAATCTGTCCCTCTCTCTCAGAGAGTAGTGTCTTTGCTGGCCATAATCACCAAGGTCTCACAATCCTTATGGATTTCCACTAAATTCTTGTTCCTTGCTTGGTGGTCAAAGTTTCTTTCTTTACTTCCAACACACTAAAAACTCAGCTATAAGTGATTTTAAACTGTCAACTCCCTCCATTATTCTTCCACATTTGTGCCATTTTAGTTTTTTGGGGGGCTCATTTCTCCATAGTTTAGCCCCAAAATATTGTCTCCCCTTTGAAACCACTTTTTCAGATCCCTCTTTTTCCTTTCCCAGAAGGCTCTGGCCTTACTTGGTCTGATTATGTCTACTGCAGTTGTGTGTGAAGGGGAAGTCAGCCCTGCTTCCTGGCTGTGCAAAAAGACCCATGGGATTTGGAAGATAAAACATAGCAAGCCTCTAATCCAGTCTCGGTTTGAGTGATTCAATACCTGCTGCAAATATTTCACACTGCGACAGTTCAAACTTTGCTACCAGATGGCAACCACTGTCAATGTGAAAATTCTTGCAATATAATACTTTTTAAACATATGACTTATCTCAAGACATACCTATAATGAATTGACAAACATTATTGCTATATTGTTCTTCCTGCACATAAGAACTTAATTGGTTTGTTAATAAGTTACAAGATAACACATACATGCGACTTGAACTTCAGATTTCCTTTGCAAGAGCGCCCCCATCCTGTTCCGCACCACACATTGATAAAACCCAGCATGAGACCTCTGCAAGGTTGGGATAATGTATCTGTGAGACACAAAGAGAAAGGCAGAGTTATAACATATCCTCTGTTATGGATGAAAACGTTACTAACTATTTCCAAAAATAGGTCATGACTTAAGAAGAGTGTCCTATCCACTCTTAAATTTTGTGATGAGTTTCTGCATCCTACTCTAACATTTTACATTACCTCATGCATATATTGCACCTCTTTCCCATGAGCAAAAATGGATAAATGACTTGCACTCTCAAATTATCAATGATCCCATGATACATCCTGGACTATATCCAAGAATGAAATATTTGAATTGTATGGCAAACTTTCAGTCTTAAGATCCATTTATGATAAGACTAACTAGACTCAACATTTGCCTACTAGTATTGATTTGAGTTTTTCCCTCAACTCAATTTACCTTTCATCCATAAGTCAAGAAAAGTCTAATACTTTTCCCAGAGGTGCTATAACAAAACAGAAATCTAAATAATGGCATTGGGAAAGCTTTCCAACAACATTAAAATTCAGGTATGGAAACATCTTTTACTATACTATGTGACCAACTTAACTCATAAGAGTACTGGAGCAGACAAGGTGCATTATATATTGTATTTGTTCTGCCCCTCAGCATACTTTAAAAGTCACTTAGTCTACTAATTGTTCATCTTCTTCATTCAACTATATCCGACTAGTCAACCTGAAAATGAGCTGATAGGCACAATTTTAATGTGAATAAAACATCTGAGTAATATAGATAATCCTGCATTAAACAAATATTAATCAAAGTACATATTCTCTCCGGTCACCTCTGGAGATCTTACGGCAGGATTAATGAAACCCTTTATGAAAAGATAAGGAAAAATAATACTGCTGAATTTTAATCTTTAAAATTTTATTCCATTAGAGGAAAAGGTGTTCATTTTCTCTCTCTCTCTCTCTCTCACACACACGCACACACACACACACACACAATCCATGAACAGAATCAGATGCAATGAAAATGAGGAAGTCATTTTTTAAAATAAATATAGAACTGAGTCACCAGCTATGATTACTGTATCATAATTACTACTAAATACACATTTGTATCTAGGTAAGGTAGCCCACAATCAATAAATTAAAATCAACAAGTTTCAGCGATCAAATATGACTAATTTTTTTCTCTTTTGCTAAGCAGAACACTAAAGCTGAACACCATAAACCACAAAAAATAGAGTCTGACTTAATTGGACATTGACAAGTCATTTTTATTGTTAGTTTTTCTTTATAGTTTATAGCTCTTACAAGCTAAAATTTATTTTACTTTTTCTAAAATATTTTGTAATTTTCTGTTTGGCCAATATTGATTTCTTCCCCTTGTGTTTTAAATGGAGCCAAAATTAAAACACCCGTTTTTCCTGTGTTCATCTGCACCAAGCCAGGACTGCAGAGCTAGTTTTCCTGCCAGTAGAACAGATTGAGTGGATCAGAAGTGTGCTGCTTTGACGTCCTTTTCTCAGACTTATTTGTGTATCAGAATGAAAACACTTCTAGTGTGATTGTTGGCTGGAAGAAAGAAAACCCTTTAAAGGTTACAAAGAAGAAACCATCTAAACCCACCTAAGCGGTAGCTTCTAACTCTGGATCTACTATCTTACCATCTTACCATGTGTCAAGTGTCAAGTGTCAAGTAGTGGAGACACACTTTCTGGCACAAACCTACCATGAAATCTTTGCAGCATATGGTCTAAAATGATGCAGATATCTGCTTACACTTGAAGCAAGTATACCATGGCAGAGAGTTGTTACACAACTTATAACCCAATGCAGCAGACTCAAGCCACTGGTCTTTTTCCTTTCCAACCCCATTCACCTACCAAATATCCAGCACAGGAATGGAACTCCTAAATGCAACTGGATGTACAAGAGAGAGTCAGTTTCCCACACGTTGGGGGGATCATTCTGTTACTCTCTAGTGCAGGGGTTCTCAAACTGGGGGTCAGGACACCTCAGGGGGTCGCACGGTCATTACATGGAGGGTCGCGACTGTCAACCTCCACCCCAAACCCCACTTGCCTCCAGCATTTATAATGGTGTTAAATATATTAAACCGTATGTTTAACTTATTAGGGGGGTCACACTCAGAGGCTTGCGATGTGAAAGGGGTCGCCAGTAAAAAAGTTTGAGACCCACTGCTCTAGTGGATTATGAGCACATTTTAAAAGTGTCTTAGAAACCTACTAAATCTTTTCTTTTAAAAAAGGAGAAGATCTCTCAGTTCCTCTAACATCCAATTTTCAAACAGGTCCAAAATTTTAGCTCTAGGCTCTTCAATTTTAGTGTAAAGCCTATTTATTCAGGTCTGAATACTGGTGACATAGTAGAATTTTTGGAAGCATTCTCAATCCATCTCTAACGTCACACACTCAGCTGACCTCCCAGTGATCTGCTGCAAGCCATCTATCCATCTCTCTGCTGGCTGTCCCCTATTACGATGACCCATCACCATGCTTTCCATGATAACTTTCTCAAGGTTATTTCCATTTTTATGCCTGATGTGACCATGTACGTAAGTTTGCATTTGTTGATTTCCAACAGAGTTCATTTCTCTCTAATAATACTTCTAACAAGCATTTGTTTTCTTTTTTTGTCCAAATGAGATGCAAGAGTCCTCACCAGCACCACATCTCAACGACTTCAATTTTCTTCTTGTCAGAAGCATTAATTTCCCAGGAACCACATCAGTAAGTCACTATGGAAAAAACTAAGCTTTTCATTAGTCGAACCCCCATACATTTCAAGATGCCATGGTTTTTCCACACTTTTGTAAGTGGGGCAATGGTTGAGCAAGCTATCTATAGTCTTCAGATTTCTTTGGAGCAGCCTCCTTGGTTGGATATGTATGATCCCACATAATTAAATTCATTTACTGCCTCCACACTTGACCATTAATTGTGATGTCCACCTTCATCCTGTGGTTATTGATCATGTCAGTGTAAATGCATTTTGTTTATGTTATATTCAGGGAAAGTCCATATACCTCTCTTTCCCATTTCCCAATACAGGTTCTGGTCAGTAGCTCCAAAGATGGATGCTGCTATTTCAACAATGGAACCTGCACCATCAAGTCCTCATGAAGAGATGGAAGGATGGCTTTGTGATTTAGGCAGGTTTTCATTTTCAAAAGCATCCACAGTCTTAAAATGGCAAATTGTCCCCTTGAATTCAGATACCATCAGTTTCTGGTAATGATTAAATTTGACATCACAACTATACCATAACTATTGTTAGTTATTTCATTGCATCCATAAATATGTATTTGCTACCTCATTTTCCCACCCCAGTCTGCTTGTTTATCTCATCCACCTGCTAGGTCTTGTCTTTTGGGACTGTAAACTCTTTGGAGCAGTGATTGTCATTCATTATATGTTTATACAGTGCCTGGTTGTGGCTTTTAGATGCTATCACAATATAAGTGTTAGATAATAAAATAATAATAAATACTCCCATATGCTGCAAAGGAAGAAAAAAGAAAGAGACAAGTCCCTGCCCCAAAATTATTACAGTCGGGATGATGGATCAGACAAGTGAGGTTGTAACATACATTGGGAAGGAGAGATTAAGAAGGAGATGATTACAGAGCCGATTCCACAGTCTTTGGGTTTAGGTATACATGGGTTCAACATATTTTTGTTAGTTTGTGTTTTGAGTGTAAACATGGGTCTTTTTTTGTAGATAATGCTCCAATAATATGCGTGATGGGTTGGATCACAGAAACCCCCTTGGGAGCTGCCACCTAATGTACCAAGACTACTTCCATTCCTGTTTTCCCTGCCAGCTCGGTGGCTCCAGCACCCTGTCTTGCTGAAGCCAGACACACCCGTCTGCTCCAACACAGACCCAGGGTCTGAATTACCTGCCCCAAAGCTGCAGGTTTACCTGAAAACAGCTCACAGAAGTGTGCTTGTCTTTAGCACTCAGATGCCCAACTCCCAATGGGGTCTAAACCCAGATAAATCCGTTTTACCCTGTATAAAGCTTATACAGGGTAAACTCATAAATTGTTCGCCCTCTATAACACTGATAGAGAGATATGCACAGTTGTTTGCTCCCCCAGGTATTAATACATACTCTGAGTTAATTAATAAGTAGAAAGTGATTTTATTAAATACAGAAAGTAGGATTTAAGTGATTCCAAGTAGTAACAGACAGAACAAAGTAAGTTACCCAGCAAAATAAAATAAAATGCGCAAATCTATGTCTAATCAAACTGAATACAGATAATCTCACCCTCAGAGATGCTTCAGTAAGTTTTTTCTCAGACTGGACACCTTCCAGGCCTGGGCACAATTCTTTCCCCTGGTACAGCTCTTGTTCCAGCTCAGGTGATAGCTAGGGGATTCTTCATGATGGCTCCTCTCCCCCTCTGTTCTCTTCCACCCCTTTATATATCTTTTGCATAAGGCGGGAATCCTTTGTCCCTCTGGGTTTCCACCCCCCCTCACTGGAAAAGCACCAGGTTAAAGATGGATTCCAGTTCAGGTGACATGATCACATGTCACTGTAAGACTTCATTACCCACTTGCCAGCACACACATATACAGGAAGACTCACAGGTAAACACAGCCATCTGCAGACAATGGTTCTAGTTAATGGGAGTCATCAAGATTCCAAACCACCATTAATGGCCCACACTTTACATAATTACAATAGGCCCTCAGAGTTATATTTCATATTTCTAGTTTCAGATACAAGAGTGGTGCATTTATACAAATAGGATGATCACACTCAGTAGATTATAAGCTTTGTAATGATACCTTACAAGAGACCCTTTGCATGAAGCATATTCCAGTTACATTATATTCACTTATGTTTTTATAAAACTATTCCAGTTACATTATATTCACTTATGATCATGTTTTTATAAAACCATATAGACTGCACAATGTCACAATATGCTTTTAGAAGCGATCTGAATGAGGCAAAAGGCTCCAAAATATTTTGGAACGGTGATTCATGAGCAAATGGCAGCATGAAAGAAGGCAAAAAGCCTTTTATGGAAGCAGATGAAACAGGAATCCAGGTTGGTGTAACTGGGGGATTGGCTGCATGTCGGGAGGTTAAGGGGAAGAATACTAAACAGACAGGGAAAGAGATCTAGACAGGAACTTTATGATGTAGAACCTTAAAAGCAAGGACAAGATTTTTGAACTTCATTCACAGTGCCGTGGGGAGCCAGTGACGTGACTCTTGATCACAGAGACTAGTGCTTATGTCTGCCAACTTTTATTGCTCAGATCTTGGTTTACAAAAATGACTAACCAGACTCCCTATGAAAGCCATCTGCTATTCAGGACTGGAAAGACTCTTAATCTCAGGAATATTTTTTCTTCTCCAACATTCTGCCAGAAACATCATAAGAACAGAACTTATTCAGTCTCAGAAAAAGGGAATATGAATTCAAGCTTTATTATCATCAGTTCCAAACCTCAGTGGTAACAGATGTAGGAGAAAAGTCATTCTTCCTATACTTCCCTAAGTACTCCTGAATATCTGTGGATCCATGAATCCAAGCCAGCCCCTGGGGACAATCTCCAAATTTAGCCAGGCATTATCTTTTATGCAGTGGTCATTTGCTCAGAGTCATTTTCCTTATTGACATGTCAAGACCTCTTTACAGAATACCCTCTCGAAGAGAGTTGAAATATGGACAGCAATGCCCCAGCCATAAAGTTTTTTCTAGTATTAAATATATGTTTGGTGCCCTGTGAAGAAAGAGACAAATGTGTGTAATTCAATCTTCCTCATTTCCAAGAAAGCTTGAGAGGACTCCAGGTAGTCCTGGTACCTAAAGAAAGTCTACCTCATGAAAACACCTAGAAGATAATAAGGTGATAAGTAACAATCAGCACGGATTTGTCAAGAACAAATCACGTCAAAGCAACCTAATAGCTTTCTTTGACAGGGTAACAAGCCTTGTAGATGGGGGGAAGTGGTAGATGTGGTATATCTTGACTTTAGGAAGGCTTTTGATACTATCTCGCATGACCGTCTCACAAACAAACTAGGGAAATACAACCTAGATGGAGCTACTATAAGGTGGATGCATAACTGGTTGCAAGACTGTTCCCAGAGAGTAATTATCAGTGGTTCACAGTCAAGGTGGAAGGCCATATTGAGTGGGGTCCCTCAGGGATCAGTTCTGGGTCTGGTTCTGTTCAATATCTTGATCAATGATTTAGATAATGACATAGAGAGTACACTTATAAAGTTTGTGGACGATACCAAGCTGAGAGGGATAGCAAGTGCTTTGGGGGATAGGATTAAAATTCAAAATGATCGGACAAACTGGAGAAAAGAGGATGAAATTCAATAAGGACAAATGCAAAGTACTCCATTTAGAAAGGAACAATCAGTTGCACACATACAAAATGGGAAATGACTGCCTAGCAAGGAATACGGTGGGAAAGGATCTGCGGGTCATAGTGGATCACAAGTTAAATATCAAAGTGGATCACAACAGTGTAACACTGTTGCAACAAAGCAAACCTGAGTCTGGGATGTATCAGCAGGAATGTTGTAAGCAAGACACGAGAAGCAATTCTTCTGCTTTACTCCATGCTGATTAGGCCTCAACTGGAGTATTGTGTCCAGTTCTGGGACCACATTTCAAGAAAGATGTGGACAAATTGGAAAAAGTCCAGAAAAAAGTAATAAAAATGACTAGAAGTCTAGAAAATATGACCTATGAGGGAAGATTGAAAAAAAAAGAGTTTGTTTAGTCTGGAGAAGAGAAGACTGAGAGGGGGCGTGAGAACAGTTTTCAAGTACATAGAAGGTGGTTACAAGGAGAAGGGAGAAAATATATTCTCCTTAAGCTCTGAGGAGAGGAAAATAAGCAATGGCCTTAAATTGCAGCAAGGGCAGTTTATGTTGGACATTAGAAAAAACTTCCTGTCAAGGTGGTTAACCACTGGAATAAATTGCTTAGGGAGGTTGTAGAATCTCCATAATTGGAGATTTTAAAGAGCAGGTTAGACAAACACCTGTCAGGGATGGTCTAAATAATACTGAGTCCTGCCATGAGTGCAGGGGACTGGACTAGATGATCTCTCGAGGTCCCCTCCAGTCCTACAATTCTATGATTCTATTAAATCATAAGTTTTCAAGCACATGCTGCACTCTAACTCCTTAGTTGTCCAATCTTGACAGGTTGCAGTCTCAGTGGATTTGGAGGAAGTCTAAAAACATGTTCCAACCTGACCCATTCACCTACATTTTCTGAGATTTGGAGTGGGTAAAGAACACTACCAATACAAAATATGCCATTTGTTTTATCTCTGGCACCAAGAAACTAGTGGCATTACCAGTAAATCAAAAATATTCATATCCATACACATGCAAATGCCATACCACTGTCTAGATAACTTGACATTTCTGAGACCAGCAAGTACCTTATGGCCAGTCAGAAAAAAAATCTGTCGATGCTTTAACATCGACAAAACTCCATTTTAATCTCTAATTGACACCCTTAATCAATCAAACATGATGGAGCAACTGAAATCAAGGTGATTTCAATCAGTTTGAAGTTTGTCTAATTTGAAAATTATTGCAAATTTATAGGGAATTAAATTATAAACACTGTTTTCAAATGCCACTACTGCTAGGGAATCGTATTTGAATTTTCCCAAACTGCTAAAGGAAATAAATATTATATTGAAAATTAAGTCCGTGATTGTGCAAACACTTAAACAGGAATGTAACTTTACTCATGTGACTAGTCCAATTGACTTACATGGGATAATTCATGGTCTTAAAATATGAACATATGTGATTGCCGAATTATGAGGCTAAAATGGCATCTTTATTAAAAACTTCCCTCTTAGAGGTATAAAATCTCTGTAATTTCAAAACAAAATTGCTTCAGCATTAACAATGAAAAGTTATTTAGACTTCCAATACATTAATGAGGTTATATATATATATAAAAAAAATGTTTTTAAACACACACACACACAAAATAGGCCATTTTTTTTAGGGCTGTCAATAAATCGCAGTTAACTCATGTGATTAATTCAAAAAAATGAATCACGATTAAAAAATTAATCACGATTAATTGCATTGTTAAACAATAGAATGCCAATTGAAATTTATTAAATATTTTGGATGTTTTTCTACATTTTCAAATATGTTGATTTCTATTACGTGTACAGTGTTCACTTTATATTATTATTTTGATTACAAATATTTGCACTGTAAAAATGATAAACAATTCACCTCATACAAGCACTGTAGTGCAATCTTTTTATTGTGAAAGTGTAACTTACAAATATTGATTTTGTTTGTTACATAGCTGCACTCAAAAACAAAACAATGTAAAACTTTAGTGCCTACAAGTCCACTCACTCCTACTTCTTGTTCAGCCCATCACTAAGAAAAAAAGTTTGTTTACATATACAGGAGATAATGCTGCTTGCTTCTTGTTCACAATGTCACCTGAAAGTGAGAACAGGCATTCACATGGCACTTTGTAGTCGGCATTGCAAGGTATTTACATGCCAGATATGCTAAACATTTGTATGCCCCTTCATGTTTCGGCCACCATTCCAGAAGACATGCTTCCATGCTGATGATGCTCGTTAATTAAATTTGTGACTGAACTCCTTGTGGGTGAATTGTATGTCTTCCTGTTCTGTTTTAACCACATTCTGCCATATATTTCATGTTACAGCAGTCTTGGATGACGACCCAGCACATGTTCGTTTTAAGAACACTTTCACTGCAGATTTACAAAACGCAAAGAAGGCACCAGTGTGAGATTTCTAAAAATAGCTACAGCGCTCCACCCAAGGTTTAAAAATATGAAGTGCCATCCAAAATCTGAGAGGGACGAGGTGTGGAGAATGCTTTCAGAAGTCTTAAAGAGCAACACTCAGATGCAGAAACTACAGAACCTGAACCACCAAAAAAGAAATTCAACCTTCTGCTGGTGGCATCTGAGTCAGATGATGAAAATGAACATGCATCGGTCCGCTCTGCTTTGGATTGTTATCAATCAGAACCCGTCTTCAGCACGGATGCATATCGTCTGGAACGATGATTGAAGCATGAAGGGACATATGAATCTTTAGCGCATCTGGGACGTAAATATCTTGCGACGCCGGCTACAACAGTGCCATGAGAACGCCTGTTCTCACTTTCAGGTGACATTGTAAACAAGTGGGCAGCAAATTGTAACCAAACTTGTTTGTCTGAGTGATTGACTGAAGTAGGACTGAGTGGACTTGTAGGCTCTAAAGTTTTACATTGCTTTATTTTTGAATGCAGTTATTTTTCTGTACATAATTCAACATTTGTAAGTTCAACTTTCATGATAAAGAGATTGCACTACAGTACTTGCATTAGGTGAATTGAAAAATACTATTTCTTTTGTTTTTTTATAGTGCAAATATTTGTGATCAAAAATAAATATAAAGTGAGTACTGTACACTTTGTATTCTGTGTTATAATTGAAATCAATATATTTGAAAAAGTAGAAAACATCCAAAAATATTTAAATAAATGGTATTCTATTATTGTTTAACAGCATGATTAATCACAATTAATTTTTTTAATTGCTTGACAGCCCTACAAGGCACCTAAAGTTAGGCTCTTTAGCCCATATTTAGGCACCTGAGAGTGAGTTTTTGAAAAGCACTCAAGTGACATAGGAGCACAAGTCCCATTGACTTCAAACTGCAAATGCTGATAGAGGTGCATATCCAGGTTGAATCTCTTCAGATTTCTTGACTTTTGGAAGTTCAATATACCAGAAGGTCATGTAGGATGAAAATATAGCATGGGATATTTGCTTATCAATTTTGGGTTTGAGTTTATGTGGTTCTCACAGAAAGGATATTAATAAAGCCCCAGACTTGTCTTTTTTTTAGAAGATATAAGCATTTTATGTATGAAACTTAGCAGAAAATACTGCCATATAAAATCTGAAATTCTAAAATAAGGAACTAAAGAAACAATTACAAAACATCTACTTCAGTGATTTAAGACTATGAGATAAGAACATAGAGAATCATCAAAATATAAATAAAAATGATTACATATTTTTTAAAAATATTGTAATCCAAAAAACTGATTTTTATTTTTTTAAATCATGATTATCCATTCAGCTGTCGAAAAAAGGCCATTTTATGTTATGTTCTCCCCATTTAACAAAGCTTCAGCATTTTCTGCTAGAGACAGAAACATAATACTTTCAAAATTCATAAGAAGGAAGTTGATCCAAATATAACTTAATCCCAAAAATGAACAGCATTTTTACAGTGATCAAGAGATTATTTTGCTTTCATTTTGTATGCATTCTAAACCACAAGAGAAAAGGAATGTCCATTGTCTGGATGCCAGCAGGGCACTTAAAGTTTCTGCAAGTAATTTAGAAAGATGGACAGCCTATTTGTTTTGAATGGAACAGCCAAGTAGAGACTAGCTGCCTAGAAGATTTCCATTGCAAGATGGATAGTGACATGTATCAAAGAAACCTAAAAAGCTCCTGTTCCAGAACATAAGGGCTCACTCAGGCACAGTGATTGTGAGATCTTGGGATTCAAGGACAAAACCTTGACCAAAGATCTATGCAGAACTGCAAGTTGAAGTTTAGTTCCTTAGAAGACTTTTCCCAATTTCCATTTTTTTTAATGCACCATGTAAGTTAAAAGACAGTGTGGCTGCAGGAGAAAGGCAGTGCTTAATTCATAATGAAAGACATGCCGGAGCTCAAGCAATTAGGTCCCAGGTCTCAAGCAATTTTTTACTTTCATAACTGACGTGGCATACCCAGAGGTGCCGGGATATAAACTGTCAAGCCTAGAGGTACCAGGGCTCAGCCCTGACAAACCCTGGCACAAATTAAGCACCGGAGAAAGGCTTTTTATAGCTGTGGCCATAAAGATGCTAATACAAGGCAAATTCAGGAAAAAAAACCACTCGTTTTAAAAGAAAAGCTGTTGGAAAGACTAATGTCTATTCAAAATATGTTACCAGAGCCTTAAGAATCTACCGATTTAGCCTCTTTTATATATAGTCAAAGTAAAATGGGGCCCCCTAAAATTAAAAACACATCAAAATACTGAGATTGCCAGGTAGAAAACTAGATCATGCTACTGCTCAAAAAACCTTTTTTATGTTAAGCTAAATAACATTTGCTTCAACCTCCAAGTTCACCAAATTTGGGACAAAGGCAGTGGATGGGATCCAAGGAGTCTTGTTCTAATTAACAAAAATTAAAAAAAAAACCAAGGGGAAAAAATGATGTCTGAAGTTCAGACCTACTAGTTCAGACTTGATGCATGCTAATATGTATTATCCAATATCCTTACTTCAATCAGCCAGTATTGATTTGTTTTTCATTGTGACGTGTCTATCTCATGCCACAAAGTTATAAGGTTCATCTAAAAATATGTAAGATGAACTAGTGCATGCAAAGTCACTACAATGCTCTGCATACATAATTAGCATTATACAAAGAAAGAATTTCTAACCTGCGTAACGTAAGTTGTTCATTCAGGATCATTTGTGTTAAGACAATACTGTGCAAAGACTCCAATTACTCTGTATTTAAAGTGGTCGAATCCTACCATGAACCTGATTAAACATTTGGGAGCAGGGTGAATGTCCACCTGAAGGTACATGCCCTTCATATCAAGAGCTGCAACCCACATGTCCTTTTCTAGGGATGGTATGTGCCCGTGTCACATGGGAAATAAAATGGTTGAGATAGTGGAGAATGACAATGGGTATCCAGCCATCCTTCTTCTTGGGTACTAGGAAGTACATTGAGTAAAAGTCCTTCCCCTAATGCTGAAGAGGTACCAGGGCTCTAATGCACCTCGTTCTAAGAGATTCTGCTTCTTGTTTGAGAATCTCCTCATAAGGATGGCCCCTGAAAGGGGGTCGGCAAAGGGTTTTGGAGGGGGCAATGTAAACTCAATCACATGGTCAGAATGGATATTTAAGTCCCACTTGTTTATAGTTATTGAACTCCAGGTGTGGAAAAAGACCAATAGACAACCCCCAAAGGATGTGTGGGGATTGGCAGACAGTGGCATTACTAGTTTGCAGCTTGAGCAAAAAGAACCCTTATTTAACCAGGATGTTTATCTCCTGAGATGAAATCAGAACCAATTATATCACATCCAAAGTTTAAATCCTGCAACCAAAATCTTTAGGTCAAAACGTGCCCTTTCTTGAAATACATTCCAACATACCTACAGCACAAAAACCTTTCTGGGGGAGCACATGAATATTAAGACAGCAAATCTAGAAGTTTTCCATGCATACAAGTTCAAAACCCTTTTGTGCTTATCTTGGGTTACGCAGAGCTATTAAAATTAATAACAGACTTGAAAAATTAATATTTTATGCAACAGTTATTGTAATTATTAATAGTTCATATTTTACTAGCTTTTCAAGCACATATAGCTGTAGCAAATGTGCTTTAATTAGATATGAAAAACAAGAACAGTTAAGTGCTAAATAAAATAACCATGCCTTACATCATGGCCTGAAATTCACTAGACTAAATTGAATATAAAGATAAGAAACAAGGTACTGTGTATGTAATAGGTTTGTGGTCACACACACACACACACACACACACACACACACACACACACACACTGTTACAGTCCACTGATCTGAGTTTGTTACAAGACCAGTACATGGTAAAATGATAATTTTTGTTTTAATTTATTACAGATGTGCGCAAATCTGAATACTGAATACCATGGCAATCTGAACTTTTTGTTTCAGTTTGCATGTGTCAGACATATTCTTATTCAGATTTTTTTCCAGGAGCAGAGAATAAGAAGTTTCTCACTCACCCTAGCATCTCTAATGTTCTTGAGTCCTACTCTCTGCCTTTCGATACCACCCGAGAGGTCCCAGGTCCTGCCCTCCCCCTGCACTCTTCCTTCTTACCCCTTAAGTGACAGTTAGTGTTTTCTGATCCTTCTACCAGCTTCCCTGCTGCTGATACACTGCAGTCAACTTTGCTCCTGTCAGTCAAAACAAGTGTCGCACTGACTCAGCGATGCTCATGCTTCCTGCTGTGATTAATCATCCTATTAGATGTTTTCTTCTGAAAAAAATATTTAAAATCTCCATTTTATAAGCTAACTAACACACACCATGGAGTGTGTTCAGCATGTTTTGACATATCTGAATAGCTGGCATTCACAAAACTGTTCAACTGTAAGTGGTACCACATAAAGTAGAATCCCTTAATGTTTAGGGGAAGTGCAAACAGAAGTAAAGTCGATGTGGAAGTAGAGACTCCGAATGTCTCCATAAGCATTCCCTTCTTTGGGGTAGAAGGCAGATTACTGGCATTTACTATATTGAGAGAGGATACAGGGAATTCTGTTAATTATTCCCCAAAAATTATTCCCCAAACCCACATGTTCTATGCAGTACAGAACCACTGGTTTTGGGAAAAAGCAAGCTTCTTTCCTCCACAGTAAGATCCCTTGGGGGTAACAATGAAAGTTATAGAAATAAACGCTTTCCTGGGCTTAATCAGAAGAAATTATAAGCCTATCTAAGTTTATACACAGTAAGGAAATTTAGATTTGTCTTTCTATACTAGACAAGAATAAATCTGGATGAAGACGTTAACAGAGCTAGTCCCAAAAGAAGTAGATTAGATTTAAACCAAGAATACCTCTTTCTTCCAAGAACCTCAGATCCACTGAATTTTTGAGTGATGGTGGAGGTGAAATTGGAAGGGTCCAAAACACAGGCATATGGGATAGCACTAACCCCTTTTCATGTCAATAAAGTAGATAATGTAGGAAAACTTAATACTTAGGTTATTATATTCTTCAGTAGAGGGAACAGGCTTTATTCCATAAATATGCTACAGTCTCCTGGGTATGTAATTTGGCTGGATCTGTACTGTCTGAAAGAAGAGAAGCTGTGATGCAGGCATGAGATACTGCAAAGAGACTATCCAGTGCAGGAAGCAGAGCAAAGTGATTTAACTTCAGTATTCAGATTTACAGTGTTCTACTACTGCACGTGGTGTGCAGCTGCAGCTGTTTGTGTGTGTGTTGAATGCTTTGTGATGAAATGGTCATTCCAGTCTTGCTACAAACAGCCCCAAAGCACTGCAGCCCTTCAAACAAAGTTGAAAGTATAAATGGAATTAAAATGGACCCATTCCATAGTGAACAACTATCTTAAGAGGCAGAAAAACAACCAGTGTTGTGAACTAAGAAACATACTCCTGAGAGTAGAGGTGAAGGAGAGATGATGAGAAAATGTTCCCTTGTGAGTTACTGTCACTTAGCTGATTAATAGAGAACGGAAGCACTTCCTTCTATATGTCTACTCTGGTGGCAACTGTCTTCTAAAATAATACTCCACTGCCAGCAACTCTGTATACTGCAAAGGTGGCCACAATGTGGCCAGCAGAGCCCTGTAATGCACATTTCTGCTCCACTACATGTTTGCAAAAGAGGAGTGGCCTACGTAAGTGTGGGGACTGCATGTTCTAAAAGTCCTTGCTTTGCAAGGTGCAAAGGAAACAGAAATGACATGGAGATAAAATCCAAAAAATAATCCAAGAAAGATGGAGGCATACTCGATAGGTAACAATCCTGTGTTGCTAAAGGATCAACAAGACTTAATAGGGCTCCCTCATTTCTACTTTCTATGATTTTATGAAGAAAGAGTAAAAGGAGGGAGTAGAGAAATGGAAATAGGTGAAAGTGACAACTTTTAGATTAGCAAACTTCATTTTATTAATTGCATTTAATTTATTCTAAATGACATAAAACCCAATTTCAGAAAACCCAAATCTAGGAAAATATATATGTCACTGTAAAGGGGCGAGTCCGGGGCTCAACCCTCTCAGGGGAAGAGGGGAGCCACACCGGCCCGCTGGTCGTACGTGGGCTCCAGTCCTATGCTGCAGGGTGGAGCAAGAAACAGTACAAAGGAAGAACAGTCAACAGTACAGGAGCTCAGACCTTTGGGTCAGGGCTGAGCAACAACAGTACAGGGGCTCAGACCTTTGGGTCAGGGCTGAGCAATCAGTACGGGGGCTCAGACCTTTGGGTCAGGACTGAGCAACAACAGTACAGGGGCTCAGACCTTTGGGTCAGGGCTGAGCAATCAGTACGGGGGCTCAGACCTTTGGGTCAGGACTGAGCAACAACAGTACAGGGGCTCAGACCTTTGGGTCAGGGCTGAGCAATCAGTACGGGGGCTCAGACCTTTGGGTCAGGACTGAGCAACAACAGTACAGGGGCTCAGACCTTTGGGTCAGGGCTGAGCAATCAGTACGGGGGCTCAGACCTTTGGGTCAGGACTGAGCAACAACAGTACAGGGGCTCAGACCTTTGGGTCAGGGCTGAGCAATCAGTACGGGGGCTCAGACCTTTGGGTCAGGACTGAGCAACAACAGTACAGGGGCTCAGACCTTTGGGTCAGGGCTGAGCAATCAGTACGGGGGCTCAGACCTTTGGGTCAGGACTGAGCAACAACAGTACAGGGGCTCAGACCTTTGGGTCAGGGCTGAGCAATAAGAGTACGGGGGCTCAGACCTTTGGATCAGGGCTGAGCAACAACAGTACAGGGGCTCAGACCTTTGGGTCAGGGCTGAGCAATCAGTACGGGGGCTCAGACCTTTGGGTCAGGACTGAGCAACAACAGTACAGGGGCTCAGACCTTTGGGTCAGGGCTGAGCAATAACAGTACGGGGGCTCAGACCTTTGGATCAGGGCTGAGCAACAACAGTACAGGGGCTCAGACCTTTGGGTCAGGGCTGAGCAATCAGTACGGGGGCTCAGACCTTTGGGTCAGGACTGAGCAACAACAGTACAGGGGCTCAGACCTTTGGGTCAGGGCTGAGCAATAACAGTACGGGGGCTCAGACCTTTGGATCAGGGCTGAGCAACAACAGTACAGGGGCTCAGACCTTTGGGTCAGGGCTGAGCAATCAGTACGGGGGCTCAGACCTTTGGGTCAGGACTGAGCAACAACAGTACAGGGGCTCAGACCTTTGGGTCAGGGCTGAGCAATAACAGTACGGGGGCTCAGACCTTTGGATCAGGGCTGAGCAACAACAGTACAGGGGCTCAGACCTTTGGGTCAGGGCTGAGCAATCAGTATGGGGGCTCAGACCTTTGGATCAGGGCTGAGCAACAACAGCCCGAGGGGGATAACTGCCACCCGCACCGGGGTGGCAGGGGGGACACAGGCCCTCCCACTCCACTGTGTCCCGGCCCGGGGCCCTAGACAGCGGTCTTCACCGCTGACGGTCAGTGGGGATCCTGGCCGCAACACACTGACATCGGCTCAGTTTGTTCAGCAGCCTGACTAAGGTCGGCTGCCCCCGGGCCACTTCCAACATCCCCCCTTGGGCCTACCTGGTCCACGGCGTCCGGCCCCTGGAAGTCCCACGGCATGTACTCGTCCCAACCCGGGCTGGGTGGTAGGTCGGGTAGGTTCTCGGGGAAATTCGGCGCGATCTGCTCCGGGGGTTCCTCGGGGTTGTAGCAGGGAAGCGGGGGAGCTCTGGGCGGCTCCTCCTCGTAGGGGGCTCGGGGAAACTCCGGCGGGTCCTCCCAGTAGCGGTCGAGGGGACCCTCGGGCCAGTCCGGGTAGCTGCTCTGGGCTTCAGCGAGCTCCTCTTCGGGAGCTTCCCCAGGTAGGTCTGCTCCCGGCGGTGGCTGGGCCCCTACTGAGCTGGGATGGCCGGCTTTTATTCTTCCGGGTCGCCGCCTGACCCTCTGAGGGGCGGGCTCACCGCTCTGTGGCCCCGCCCCTTCCTGTGACCGGTGCTCAACCCTCTCAGGGGAAGAGGGGAGCCACACCGGCCCGCTACAGTCACGTAAAGTATTCAAGTGGCCAACATGAAGCTTGGTGTCATAGAGTTTACCAGTTTGCATTGTATTACTATTTTACCAATTTGAATAAAATTACAAAAATACAAAATCTTTTTTTTTTTTTTTTGGAATAAAAAGAAGAAATGCTACCCATATTTTTTGTTTGGCTTTCTTTCAACATATGCAGTCTTATATTCTAATAACTATGTGTTCGTTACCTTGGAAACTGCTGTAGGGTAAATTTTGATTGGATGTATTATCAGATTAATTCTTACAATTGTGGATACTGTTTAAAAATGGTGCACGTGTTTGTGCATTTTTATGGTACAGGTGCTGAGATGTCACCTCCTCCTCCTCCCCAATGTAAATGTTCAACATTTTAAAAGTTTGTTGTTCCTGCTGTTACTGGAGGTGCAGAGAATATGAAAAATTATGCTGAATAGTAGTAAATTATATTTTTGAAAAAATCTACAAAAATGAATTATGGGCTAATCTGTTTATGCAACTGAGTTACAAGAACCGTTATTACTGATGTGAGCAGGGATTTTTAAGAAGCAATTTTGACAGAAGCAGTGATATCAAAGTTAATATATAAACAAACAGTTATAAATATCTGAGCCCAGGAAGAGGGAAGTGCCAGATACGCCCTGAAGTCCAGGGACTTTGCTATTGATGTCACATGGAAGGCATTCACACATTATGGAGACGGGCAGTGGTATAAAACTCTAAAATAGATAGTTATCAGAATGTATGCACTGGTATTATTTCCACATACAATGCTATGAACCATTTTTGTTTACCTTGAGTATGTAAATATAAGGATGCAGCTTTTTTTTAATTTCAAAATTAAGCTTCACATTCATAGAAGCAGAAACAAAAAGAGTGGTGATTTTATACTAAGGGCTTCATTCTGCACTTTCTATAACTTTGAATGCAGTAGGGCCTTTGTCTGGCCAGTGAGAAGAAGAGTGTTGGCTACTTTAAGGGATCCCCCTCTTTTGGGCTATAGTAGAGAGGATTGGAGAGCATCACCTGAGTCAGGGACTGACTGAAATGAGCTCAGGTGGGCCACTGGCCTATGTGCATCTGGGGGAGGGGTATTTCTACTCCATTCCCTGCAGACAGAATCATCTTTCACCCTGAAGCAGCAGCACCCATCTTCCCTCCCATGTAATCAGAAAATAAACAGGTTTTATCATCTGCTGTAGGCATTGCACTAGTTATTTGTTTCGGAGCTGGAAAGGAATTTTCCTTCACTAGCTTTTCCAGGGCAGAGTGGGCTTCCCCTGCTCCTTCCCCACAGCAGGTCAGGGGCCTGGTTGGGTTGTCACAACCTAGCAGATGGGAGGTGTCCAGTGCAGATACTTGTTCCATAAGGAAGAATAGCTCCCTGATAAACCAGGGAGTTGGATTTATGGGAAGTCATCCCCTAGAGAAGCTGAGGAAGAGGAGCTGGAGCTTCTAACATCTAGTAAATTGGGGAGACAACCTCCTTTCCCAAGCCCCTTTAAATCCTCATATGAGGGGAAGGCTGTGGGGTCCCAGCAATGAGTTGGGGCCAGAATGGGAGGGAGGAGGGCTGATGGCAGCACTCCCCAAACATATAGAAATGATTAAGGAAGGAATGATGACCTGCACTGTACAATTTCTTGCTAGGTCGTTGAGGCCGAATTAAAACCACATTCCTTGCATCTTGTTTTTCTTCCTGCTTGGCCAGGACAATAGCTCCTCCGAACTCAGTTCTCTATCAGGGGAATGTAGCTAAGTCAATATAACATATACTGTGTAAAATGAGCTCTGCTTTCAACCCAACATACTTGGTCTCCAAAATGGAGAAGCAAGGTACTAGAGTAGCAGGTAGAGTGAAGTAAAAATGGAGAGTGAAATGAAAAGCCTTTTGTTTAATTTAAAACAGAGTTTTTTGTTGTTTTAGAAGACACTATTGTACCAGGAAAATTCCTATTTTCAAAGGTGAGTACACTTATATAGGCATCATTGAAGAAATCCTTGAAGATGATATTGTAGGCATTTCCCTTCTACTGCATTCCCATTTTAGGGCCTGATTTGTAGCAAGTTATAAGCATTCTTTTAGCAAAACAGCAAGACACTTTCAAAGTTCCACTCAATTCTATGCATCCGAAGAAGCGGACTGTAGCCCACAAAAGCTTATGCTCAAATAAATTTGTTAGTCTCTAAGGTGCCACAAGTACTCCTGTTCTTTTTACTCAATTTAGTGTACATAACATCACATTTTATTTATATAGTGCCATTGTTCCAATTTTCTTCATGATGCATTGCACTGCCTGTCATCATTACCACACTGTGATATTGTGACTAACAGCAAATCTCTTCTAAGTGCAATCACAAAAAAATATTGCAATTAAAATGATATTTTAAAAAAATCCATTTACTTATATTCAGTGGAGTAGGCAGTGATTTCAGTGTCATTGTGTAACCACTTAAATTCCAAGGGCCAGCTGCCTTCCGCAAGGCACGTGAGTACAAGACGGTTCCCCTCTAGATGGATCTGGGGCAAACCAGGCTCAGTCTTGAAGTATGGTGCAACGTCATCTGAAACATACAAGAGAAAAAATGTTTTCATGACTATGAAAATGGATATCATCCTTGATTTTAGGCCACCCATATTTAGTCAATTTCCTCCTAAATTATTTAATAAAATAGGGGACTAGGCTGTCCAGTACTTAAGTATCAACCTCCTAAGCATCAACCTTCAGTATCTAGAAACATGCTACTGGTTAAAATGCTGCTTGGTTCACAAGTTAAAAACAAGTTTGGAATCCTCAGCCTAGGCTTCTCTTCATAGGTGTTTATTTACATGGCAAAAGCACTGGACAACCTGGAACATATTCTTGAGCCTCTGCTCATCAGAGGTATGCAACAGAAATCTACACAGTGCCTACATCTGTGTTTAATGTGTCTGGTAGGAGCCATTGCTATTAGTTTCTTACTTTCATTAACACTAAATCCACTCGCAAAACTTTAAAAATCCCTTTTGAAAAAAAATATCAGAAAACGAAGGTTGAATGGAAGTGATCATCACAGCAGGACAAGTCTCAGGGCAAATGAAGAATTTTCACAAAAGATCAGCTTAGAACAAAACATCTTACAAAATAGCAAGATTAATGTGTCTTTCAATATTGTCTCTAATTATAGTGTCTTAAATTATATTTTCTGTGACCAATCACAGGTTTTGAATTAGGGTGTTTTAATAACGTTCAAGGGTCAGATAGATGTAGCATGCAAACTCTTATTCTTCTGTGGATCACAATTGCTAACAATACTCCATTAGATGAAATTAGGGGTTGTTAATTCACACATAAAAGATGCTCCTCTTTCACGTGGAAGTAAATATCCAATAGGATTATGAAACATTCTGAGCCCAAACACCCACTGACATTCACGAGAGCAGGATCTGGCCTATGTTATTTAATCCCAGATACAGTCAAGTTAGTTCAAACTATCATCAACTACCAAACTACCTGAAACTAGACATTACCACTACTAATAGACCATTTTGAAAAGACAGATCAAAAGAAAGATGAATGTTCAGATTTTCTTAATCTGGATATGTCTTTTTATTTGAATTACACTGACAAAATACCCCATTAATGGTACTGAGCCTATTTAGTAAACATGCAAGGCCTATTTGTGCATGGAATCTGGACTCTCTTCCTAGTTGTTTTATAGACTTCCTGTGTAACCTTGGGCAAGTCACTTAGGGGCAGAGCCTCAGTTAGTTTTAACCGTCATAGCTCCACTCAAGTTCCTGGAGCTATGACAATTTACACCAGGTGAAAAACTGCCTTAATCTCCCTGTATGAAATCCAGGAGAATTCATTCTTTGTATCTTATTTTCCGTCTGTAATTTGGGGATAATAATGCTTCCCTTACCCACATGGGTGTTGTGAGGGCAAATTAAAAAATATAAACTACTTAAAAACCTAAGAATATAAAAGAATTTCCATTGATCATATAGGATGGTTCTAACACAGAAAACTAAGACAAACTTTGCATTTACCACATTACACAAAATATGGACCTGATATCGAATACAAAATGAGCCTCATTAATAGAATAAATTTTACTGTCCAGATAGAAGTTTAGAGAGAAAAAAAGTCAATACGGAACTGAGTCAAAACCGCTCTTTTGTCTGTCAGATTATTCAGTTAAAAATTCCATAAAATTAGGTTCCTATCAATGTTAAACTATAGCAATATTACTTTCCAGATCACAAAATTTTAATGTGAAAAATCAGTAGAATATAAGTCAATGCTGGTTTTATGCACTAGTCAAATTCCAATTAAATTAGACCAAGTTATTCAACAAGAAAGTCTACAAAATTCAGCTCCCATTGGTGTAATAGTGCATAAATACAAATATGTTGCTTTCCAGATCACAGAGTTTCAGTACAAAAAATATGAAGAGATAGAGGTTTAATCAGGTGTGAAAGCAATTTCACCTGTGTATTCAAGAAAAAGAAAAAAAAAACAAAGACCTGAAAGGAACCCAACATACAGCTGCTGGTGAAATCAGTGGAGATGCTCATGCTAGAGCTCCTTTGAGAGGTAGGTGCTAGCAAGGCACTCTCTAAACTCTGCAATGTGCTTCCTTCCTAAAGTAATGTTTTAAACTAGACCATGAGTATTGCATCTAAGTCATTAAGATATTCTGGATACTGTCTGTACTGGTATTCAAGCTTTGCAAATATATTTTGATTCAAAGGAATCCTAGATTAATTTCTGTAATTCAAGTGTTCTTGATTTTGATTTTTTAAAAATAGAATGTGTTGACGCAACACAGTACTGCAGAACTTCAAAAGGTAGTATAGTAGCTTAAAGATATGATGTGGTGATATTATTAAAAATAACTCCGACGTTTTAAGGCCAGAAGGGACCATCGTGATCATCTAGTCTGACCTCCTGCACATTGCAGGCCACAGAACCTCACCCACGCACTCCTGTAATAGACCCATAACCTCTGGCTGAGTTACTGAAGTCCTCAAATCATGATTTGAAGACTTCAAGTTACACAGAATCCACCATTTTCTCTAGTTTAGACGTGCAAGTGATCAGTGCCCCTTGCTGCAGAGGAAAATGAAAAAACCCCAGGGTCTCTGCCAATCTGACCCGGGGAAAAATTCCTTTCCGATCACAAATAGGGGAATCAGTTGGACCCTGAGCATGTCAACAAGACCCACCAGGCAGACACCTGGGAAAGAATTATCTGCAGTAACTCAGAGCCCTCCCCGTCTAGTGTCCCATCTCCAGCCAGAGGATATTGTGGCACCCCAATATTCACCACTCTCATGTAATTAGGATATGTTTTGTACAAAGTATGCCTTGTGAGGTATCATTCTAAAAGTCTTGATCTGCTAGACATTAATATCTTGTTGGATTGTATGTGCTACCATTGTATGCGAAGTTATGACATTTGGCTATGTATGTGTTACAGAAACATGTTGTGAGGTGGAAAACACCCACAAGCAGCCTTTCAAGTATAACAGTAAAAAGACCAAACAATGTTAATGGCTTATTGAGGAAATGCACACAAGCACAAGGATTACCCCAGGAACTGTGTACAATAGAAACCTCTCAGAGATAGCACTACACAATGGGAACCGTTTGACCCAGGTCACAGCAAAAGAGCTTTCCAGAAAGTGGGAAGAAGATATAAAAGGGGGACAGTGACATCATGATGGCACCTCACTCTTCCTACAACAACACACCTGGAAACACCGGAGGGGCAAGGACTGAACTGTGGGAAGTGATGGTCCCAGGCTAGAGGGAGTTTTAGCCTGTGTATGAAAACCTGGGAAAGCCAAGGCAACTTGTGCCTTAAGAATCTGCCAGCCTATTTATCACTCAATGTGAGAATTTCCTAATTTATATCCTACTTGTCTAGTGTGTTAAACTCAGTTTGCAGTTTTGTTTATTTACTAAGGTAATCTGCTTTGATCTGTTTTCTATCCCTTATAAACATTTAAAATCTGTCTTTTGTAGTTAATAGATTTGTTTTTGTTTTGTCTAAAACCAGTGTGGAAATCATACTTGGGGCAGAAAGCTATTACGTCTCTCTCCACACTGAAGGAGGGAGTGACTTTCGTGATCTTACCCTGTACCGTTCTCTGTGCAGCACAAGATGGTATAATTTTGGGTTTACACTCCGAAGGGGAGTGTGTGCCTTAGCAACTGGGAGGTGCCTTAGCTGAGCCTTCCCATGCAGAGCTGATCTCAGCACGTGTGTGTGAAGCTGCAGCTTGGTGTGTCCCTATCTGTGTGTATGCTGCTGAAGGAGCAGGCTTGGAGAGCTTACAACTTATCACAGCACCACAGTGTGAAAGGGAGCCCAGGCTGGTGGGTCAGGTGGTCTCAGTGGTACCCCAGTGCCAAGTGGCACCCCGGGGGGAACCCGTAACAGATATTTGCTATTAGCAGTCACAGATTGGCCACGTTCCATTGTAGGCAGTCTCATCAGACAATCCCCCTCTATACATTTATCAGCCTCAGTCTGGAAACCAGTTAGGTTTTTTACTCTCAGTGCCCTTGGAAAGCTGTTCCAGAACTTCATTCCTTTGATGATTAGAAACCTTCACCTAATTTCAAGCCTACACTTGTTGATGACCAATTTATATTCATTTATTCTTGTATCCACACTGGCGCTCAACTTAAATAACTCCTCTCCCTCCCTGGTATTTATCAATCTGATACATTTATGGAGAGTTATCATATCACCCCTCAGCCTTCTTTTGGTTAGGTTAAACAAGACAAGCTCCTTGAGTCTCCTCTCATAAGGTAGGTTTTCCTTTCTTCTGATGCTCCTGGTAGCCCTTCTCTGCACCTGTTCCAGTTTGAATTCATCTTTCTTAAACATGGGAGACTAGAATTGCACACACTACTCCAGGTGAGGCCTCACCAGTGCCTTGTATAATGGTACTAACACTTCCCAATCGCTGCTGGAAATACCTCGCCTGATGCTTCCTAGAACTGTAGTAGCCTTTCAGTCATATGACACTGGCAGTTCATAGTCATCCTGAGATCAGCCAATACACACAGGCCTTTCTCCTCCTCTGTGTTTCCAACTGATACAGCCCCAGCTTAAAACAAAAACTCTTTGTTAGCTCCAAAATGCATGACCTTGCACTTTGCACTATTAAATTTCATCCCATTTCTATTACTCTATAACTTTTCTCTATATCATAAAAGCTGAGCTCCTGGAAAACAATACCAAGGTATGTAGCTTTCATATGTTAGTATTACCAAAAAACTCATAGAATTAGATATATAAATTACATTTTTAGAATTAATATCACATTCTGAATGATTCCTTCTCATCATTTTTAATACTTAAAAATCCCTATTAAAAATAAGCTCTATTCACTCCACTGCCATACCCAATTCTTCTGTTTGAATATAGAACTTTTATTGTGATTTTTATGTCCATTAATGGTGTGAGAGAGAATTATGGAGAAGTGCATGGATATTCCAAATTATTAAGGAGGAAAATTATATCTATCTGGGCCTCATAATGTCTACTCAATTACACCAGATGATTTTTGAATTCAGTTACATTTTATAAAGTTTTGTTTCCTTACATTTTAAAAACTTTCAGTACTTTTTCCAACCAAATTCTGTGTTATTGTTCTAGACAAAAATATGTATTTATTAAGTTTTTTGACTGTTTAAAATGAAAGTAATAATATTTTGATTAATGTTAACTTGACTGGGTTGTACAATGATGCTACTGTATCTTATTCTATGCTTTCAGATATGAATTCTTAAAAAAAACCAAAAAACCAGTAACTCGGATGTTATTCATTCTTCCACCCCACTTTTTTTTGTAAATAGACATCTTGGTTGTGAGTATGTTACCAATTTGTGGCAATACTGTTCTTAAGAATCAATGAAACATTATATTCTAGCAGTCCATGGGGTTTTTGTTGTTGTTGTAGTTATATTTTTAATGGCAATGTTTACCTAGATCAGGGGTCGGCAACCTTTCAGAAGTGCTGTGCCGAGTCTTCATTTATTCACTCTCATTTAAGGTTTTGCGTGCCAGTCATACATTTTAACGTTTTTAGAAGGTCTCTTTCTATAAGTCTATAATATATAACTAAACTATTGTTGTATGTAAAGTAAAGAAGGTTTTTAAAATGTTTAAGAAACTTCATTTAAAATTAAATTAACATGCAGAGCCCCCTGGACCGGTGGCCAGGACCCGGGCAGTGTGAGTGCCACTGAAAATCAGCTCGTGTGCCATAGGTTGCCTACCCCTGCCCTAGATGTTTAGATGTTTTAATTATAGTACATTAAATTTAGATCTTATATTTTTCTTCTGTATACGCTTCTATTTTGCCAATGATTTAACAATAATTTATCAATGTCATTATATTTTTAAATCAGGGGTTCTGACCCCTCAGGGGGTCATGAGGTTATAACATGGGGGGTCACGAGCTGTCAGCCTCCACCCCAAACCCCATTTTGCCTCCAGCATTTATAATGGTATTAAATATTTGTAAAGTGTTTTTAATTTATAAGGGGGGGGGTGTCGCATTCAGAGGCTTCCTATGTGAAAGGGGTCACCAGTACAAAAGTTTGAGAACCACTGTTTTAAATTTAAAGAATTTAAATATATAATCTACATAAAGGAACTAATAAAGTAAATGTCTTGCATTATCTACTTTACCACATTAACTTGAATACTTTTTGTATCTTCATTGTCAAACTGACAACAGGACATCAAAGAATGGTCCCCCCAAATTTTGTATAAACTAGTTGACCTGAGAGACCTAATGACTGTAATCTATTTCATAACCTGCCCTTTTCTTTTATTTTCCTTTCCTTTTAAAAAAAAAGAAATAATAATCCACCCCCAGATACCAGAAGAATCAATTGTACCATAAACAAGGGGTGCCAGTAGCACACAAATTCTCTAAAATGTTCTTGTAAAGTGACAATAAAATTTATTAAGCCATCATAATAAGCGCTATCAATCAGGTTAGAGTCCAGCAGAGGAAGGATTAGAAATCTCAGCATGAATGAAGCAATCAGCCTGAGTGGAACCTTTATTAATCGCACTCTGATTTTTAGACAGCTGAATTTCCCAGGGCGACTAACCTTTTGGTTAAAACTGCTAATCTTCCTTTCAAAAACTTATTTTATATCAAACTCAAACATTTTCATTCTCCAGCACACTGCGTGGATTTACTACTGAAGGACTGAAAGTTATATCTTTACAGTTTTTGAGGAAAAGGCCTAATGCACTATTTGTTATCTCTCTGATCAGTCAATTGATATGAAAATTATGGCTCTCTTCTTGTTTTGGTAAATAGTCACCCAAACTTCATTTGCAGATAGTTTTGGGTACAACAGTAAACCTGCAAAAATTATGAAATCCACAGATTATTGCAAAGAAACTTCTCCAAGTTTTAACAGCAGAAAGATTTTAATACTTTAGCAGAATCAGTCATAGCACACTTCCAGGTATTTTGCTTTATAATTATCATAAATTAAACCCATCTACATAGCCATCACTAAAATAATGGTATAGTGCATTCTATGATGTTATCATCCTTGCTGGGGTTTTTTAATTATGTTTTCCCACTTCCTTGAAAATGTTCAACAATTCATTAATTCCAAATGGGTCAGTGATTAGAGCAAATTAATAAGATTCTACAGTTTTTGTCTTATACTTGGTACAAAACATGTCAGACATACGGAATCAAATCCCATCAATTTCATTCAAGGCAAAAGAAAGAAAATGTCTTTCCAATATCTGTAACTTTTCTGAAAATGTATTGAAAGCTTTAAGTCCAGAGAATCAATAATAAGAAAAAGAAAACAGTAGAACCTCAAGAGTTATGAACTGACCAGTCAACCACACACTTCATTTGGAACTGGAAGTACACAATCAGGCAGCAGCAGCCAAAAAAAAAAAAAAAAAAAAAAGGAAATGCAGTAAGGCGTTGTGTTAAAGGTAAAGTACTTAAAAAAAACAAAAAAGGAAAGAAGCATTTTTCTTCTTCATAGTAAAGTTTCAAAGCTATGTTAAATCAATGTTCAGCTGTAAACTTTTGAAAGAACAACCACAACGTTTTGTTCAGAGTTCCGAACATTTCAGAGTTACGAACAGCCTCCATTCCCGAGGTATTCATAACTCTGAGGTTCTACTGTATATAACTGGATAAATAAATTTTAAGACTTCAATCTAATAATAAAAAGCATTCAAGTACATATATCCATGCTGGTGGAGTTTTGCTACGTAAATAAAGTGGCAGATTTTGTTTAACCAAGCTAACCACAGATGTGTAAAGAAATGGAATAAAACCATTAGTCCTATTTTTTCCTTGTGAGACTATTGAGCCATCCAGTGAGATTAATCTCCAATGAAACGGACATCAGCAAAATAAACGGTAGCCCTAATAAGCTATTTGTTCCTGTTTTTCAGTGGTTTCTTTCAACATCCATGTTAATAAGAAGCAGACATTATGCTGGTAAAAAATCCTCCCGTTACTTCACTCTTATGTAAGCATTTACCCTTTCTAAAAACAAACAATTTATTTAAAAGTCAGAGCAAAACTGCTGTCAAAAACTTTGCACCTCGCCTTATCCACAAAGATTTAAAACATCACTGCTGATGCAGCCCACCCAGAGGTTTTTTTCAGATTTCAAATGTTATAATCAAGCTAGTATTGTATGAAAGTAGTCTTCAGAATTCAATCCAATTTTCTTTGAAGCTAAAATTTAATAGATCTACTGGAATGTTTTAAAAAAGAATATAGCACACGATATAAATTATCCTGATTCTCCAGAAAATTTACTTAAACCCTTTAAGTATTTTTATCCTCTAATCTTTTATTCCTGATTTTCTCATCAAGCATTCACCATTAGTTTGTCAAATTCAATTATGTAATCAGCGATCACTAAAAATTCACTAAAAGAAAAAATGAAAATAAAATACCAAGCAAAGCTTCTAAAAGAAAAGGAAGCAGAAAAGCCTTGATGACTGTGTTTTCTTTGAAGCCAAGTGTAGTGCCATGGAGAACTAGTCTATATTTCCAGTATTGGTGTTCATTTATAGAATATAGTGATACTTATACCCTCAAAGCATGTTTTAAACAGAATTAAATCAAGGCAGTTAAAGTGGGAGGCATTTAAATTTCAAATTGGATTATTAGGGGGAAGTTAACTGTGACTCCCTGAAGCGGGGTGGCTACCCGCTCCAGCCCTGACAGGGTTAAAACCAGCCTGGGGAGACGGCTGGAGGGCTGGGAGAACAGCCCAGGCTGAGTGGGAAGCAGGCTCAGCGGGGCCACGCCCCAATCAGGCCCAGCTGGCCCCTATAAAAGGCTGTGAGCCAGAGGCCCAGTCAGTCTCTCTCTGCTAGTAGAGAGAGAAGGGTCTGGCTGCAAGGGAGCTGAGCAGGGTACTGGGAGTGGAGCAGGGCTGGGGGAAGGCTAGAGGAGCTGGGGAGCTCCAGCTGGGAAAACCCCCAGGCTGCGGGCCTAGCTGAGGGCCTAAGACCAGTACCGGGGCTGCAGAGGGGCAGCCCAGCTATAGAGAGAGGCAGCAGGTCCAGCCCAACCTTGCCTGTGATGAGTGGCATAGACTGCAGTCTGCCCCAGGGAGTGGGGCTAGTTGGTGACTGGCAGTAGCCGTACACTGAGGCAAGGTGGGGTTAGTGGGTGGGGGTTCCCCTGGAGGGGGGGAGACCCTGAGAATGAGGGGNTAACTTTTCTGAAAATGTATTGAAAGCTTTAAGTCCAGAGAATCAATAATAAGAAAAAGAAAACAGTAGAACCTCAAGAGTTATGAACTAACCAGTCAACCACACACTTCATTTGGAACTGGAAGTACACAATCAGGCAGCAGCAGCCAAAAAAAAAAAAAAAAAAAAAAGGAAATGCAGTAAGGCGTTGTGTTAAAGGTAAAGTACTTAAAAAAAACAAAAAAGGAAAGAAGCATTTTTCTTCTTCATAGTAAAGTTTCAAAGCTATGTTAAATCAATGTTCAGCTGTAAACTTTTGAAAGAACAACCACAACGTTTTGTTCAGAGTTCCGAACATTTCAGAGTTACGAACAGCCTCCATTCCCGAGGTATTCATAACTCTGAGGTTCTACTGTATATAACTGGATAAATAAATTTTAAGACTTCAATCTAATAATAAAAAGCATTCAAGTACATATATCCATGCTGGTGGAGTTTTGCTACGTAAATAAAGTGGCAGATTTTGTTTAACCAAGCTAACCACAGATGTGTAAAGAAATGGAATAAAACCATTAGTCCTATTTTTTCCTTGTGAGACTATTGAGCCATCCAGTGAGATTAATCTCCAATGAAACGGACATCAGCAAAATAAACGGTAGCCCTAATAAGCTATTTGTTCCTGTTTTTCAGTGGTTTCTTTCAACATCCATGTTAATAAGAAGCAGACATTATGCTGGTAAAAAATCCTCCCGTTACTTCACTCTTATGTAAGCATTTACCCTTTCTAAAAACAAACAATTTATTTAAAAGTCAGAGCAAAACTGCTGTCAAAAACTTTGCACCTCGCCTTATCCACAAAGATTTAAAACATCACTGCTGATGCAGCCCACCCAGAGGTTTTTTTCAGATTTCAAATGTTATAATCAAGCTAGTATTGTATGAAAGTAGTCTTCAGAATTCAATCCAATTTTCTTTGAAGCTAAAATTTAATAGATCTACTGGAATGTTTTAAAAAAGAATATAGCACACGATATAAATTATCCTGATTCTCCAGAAAATTTACTTAAACCCTTTAAGTATTTTTATCCTCTAATCTTTTATTCCTGATTTTCTCATCAAGCATTCACCATTAGTTTGTCAAATTCAATTATGTAATCAGCGATCACTAAAAATTCACTAAAAGAAAAAATGAAAATAAAATACCAAGCAAAGCTTCTAAAAGAAAAGGAAGCAGAAAAGCCTTGATGACTGTGTTTTCTTTGAAGCCAAGTGTAGTGCCATGGAGAACTAGTCTATATTTCCAGTATTGGTGTTCATTTATAGAATATAGTGATACTTATACCCTCAAAGCATGTTTTAAACAGAATTAAATCAAGGCAGTTAAAGTGGGAGGCATTTAAATTTCAAATTGGATTATTAGGGGGAAGTTAACTGTGACTCCCTGAAGCGGGGTGGCTACCCGCTCCAGCCCTGACAGGGTTAAAACCAGCCTGGGGAGACGGCTGGAGGGCTGGGAGAACAGCCCAGGCTGAGTGGGAAGCAGGCTCAGCGGGGCCACGCCCCAATCAGGCCCAGCTGGCCCCTATAAAAGGCTGTGAGCCAGAGGCCCAGTCAGTCTCTCTCTGCTAGTAGAGAGAGAAGGGTCTGGCTGCAAGGGAGCTGAGCAGGGTACTGGGAGTGGAGCAGGGCTGGGGGAAGGCTAGAGGAGCTGGGGAGCTCCAGCTGGGAAAACCCCCAGGCTGCGGGCCTAGCTGAGGGCCTAAGACCAGTACCGGGGCTGCAGAGGGGCAGCCCAGCTATAGAGAGAGGCAGCAGGTCCAGCCCAACCTTGCCTGTGATGAGTGGCATAGACTGCAGTCTGCCCCAGGGAGTGGGGCTAGTTGGTGACTGGCAGTAGCCGTACACTGAGGCAAGGTGGGGTTAGTGGGTGGGGGTTCCCCTGGAGGGGGGGAGACCCTGAGACTGAGGGGTACTGCAGGGGGGCAGAAACCCAGTGAAGGGGCACCGGGGTCCTGGGAGGGACACGGGCCAAAGTGAAGTAAGGCAGATCACCGGCTTGCAGAGGGCGCTCCTGGCTGGAAAATGAGCTAATTCCCGAGGATAACCAGCAGGAGGCGCCGCAGGGGTGTGTCACTCCGCTTACACTCCCATATGGCAGACCCAGAATAACCACTCTAGGAAGTATAAGTTCGGCCAGAATGAGGAAAGCTGACCCAGGAAGAAAAGAAGGCTGCAGAAGCTAGTTAGAATGTGGGGACACAGCTGGACAATTCAACATAACAAAGTTAGTCTCTCTTTATTAGTTCAATTGTTGGACAGACAGAAAAGCCCAAACCAAAGAGGGACCTGGGCAACTCAAGGTTCAGCAGAGCTCAAAAGAAGTAAAGGAGCCCCAGGACAAGTTCCTTTAAGTCACTATTTCAGTTTCACTGCACTGAAGATTGGTTCAGCTTCTCAAGTGAGTACTTTTGTGTCTGCATATTCCATTCAACCCTCCCTTCTATTCACAGTGCTACACAAGCAAAGTTGAACACATTAATAAAATACATAAAATTTAACGGTATAAAATCAATTCATTAATTTCCCCCCCTCACCACCAAAAAGCCAGGGTATAATTTAGAAGCAAAAGCAGCATTTATACATGCATAGCCCAGAAGCATATTTTTCCTGCACACCAAAGCCTTACACATTCACATTATTTGCTTCTTTTTATATGTTTTGTTCTGGTAATCAGCGCTTCTTGACCTGACCGGAGCTTTACCTGCTGGCTGGGATTTTCAAAGGAATTTAAGATAGTTCGGTGCCAAAATCTGACTGAAATTGAGAGGGAGTTGGGCACCTAACACCCCTAGCCCCTTTCTGAAGAGGTAGAAGAGGCTATAGTTATCTTGATCTCATAGAAAGAAACCTTTCCAACTGAAGTACTAAGAGGACATAAACAAATTAAAAGAAGACAGCTGGGGCCTCAAACTAAAGACTACTGATTTGGGAAAGGCTGAGTAGTTACAATATGGAAGATGCATCTACCAGAGGGTGTAGCCAAAGTTGCAGGAATATCTAATCTAATTTCTAGAGAGTAGATGCAGGGAACTGAACATAAACTACCCTGAATTCCTTTATTGTAACCTTTGCTTTCTCATCCCAGAACGGTGCAATAGTTCAAACAGAGTAAGGCTCAGTGTGTACTACACACAGGGTAGGAGGGAAAATTTGTCCATCTTGCTATCACATACAGAAACTCTGTGACCCTTCCTCTAGCCTTCAAAGTTAACAAAAGGAGATTCAGAACACCAGAAGTCATACACGCTGTCTAAATACAACTGTAAAGCCGTATATATGTTGAGACTATGCCATAACTTCTCTTTCATTGCTTAAGGATTATGGACAGAAATAAGCCATAACTATGGATAAAAAACAGAAAGAGGATAAAAAAACTTCTGGAAGGAAATTGAGATAAGCACAGGTTACTTTATCCCACTGACAAACTGTAGGGGAGTGTTGCTAAGTCCTAGACTTACCTACATAAAGCAATGGTCCCCAAGAAACCAATCTTCAGGACAGAGGAAGAGGGATTTAAATAAAACAGTGTGAAGGGATAAAGGCAGAGAACTGGGGCTCTGATCAGGCTCCTGGGAGGCAAGGAAGATCCATGTGGGTGTGTGAGGGGAAACAAAAAAAGATTCACAGTTTAAGAAGCAAGGAGATGGGGACCCACAAGAACACCTCCAACCTTTCCTCTCTAGGATGATAAACCAGAAAACAGAGGGAAACGCCTTTTTCAAATCCTGCAAGCAGGAAAGACAGAACAGTGAAGCTGTCAGATTTGTAGCTGAAAAGGGGTTTCTTAGCACACTGCATCAAGTACACCCTAAACTATATTCAGTATGCTACCAAGATGATAATGGAATCTTCTTGATTTTCTTAGAGATTCCCCAGCCTCTTTAGCATGTTCAAGGGCTGATAGAAAAAGTGGATTTCAGCTGGGATGCAGGAAAGAGTCGAGGCACAGCAGATCTGTCTGGTGGATTATATAGTCTTTGGTATTCAGGCCTCCTGAAAATGTCCAAATGTCTTTAGACACTGATTGGCACTACTAAGAGGATAGTTGTCTGGCTCTAATTTATCTTTCTCAGCACCCTCCCAAAGGAGCAGAAGAGAAGACACGGCATACAACTAACTGAATTCAAAATGGTATCAAAACAATCATACCTCATGGTTTGGATATTGGCTGAAAAATCTGTCCGTGTTCCTCCTATGCCCCAGTGATTCACCAACAACTGGAATACAGTGCCCAATTAGCCATTTTACCTATCTTTTATTCCCTCTTTCTCCAACACATGAAGAGCTGGGATGGATTTTATCTCAGACTGTAGTTCCAAGATCATCAACATATGTAAAGCTCTCTGAAAGAAGTCACAGTGATAGAATTTAAGGCCCGAAGGGACCACCAGATCATCTGGTCTGATCTCCTGAACATAACAGGCCACTAAATTCCACCCAGTTATCCCTATATTGAACCTAATAACCTGGATTAGACTAAAGTATTACAGGAGACTAAACTACAGGAAGGACAGAAGTGCACCAAGGTAATGGCAGGGAAATAATTTGGTGAGATATACCCAGATGATCCCAGCAAACTAGCATTACTCTATGCTTTGGATAGATATATGTAACCTGTGACTGTCTCAGTTGTAGGAATGTCATTTTCAGGATGTTTCAATGGGAGGTTTTTTTATCCCAGCAGTGCCAGTGTCCTCTTCAGGACCGTGTGAGGTAGGGAAGTATATCAGATGGGGAACTGAGGCACAGAGAGGCTAAGTGACTTGTCCACGGTCACATAGGAAGTCCATGGTGGAGCAGGGAATTGAAGCTGGGCCAGTGTCCCAGCCAGTGGGCCATCCTGCTGCCCTTTTGGTAGATGGTGTTATATAAATACAATACAATTCCCTATTTTAGGGTTGTTGCATGGATAAATAAAAGTTAAGACTATGAGGTGCTCAGATCCTGTGGTAAGTGGATCCTTATGAGTACCTTAGATAGAGGAGTGCCTTAGATCTAGAGATTCAAGGGATCTTAAGTAGGAGCTTTGTACCTGAACCAGCTCCTTTCAGGGAAATTTATCTCCAGTTCTTCTGTACAGAAGTTGTCCGGCAGCATCTGACCCTCAATATCTTATTTCTAGTGTGTAAAGTGGGCCTTGATAAGGGTTGTGCTGAAGAAGCAGAGTGTGTGTAAGCTGACTTGAGCAACAAGGAAAGAAGAGCACTAAAAGACAGTCCATCCTGTTGGTTGGTGATTGGTTGTGATTCGTCATAGATGACACAAAACTATAGCAGTTTACTTTAAGCTTACTTAAAAATAAAAAATAAATAAAAAAAAGAGTTAAGAAAACCAAACTGAAACAGCATGGGGTTAACAGACTAAAAGAAAGAAAGAAAAATCTTTTCAGTGAGCTTGAAAGAAGAATGCAATAAAAAGAAATGGAATATAAATATATAAAAAGCAAGCAAGCAAAATAATGAACTCGACAAAGAAAACATTTTCATCATTATTTTACATACATTTTGAAAGTATCATGCTGAATAATATCCACAGTCTTATGTTATGAATTAATCAAAATTAAACTCATGTATATTTATGGATTTTTTCTTCTATGGATAATGGTCTTGATTCCACCAAGTTACACTTCTCATACCTATAATGCTACAGAGATACCAGAAATGTTCATATCCAGGGCCAGTACTGTCAACAGGGCCAAAACTTTAACCACAGACAAGAGCAACACCCCATCAAAGGTGAAAATGCTGGTGTGACATTTACTGCTGATGCTTCAGTGCACATGGCATGGAGTGCAAACAGCTTTGTACTGATTGACAGCTGAGAACTAGAACCTCCTGGGGAATCAAGACCTCTTTTTATCATGCCCTGGCTTGGGCACATCCCAAGGCTCTTCTCTTTCTTCTTTTCAAAAGGAAACTTCCATCTCTTATCCCCTTAACTCCCCTTATCCCCACAAACACACACAAGTTCTGGATGCAAGATTTATTTCCCTGTGCAACTGAACCTGCCTATCCTGTATGGCTTAGGAGTATGGGGAAGGTCAGGCACTGAATCTTGGGCCCTTACAGCATAGGGACCAAATTGAATGGCTTAGTTTCAGGGGTCCAGATTTTTTTAAATTAGTCCTGTGCTTGAGTTCAAACTTTTAAAATACAGTGTTGAGACACAGTAGAAGATCACCATCTACTATGTCAAAGGTACATTAGCATATTGGAGTCTCCTTAGCAGTATTGCTCTGCAAGAAGGCTGTTCTAGCCAATATGTTGGCTAGTTGTGATTCAGATTGTTTTGGCTGTAAGTGTGACAAATCTTTGAACACACCAATTAAATTAAACAAATGTTTTACTGCCATTCTCCAAATGTATATTTCAAAACAGATAAATCACCCAGTGAATCTTTCCTTAAGATACTTAAGATACCAGATACTATTATGGTACTACATGATCAAAGCTTCTGTCATGGGGTGTATGTACCCCAGCTACCTAATACAGGCACTGCCAGCCATTTCTGATTGGCAGCCTCACAGCAGCTGGGAGGATGAAAGGGCTGGGAAGCAGAGGGGTGGGGTGGGGTGGGTACCAGGCGAGTGAGCAGGCCATAGAAAGGAACTCCTTTTGGCAAACTGCTAAAGAGCCGCCCAGGGACAAACACCCCACGAAAGGCCGAATGGACCAACAAACTGAGGAGCCTGCAGAGGCCATGGGGAGGGTAAGGAGCTCAGGGCACTATCAGAGTTGGTGAACCCTGATCCTGCTTGTCTAGTTTGAGGGCCCTGAGCTGGAACCCAGTGGAGTGGGCAGGCCTGGGTTCCCCTGATGGACCTAATATCAGATGTTTTTTCAGATCCCTGGGTACCAGAAATAGACTGTGTGACATTGCACCCCATATTCTTCACAGTGATGATATGATATGATTATGGCATAATTATAATGCATTTTATGCAAGATGGGTCATGTAATATGTCATTGGAAAAGTTATGATTTGCTAAATATGATTATCCTATCTGTATGTGTGTATCATTTTTGTACCTGAAATTATGACTATTGACTGTGTATCTGTACTTCAAATGTAGTTACACTGGGGTGATGCCCACTAGGCAAGATGCTTTCAGTCTAGATAGCTGGTAGGAAAGGGCCTATTTAGGGTAATGAGCCATTAGGGAAAACAGTAAGTCCTAGGAGAAGCTTATCCATCACCTGCTGAGCCTTCCTGAGAATGTACCAGACAGCCTGTAAGTAATGGCTGCTATGACTCCACAAGTTCATATGACCAGGTCATATGACTCTGGACTCTATCTTGGGGTGTCAGTGTTTTTCCACAAACTGAGTTTGGGGCAAAGGGTTCCTGGCATATGCATAAACTATATAAGGCAGAGAGTGACATCATCTGTTGTTCTTCAGTCCACACACACGAAGACTCCTAGAAGCACCTGGGGAGCAGAGACTGGACTGGGGGAAGTGCTGGACCCTGGCTAAAGGGATTTCTAGCCTGTGTATGAAAACCTGGGAAACCCAAGCAGCAAAGCAAAGGCAGCTTATGCCTTAAGTATCTGCAAGCCTGCTTGTACCATCACTCTAATTCATATCCAATCCATCTAGTATGTTAAGATTAGTTTGCATTTTTGTTTATTTGCTAGGTAATCTGCTTTGATCTGTTTGCTATCCCTTATAACAGGGGTTCTCAAACTGGGGGTCGGGACCCCTCAGGGAGTCACAAGGTTATTACATGGAGGGTCGCGAGCTGTCAGCCTCCACTCCAAACCCCACTTTGCCTCCAGCATTTATAATGGTGTTAAATATATAAAAAAGTGTTTTTAATTTATAAGGGGGGGTCGCATGCAGAGGATTGCTATGTGAAAGGGGTCACTAGAACAAAAGTTTGAGAACCACTGTCTTATAATCACTTAAAAATCTTTTGTAGTTAATAAACTTGTTTTATGTTTTAATCTAAACCCCCTGTGCCTTTAAGTGAAGTGTCTGGGGGGAAATCTCAGCTCGGTTTAACAAAGGTTGTTGCATTTCCTCTCCACGTTGAGTGGGAGGTGAACTGGATAATAAATTCATACTGGTCAGGGTTTTGACCAGGGCAGGAAGGTACAGCTCTGTGGTCCTAGGCTGGAAAGCTGATGGTTATTTTGGCTGTAGCCTCTCTGTTGTTGGTTCATGCAGTGGCTGGTCAGAGAGCCAGTATGAATGCTGTATGAATTCTGGAGGAAGTGTAGGACCAGGAGTGGGTCTGCAGCTTACCACAGCAGCACTGTGTGAGAGGGAGCCTAGGCTGGTGGGTCAGAGGACTCAGTGGTACCCCAGTTCCAGGTGACACCCCAGGGTGAACCCATCACTCTGCTGAGAGCATCATGGCTATGCCTCACTTGGACAGGAGGAACACCGTTGCACTGACTCACAACTTCCCATAAAGGGTGTGCCTCTAAATTCTTATTAGAGACGGAGGCCCATATTAGACCTCAGTTAATCTGGAGTAAATCCAGAGTAACTCCATTTAAGTTAATGATGTTACTCTTCAGTTTCACCAGTGTAAATCTGCTCAGATTCTGCCTTAGATCTCCAAGTAGCTGAGTCTATGTAACACACTACACAAAGACAGGAGAATGGCTACTAGATATCTGTACTGTGGTCTCTGTACCCAAACACAGTATTAACTGAGACTGACAGACAGAAAGCTTCAGTGTGGATAGAAGATTTGGTTGGCGATGGCCCATGATCTCAGGCTGAAGTAAAGGTTCATGGGGAAAACTACTTCTGTATCTGTAGAATATCTAGTTAGTGAAAGACTAGATCAACAGATAATCAACAGATGGACTGTGGGCCAAATCTAGACTACCAGATGCTTTTGAAAGGACCCTGAAATCTTTATTTTTTTACTTTCTCTGGAATCTGGCCCTTGACTATACCTTGATCAAGCACAAACTCCACTTCATTGTCTTGCCAATATTCTCATCCCAAAGTACCAGGGTAAATGCCTAACTGCTGAAGATGCTGCTGCTATGGCATGGGCACCTAATAATCATACAATTGATCATACCAACTATAATAAATGTCAAGGCTGCCAAGGTGAACCATTCAAGCAGTACCGGTTTCCTGCTGATGTTTTAAAGAAAGTCATACCACTGAACTGTTAGAAGGCACTAGCTAAGCACCTGGAACCAGAGTTTGTTGAAGTGCTGAATCAGCTTTTAACAGCAGTAACTTCCTTTGCAGGCACAGAAAGAATTTGGACTAACTCATTCAATGTTGAGAAATTGATTGGGAGTTGAAAAAGCAGGAACACTTGTCTCTCTATTCTAGTCTAGGAATAAAAATGACAAGGGGGAGGATGAGATCTACTACTTTAAAAAGTTTGAAGGATAGTCTACATAACTTACACACATTTTCCAGAGACTTAGGCAAGTAGAAACTTAAGCTCCAATCACCTTTCATTTAGTCATATTTGAAAATTTTCCCAGGCTGACCTGAAATCAGTTTATTTCATTGACTACAGTTAATATCTGTGTTCCTCTTAATAAATCATTTAGTTGTAAATGTGAACCATGTTTTGATAAGCTTTTAAGTATCCAAAACATTTAAGGTTGTTCTGTTTAATAAAAAACTTGTTTAATTAAATTCCAGTAACCGTTCTAATGCAGCTTGACAAATCATGAGCGAAAAGTTAAAATTTACCATTTTCTAACAGACTAAATGTACAATAAGCATTTGTACATATTAACCTATATAAATTGCTTAAAATGTATATAGTTAGTGTATCCTCCTACACAGCAAAAATATGTACCAAATCTAGAGGAGAGACTATTTGCTTGTAAATCAAACATGTTTTAATGTTTATAACAGCCAATGAGAATGCACCCTTCTTTTGAAAATAAGTGAAGTAGAAATAGAAAAGTTGATTCAAATTGATTATTTAAATTGAGGCTTTCCACTTGGTGATTTAAAATCATGAGTTAAATAGTGTTGGTTCAAATCAATCCACCCTGTATAAAAGACTGTCAGACCAACCCCTACTTGAGACACTGGAATGACATTTTCATTCAACATAATGCTTCTCCACGTCTTATTCTTTCCATCTTCACTTCTGATGGTTTCCACAAAGCTGCGAGTATGTGCAATGCAAGAGGTCATTTTGCTACTCTTATCTTTTCTATGGTTGCTATTGTACTTGTTTGTATGTAGGTGCTAAACAAAGTCTTAGTGTTTCTGTGTACATCACTCACCAATCTCATTTCCTGTAACATCTCAAGTAGCCACCTGAGTAAAAGAACATGTTATTAGTGACTTGGCATTTTTGCAGCCTACATTAATCAAAGGCTAAACAGGTATGTTCTGCTGGAATCATAAAATCATGAACCAATAGGAGGATGACTTGTAAGTGTACAAAACAGAATGTTTATAGGAGCTGGGTACTGTCACAAGGGCCGAGGATGACCAATAACCTCATTGTGTTTAGAACTAAGGATATCATCATCTTGGTTACCACCACAAGACGCTGAGAGGGATGTGCCAATATACCATTAGGTTTTCTTTTTCTTAAGCCTGAAATATGTCTTGACCAGACGAGGGAACCAGCTGCCATCACTATCTTCATGGCTATGTTCTAAGCAATTCCTGAGATGTTAACCTCAGGTTCTGAAATTCCCTTGATAGCATGTCAATTTCCACCTCTCCCATTTCAGTTTCTCTTGTACCACCTTCTGTCTAGTAATACACTCATTTTGCCAATCAGGACAGTCTAACATTGCCACATTTTACTGTGATTATTTTGGCAAGCAAAAAGCAACACCATTTTGTGACACTAAGCACCCCTGTATTCACACCCTATACACTTTTGTAGTAATCTTTGAACAACATATGCCTTGTGAGATTTTAAAACTGATCTCACCTGATCATTAATATTCTTGTGTGATTTATGTATGCATGCAATAGGTATTAAATTATGACTCTGTAGTGGAATTATAAGTAAAGGGTGTGTCAACCAGGTACCTCAGGGGAGTTGTTAAATAGATCTATCCTAAACAAAGGAATGTGTGTTTACCTCATTTTACATACAAGCAGTAGGAAGACCCCCTCAAGCTAACAAGGAGTAGATGCAAACCTCACATAAGGAGAAGACAGCATGGTGTCTACACCAGCAGGAAAGAGAAGCTTGGTCTGAGATTTTCTTTTCAGGAGAATCCATTTCAAAGGTTGACTGATCTATAAAGACAAGAGGCTAACCCTCAAGTGATAAACAATTGAATTAACTGATTGTATACAATATTATAAAAGTATATAGAGTGAGATATTTTCTGAAAGCTAATAACACTGGTGATATCATTGTGAAATGTATGTATTGGCACTATGTTGGGAATTGTAGATGCTTGTTGATATTAGGCTATGCAGTGTGCCCAGGCAGAAGGGAATACCACAGCTATCTACCAGTTTCCAATGTAAACTAAGCATGGTGGAATAAAAAAAACAATGGAAAACCTATTTACATAGATGTCATATAGGGGGATGGGAAGCCCAGAGGAAGGGGAAAAAGTATGAGGTCATCCTGCCTCTTGAAACAAGTTCATTGAACTTTGGAAGATATAAACAAGGAAAGAAGCCATCTTTGGCATCCATCACTAGACAGACAAGAGACCAGAACACTTGCAAGCTGAGGAAGATGGGTCCCTTTAACCAAATTGGGAGGTTGAAGTCTCTGGAACTGACTTGAGGCAAGAAACCTGCTTAGGCAAGAGATCTTTCGCCTAAGACAACAAGGGAAGCCAGTACCATGTACTTTTAGGGAAGGTCCCAAGTCAGCCATGGCTGGGAAGAAAAATTACTGGTGAGAGAACAAAGCCTGTATCTTGCTAGATTAAGTTTGAGCCTTTTAGATGCATATTTTCACTTTTATTTACTTGTAACCCTTTCTAACTTTATTCCTTTTTACTTAGCATCACTTAACCCAAGTCTTATTGTTAATAAAATCTGTTTTATTTTTTACTATAAACCAACTCAGTGCAGTGTTTAAATGAAAGGGTGTACTTACCCCAGTTAAGTTAATAAGCTGTGATGTGGTTGTGTCTCTTTACAAGAGCAACAAACCTTATTTCTTTGAAGTGTCCAGGAGAGGGCTGGACACTTCCAGGCACATGGTTTTGGGGAAATTTGGGACAGGGACTGTGTTGGGGTCACCTGGCTGGTTGTAACCAAGGCTGGTAGAAACTAGAGTGTGAATGCTATGTTGCTGGCAGGCTGCTGGACCTGGGCTGCAGCTATACACAGACATTCAGGGAGTCACCTGCATGCTGGTAGGCTAGTTGTGAGTCCACATTGGGAGCTACAGCAGCAAAGCATTGTGAGGCAACCAGGGTTACAGAGCAGGTCGTGACAACCCCTCACTGGTCTGAATTGCATCCCTGAATGATACTTGCATGTGGTTTTTCCAACAACAGAACTGTAACCCAGCACCAGATGCTCTATTTTACTATTCTTTCGCCTCTTTGTGTGTGTTTTGCCTTAAGATAAGCCAAGAACAGCCTGTAACAAACGCCAAGGATCTGAACTCAAAGTGACTTCTCTCATCCTCCTAAGAAGGGCATTTGATCAAACTGAGAAACTGTCAAGCAAAGAGAGAAGGAGAATTAAAAATTTGTTGAAATAACAATTGTTTAAAAACAAAAAACTTATACAGTTAATAGTAATTTAGGTTCAGGATACTGTTGCTAAGGTCTTGGCTTACCTTGTTGAGTGCCTTTTAAACATTTATTAATGGTGTGGCAGAGAAAATGTATCAAATAATGTAACTTTAAGATTATCAGAGTTTCTTAGAAGGTGGTTTCCCCATCCTGCTCCAAAACAGAGTCCACATAAATTGTAGCAGGTGAGAACAAAAACTTCCTGGGGCTTGACTTTATTCACAAAGACACAAAACCCACACACAGACACACACACAAAAAAATACCAAACAAATATTTCTCCCTAGACTTGACTGCTCCTTGGGTTTATCTTTGATTGCTCAAACCAAGGGAGGTCAACTCCCAACATTCATATTTGGATGGGGTAATAAGCCATTTTCAGAGAGAGAGAGAGAGAGTTAGTGAAGTAATCTTTTATTGTACCAACTTCTGTTAGTGAAAGAGTCTTGAGGAAGAGCTCTGTGGAGCTCAAAAGCTTATGTCTTTCACCAAGAGAAGTTAGTCCAATGAAGATTACCTCTCACACCTTGTGTCTCTCATATCATGGGACCAATGTGGCTACAACAGTGAGTTAGCAATAGACATTTTAACTCCCAGCTGATCATCATCACCTGCTAAAAGGATGGGGCTAAAATTCTTGAGTCTTGCAATGATATTTTGCCATTTTATAGCTCTCCTCTTCCTGCCCCCAGTAGATATTAAAATCCAGCTTGTGAGCCTGAGGGAAAGTCCCTGCTGGCAACTGCAGGCTTCAGCCTCTTGACTCCCAGCCCCCTGCTCTCTAGCTATTTGACAATGCTATCTTCTCACTATATTTGTAGAAACATACTAAATTAAACTCCAGATTCTACTATGAAAATGCATAATCTCAATATTCTTATCCATCTTAAATAAACCTTCAAGTTTATCTGCTGCAAGAAAAGCAATACACTGGCAGAAAAGTATTTCCTCTAATGAACAGAAAAAAAACCTAAAGAGGACTAGTTGAGTATTTGCCTTGAGAATAAATGGGAGGACTCCTGATATTTAGAAGCATTTTACTGTCTATTTCACAAAATTCGAGTCTTAATAAAAATAAATTATTGGTAGTTGTCCCTTATCTAGAACTCAAACGGAGAACCCATCATCTCATGAAAACTGTACACTTCCCATAGCCCTTTCAGAATTAATGCAAGGTTATTAGCTTCTTTGAATGCTACAAGATTATCAAAAGGAAACTCAGTACAAATGCTCTTAGTACCTAAAAAAAAAATCCCAAAAATAAATGCCTATACTTGGGCAATAAGATCCAGTGTTTCAGGTATGCAATCAGATCTGCTTCAGCAGCTGCAATTTAGTAAAAGTTCATGTTTGTATAAGTCACTGACATTTTAACCAAACACGACAGACCCAGCAAGAGCCTCAGTACATCAGCCTGCCATGGTATCATACAAGAACACACTGTGGTTCAACCTCATTCAGCTCTGTTATGGTTTTCTGCAGGCTGAGAGAACATAAGAGCTCAACCTCTGGTAGTCGCTAGAGTTTTGTTTCTATTCTGAACATCTGTAAACACGGGAATAAAGCACACCTGAAGAGACCATTGCAGCATCCTTGCTAAGAGCCAGTGGGATCACTTATGGAGTGATTTCACAATGTTCAGCTCTGTATTATAGGACAGAATGTGGGGGGAGAGGGAAGAAGTGGGGATACATAAAGAACCTCAGGGGTTATAATTATAAGTGGAGTTTAGGAAAAGTTAGATTTATTCTATGTTAATGAGAACCATCCACCATAATCTTTCTAAACTGTTCAAAAAGGTGGCAGGCTCAGAAACAAAAGGATAAGAACCAACACTAAAAAGGGGATTGGGCTCTAAGAACTTCTTTAAGCAGACTGTAGCTAATCTGTGAAAAAATGGTATTAAAGGCAGCTGCAACCATGAACATATTTTAAAGAAAGTTAGAAATGCACTTAAAGGAAAAAGGCATGACAGAGTATAAATGTTACATAAGCAGGTGGATTAGCCTGGCATCATATGGCCTCTTTCTGTCCTAAAATATTACTAAATCAAGGGAGGAGGGAACAAAGAAAAGCAGCAGAAACCTACAACACTTCAGGCCGGACTTCGTAGGAAATCATGGTTTTGATTTTTTAATATCTGGTGATGTTTCCAGTGACTTAAGGAGTTCTGAAGGAAATACGTTGCTAAAGTTTAAATCTCAGCAGGCAGAAGACAGTTTCTTGCTCAATAGAGACTGAACAGGAAATAAGCTAGTTGCAGAAAGACTTCCACCAATACTTTTGAGAGCAGCTAGCCTTGGTACCATGTAATCTATTGCTTTCCAATAGGGTATTAAGGACCTTGTTCTGAACACGCTCCACTGCATTATCAGAGATCCGAATGACCCCTTTGAATACAGCTGAAAAAGAGGAAAAATTCAGAACACAAGTGTTCATTTCAAAAGCCTGCCCTTGGCAGAACAGCAGACATTCTTATTTGGATATTTTAGATCACATACTATAAGTCATAAGGTTATGCTGCTGATGGAGCCTCCAATTCTGGAAATCCAGGAATAGAAACCCTATTGCAGTGGTAGCAAACAATGGCACAGCAGAGGCACTGCCAGACCTGGAAACCAAGTAAGTAGGCCTATTCCATATTATGAGGAGAAAGTCATCATGATACTGATTTCCAAACAGCAAAGCAATTGAGAATATCTATGAAAGATAACATAGGTTTATTGGCACAGTCTTTAGGAGCTAAAGCGAAATGATTTATGAACAGTTCTTTGTTATAAAATTATGTGCATTCTTTACTATTGCTATTTTATGTACATAACTTGTAATTGTCTTTGTCTAGCAAAATGTATGTAAAATGTATATATATGGGATGGCATGATTCAATAAATCTCTTAGTCATGCTCAACTTTAAGCATCTGAGTGGTCTGATTGTAGTTGATTTAAGTGCTATGCTGAGTAGGCATGGGATGATTCACATAAATAATTTGCTGAATTAGGGCATCAACGTTGACAAGTAGCACAATCCAAACTCCACTGAGGTCAATGGAAACATTCCCATCAACTTCAACAAGCTTTGGTTCAGGTCCCCCGATTCCATCTGAACCTGTAACCACCAACAACAGCCACATAGACATCTGAGCCCTCAAAAATAAGCATCTGCACACACCTATATTGCAGCACACACTTGGATGCACAAACCTGTTCTCCCCCACCCCCCACCCCCCTACAAAAGTGCAGACACAAAATTCAAGGTCAGATCAAAGCACTCTTGGAAATTTGGCACCAAGTTTGTCTCAACTTTACTAGATCCTTTAGGAAGCTATCGACGTAAGATTTTAGTCTCATCCCCATGCACATATATATTTTCTGACAACGTATTTTTAACAATACTGACTAAAGAGGGGTGTGGCTAAACCAGCAGACAAGATGGTGGTTTAATCCTGCTCTCTGCGATAGAGGGGGAATAAATGAAAAAGGTTAAGAAGAACCAAGGCAACCTGAATCCACTGATCTGTGCAGGGATTAGAGGGAGGGAGGCTGAAGAAAGCTGGCAAACCCTAGTCCCAAAGAGCAGCCTCTGGGTGATTGAGGGTTCCCAGGGCGCAACCTGCACTGTGGAACCACTGAGCCTTCCAAAGTCACCAACCTGGATTGCCTCTCACACTGTGATGCTGATGTCAAGCTACAAACCTCTGAGAGGCACTACACTTACACAGATATCCACAGGCAGGGACACACCCAACTGTATTACATGAATGATCTCCCAGCCATTCATGAATCAATTGGGAGGATCCAGCCAATTCCCCCAGCCTTGCACCCCAGAACTGTTCTGTCTTGCACTGAGCAGAAGTCTGGCCAGTGTAAGTTAATTATCTAGTTTGCTACTTCTTCAAAGGAAAGTGGACAAGCACCAATCTTTGTAAACTGAGATGGGATTTCCCAAGCACTTCAACCAAAACACTGTTTTTTAGGTAAAATATAAAACAGATTTATTAACTACAGATCGATTAAGTGATTATAAGTAGCAAGCATAAATATCAAAGTTGGTTACTTAACAAAAATAAATTCACAATCTAAGTTCTACAAACTAAACATGATTTGAATCAAGCAGTGCCTCACCCTGACAGATGGTATAAGCAGGTTACAGATCCTCAATACACAGGCTGGGACCCTTTCCCAGCCCGGGACCACCCTTCCCCAGTTCAGTCTTCATCCTCCAGTCATTCTTCCAGGTGTTGAGTTGAGGGGAGGAAAAGAGAGGCCAAGTGATGTCACTGTCTTTTATATTTTCTTCCAGCTTGTTGGAAGGATCTTTGCTGTGACCTGGGTTAGTCTACCCTCATGGTGTACCTGCCTCCTTTGAGAAGTCTCTAGGATAGTGGATTCTTTTGAGATATTAATGCTGATGAGATATTAATGCTGTCTGGATACTGATGGCTATGCCATTGTTGTACCTGAAAGGCTGGTTGTGGGTGTTCCCAACTTCAACATATTTCAGTGACACATACAGCAATACTTCATAACTTCACATGTAATGATAGCACATACAATCCAACAGGATATTAATGTTCAACAGATCAAGACTTTTAAAATGATACCTCACAAGGCATACTTTGTACAAAACATCTCAATATCAGTGATGAATATGGGGGTTCCTGGATGCTACTTTGAGATACAGAGTGTCACAGTAATAAAAATTCAGCAACAGAATCCAGTGCCATCAGCAAAAATGGCTCTGCAAACTCAAATGTTGAATTGAGCCTTTGTTATCCTATAAAGAAACAGTGGATGAGTGCAATGAGATTTAAAATTAAATAAGTAAAATTGTACTATTGTGGCTGGGAAAGAGTGTGGCAGAGCCACCATGAGAGAGGTGTAACTTGCAAGGTGGAAAGCCAAGATCTAGATATCTGGGAAAGGAAAGGAGTCCTCCAACATAAAGATCTATCCCCATTAAAACAAAGAGTCACAAAAGAGTGTAATTCTGCCTCCTGCAAACAATGGAGACAGGTAAGCAGCATTAGTCACTAAGGCTGACCCGAAGGGCCTGTTGTTAGACATTAAAAAGATGGAAGGAAATGAGGGAAGAGTCCCAGTCTTATGTTAAAGATATGAAAAATGAAATTAGATTAGTGGGAAAATATCAGATGTGGAGATAAGATTAAGTGAGCAATTCAACAGGATTACTAATCTAGATGAAAGAATCCAAATCATTGAAAAAAAAGACAAAATTAAAACTGGAAGACACAGAAAAATAGAGAATACAGGAATAATTTAAGGATTAAAAGGTACTCCAGAGGAGACTGAAGGGAGAAGTCTTGTGGACACACACATGTTATTTTCCATGACAAATTAAAACTGGGAAATAAAGATCACATTCATATTAAGAGGGCTCATAGATCCCTTTTTCCCAGACCCCCAGCATGCTCCATATGTTTTAAACAGAAAACAATAAAAAATAATTTGTCAAGCTAGACTCTGTATTTCATATTATTGGAAACTGTGCAATATACCTATGAATTGTGGTATAGTAAAATATAGACTCCACTTGCAACAGAAGATCTTTCATACCAAGTATGTACACAAGAGAAGCACCAGAAAGAAATAGGCATTTAGAAATTTGATCACCCTTTCTAGCAAACCCAACAGGAGGGTCTGCAGCCAGCAAGCCAGAATCTTTATCCAGGTTCTTTGACTACTAACCTGATCCTGAATATGTAATATATTATTATTGCAACCTGCCTTCATAAGGAGTTATAAACAAAAATCCCAATACTGACTAAACACCTAATTTATACTTGTCAGGAATAGGAAGAAACATTTAATGGAACCTGAAAACACAATTCAGCCTGACATATTTCAAGGCAGAAATGCTTTTAGCTTATTAATGTGGAAACTTGTCCATTATTTAGTTTCTTCAGATTATAAACAAAAGATAATTTAATATTGTTTTAAACTTTTGACAGTTCTAATGTTAATTACATGTACTGCATTTTATAAATCAATATTTCTTACATAAAATGTTATTTAGCTTGCCAAGTGTAGTAATAGATAAATGCATTTGCTGCTCTTTTTAACCTCAATAAATGACATACTTGCATCCAAATGACAAGAAAAAGAAAAATAAGATTTGTTTCAAAGCGAGACAAGGTTAACTTCTAGCTAGTCAGAGAGAGAATTTAAAACCGCATTTTGAAAATAGATGTTACAATTTATTTTAATGTTTGCATAGATCATCTTTTGCTTTTGATGTCAGTGTATGATGGTATCATATTTCAGATTAGCCTAATGCACACAGCATTATAATTTCAATTACAGTGCTACAACTGTTGGTCAAACAGAAAAATGGAGCCCAAGAGATCAGATCTCCTTTGTGAAAGTTCTGACAATGCAACTCACTCCTACAAGTGATAAAAATCCACCATAAGAAGAATGATAGGGACCAAAGCAAAAAGGATCCTTGGGCAAAAAGGGACAATGTGATGAATTAACAGGGGAGGAGGTGGAGGAAGGTGATTCTACCTCTGTATATGGCATTGGTTAGACAGACAGTGACACATTGTATCCAGTTCTGGTGTCCACTTTTTAAAAAGAGGATATTGAAAAACTGAAGAGTGGAGATGCTTAAAGAAGTCAATCTGTTTATCTTATCGAAAAGAAGATTGAGAGCAGACATGCAAAACCCGTGGGAAAAAAAGAAGAAATTGGGCTTGTTTTTGCCTTAATTGACTTGTGATTTGCTTTTTGGCTAGTTTTTGGCTTGTAGCTTATTGGGTTTGTAGCTTGTTGCTTTTTTTTCTGATCAGCTCCCAGCAGGCAGGGGCAAGGGGGGAGAGAGTCAGGGGTGCACAGAGGGCCCACCACAGTCCCAGACTGCACGCCGGGGGGAATCTAGGGTGTTGGGGTTCTTAAGGATTGGCTTGTTTTGGCCTTGTTTTGAAATGGGATTATCTTGACTTCTGGATTATTTTGAAAGTCGGGGTACTTATTTACCACATGAAAGTTGGCAACTATGATTATTATATTATGATTGAGAGGTGACTTGATTACAATGCATAAGTACTTTCACAAGGGAGAAAATACTGGGTACTAAAGGTCTCTTTAATCTAGCAGAGAAAGGCATAACAAGAACCAATGGCTGACAGTTGAAGCTAGACAAATTCAAATCAGAAAAAGTCAGAATTTTTTCACTGTGAGTGTGATTAACCATTGACACAAACTACCAATGGAAATAGTATATTCTCCATCTCTTGACAGTGTAGGTGCTGAGAACCATTGAGCCAAACTGTAAGCCCAGTATATCACGGAAACCACTTCAAGCCAACACCCCCAGCACACCTTGTTCCAGCACCTATGTCCCTTGATGTCTCCTAATGAAGACAGGATGTCTTTGTGGAAGTTATGTTTTAGTCAAACAAGTTATTGGCCTCAATACAGCACTGTCAATTTAATCACCTGTGATATACAGGAAGTCAGACAAGATTATCTAATGGTCCCGTCTGCCTTAAATGCTGTGAATCTATGACGTGCTTCCTAAAATGATGACATTCTCATAGTATTTGCAAAGGTTAAGTGACACAACGCACGAAAAATTAGAATTTAGAGTTAAAGAAACAGACAGTTGTGTTGACATGACATTTCAGCTTAATTTGTTCTGAACTGAAAATGAAAGAATCCCAGGGTGTATCAAATTCATACAGAAAACTAAATTGGCCATAACCAGGGTCTCCTTAGTTAGATCCACTGCCTGGACAAAGGTCATGGGAAGAAAAAAGCAGTGACTATCATCCACTAATCACCTAGTCAGAGTAATGAAACAGTAAACAGAAATCACTGCAAATAAAGGAAAGAATGGTGACTGTGGGTGAAGTCAAAACAAAAACAAAACAAACCACAACCCCACCCTGAGCAATCTTCTCAGACTAGCACTGACCTGAGATTAAATAGGATTTACAGTATATTTTTAATAAACTGCAAACTCAAAAGAAAAAAAGTCAGATAATTTGGTCTGTCTGCCACAGCAAACACCAGGAGAAAGCACGGATTAAAATGGTTTTGACTAAAATTGTCCAGACCAAAGTGAAAATGCACTTCCAAGTTGTCAAAAGGCTTTGAGACAAGAGAGAAAAATCTACTTTAGGTGGAGCTCAGTTATACAAGTTTGATAGAGTCTAGGGCTGGCCTGCAGACCATCCTACCAAAGAGTTGGAAATAGAGATCTACAAAAAATAATTTCTGCACATTTAACCTTCTCACCAAAGTAAAAGCCATGACAATTAGAAAATCAGGGGAGTGCCTGGTTGGCTGTTTGTAAGAGACTTTAATGACAGTTTATTACAACACTTTAGAAAACTTGCCAACTCCCACAACTCCCAAATCTCACATCAAAGATGAGGCCTTGTATTCAGCAAAGTCAAAGAGGAAGGAGCAGATAGCTTTGACTGACTGCAGTTCCCAATCAGAATGATTTCTTTTTATTCTAGGACTGTGAAGAAGACATAGTCTGTTGATATTGATGCTGATGTCTGAGATGAACAATAAGATTAGGATTGAGGATAAAACTGCCTCTGATAACAAAAAGGAATAGGCAGTCTCCTTCTAGCGTCAATCTAGTTTCTTTCCAATTTTCTAAAAGTTAATTCAGTTTGTTAGTGAAAAGACTATCATCTTTAAAAGGGAGGTCCTCCACTCTAATATCCACAGTCAGTGAAGACAAAGGCAGTCATGCATGCCTCCTCAAAGTAACAGCAGATGTCCATGCTCTGGCTGAAGAGTCAGAGGCAAAGGAAGCCCCAAAAGCATGCTTCAACACATTTTGTCCCTCCATTGATATTACATTTGCCAATATCCTCTTATAATCTGGGAGATCCTACACAAAGAAAGACATCTTTTTTCCACAGAGGGAATTATTAATAGGCCATCACTGCCTGGTAATTAGCCACCCTAAATCCAAGAGAACTGGAAGAAAAAATATCTCCCAAGAGCATCAATCTTCTTCCCTTCTCTGTCTTCAGGAATCGAATGGGCTTGACCTGAGCCTATTACTGGCTGTAGCAGCCACCAGAGAATTTGACTTGGCGTGAATGTGAAAATACAAAAACCCCTCATGAAGAATCTGATACATCTTGTCCACTTTCTTAGATAGATATGACAAGAAGCAGAGGTAGCACAAACAGGAGGCAAAAGACCACCCAGTATAGGGTAAAGACATTCTATTCCTGGAAGGAGCAACAACAAAGTCAAATACGAGATGTGACACCTCCTCCACAGCAACTGAGGATAAATTCAAAGTGGATGCCATATGATCCACTAGGTCATAGAACTGAAAATCATCCTCAGAAAGAGACAATGTAGAAGCAACACCCATATGTTCACCAAGTGACAAATCAGGATCAAAGTCTGTATCCATCTGATCCTGTTCAAAAAGAGAAGCCATCTCCTCAGCCTCTTCTTCAGACACAGTATGAAGCACTACTTCCTGGGCTGCAGATAGATCCAGTGGAACTGGATTCCCCAGCCACCAGATCCTGATCATATGAGATGTCATATCTCAGTCCATAAGTCAGATGATTTAAGAATTCATGTGGTGGAACCCAATAAGGCTATGGAGCCCGGGACTGCCAGTCTCTCCAATAGCTGGGATCCGGAAACATACCCATAGGAGGAGTGACAAACTGTCCAAAAGGCTGAGGAAACCCAGACTTAGGTAGCATAAATCTGTATGGTTCAGGTCCTTTAACTCTTCCTCTAGCCTCCTCCCACTGAAGATATGACCTTGGATCCACTACAGACCTCAGTGGAGATAGCAACAGCACTGGAGAAATAATAGGTGAACAGGATCTGCCTGGTGATCCTGTAGGAGTCTTAGAAGCAGGAGGCAAACATGGAGCTGGAGAAAGTCTCTCAATACCTTCCCCTTCTTTTCAGGTGAAGGGGATGCAGATCTAGGAACCAATGAAGCCTCTCTCTTCCTCTCCCCCACTAGTCTCTCACTCAGATCTGAGGAATGCTCCAAAGTGGAATATTCAATGTTAGCCACCACAGCAAAGGTCCTTTTCAGATCTGAGGATGGCCCTGTGTAGCGGGGTAGTCACCCGCTCCAGCCCTGAAAGGGTTACAACCAGCCTGGGGAGAGGGCTGGGGCTGAGAGAAAAAACCTAGGCTGATTGGGGAAACAGCTTCAGCTGGGGCCACGCCCTAATGAGGCCACAGCTGGCCCTATAAAAGGCTGTGGGCCAGGAGCACACAGAGTCTCTCTCTAGCTGTGGAGAGAGACGGGCATGGCTGCCTGGGAGCTGAGCAGGGTTCCTAGAGTGGAGCAGGGCTGGGGGAAGGAGCTGGGGAGCTCCAGCCTGGAAAACCCCCAGGCTGCAGGCCTTGCTAAAGGCCGGGAAGGGTACTGGGGTTGCAGAGGTGCAGCCCAGGGCAGGCAAATGCAGCAGGTCCAAACCCCCCTTGCCAGTGATGAGTGGTTTACAGACTGCAGTCCAACCCAGTGAGTGGGGGCTAGATGGTGACTGACAGTAGCCACTGTGGCGAGGTGGGGATAGAGGGTTGGGAGTTCCCCAGAGAGGGGAGACCCAAAGTGTGGGGATGCTGCCAGGGAGCAGCACCCCAAGATAAAGGGGCACCGGGGTCTGGGAGAGACACAGGGGTCAGCAGCAGGCGAGACACCGGCTGCAGAGGGTGCTCCAAAGGCTGGAAAAGCTAATTCCCGGGACAACCAGCAGGAGGCGCTGCGCCGGTGAGTCGTCGCCTCGCTACACCCTGGCACAGGAATGAAAGACGGTGCCAGTCCCATAGACCTAGAGAGCATTGGATACGAAATGAGACTTAGCTCCACACAGGTCTGGGCTTTGAAGTCAAACGAGGAACCATTTTAGGTTTCAGAGTGGGAAATGCAGAGGCCATGTCAGACTTGGATGGATCTGACAAATATGACATACAGATCTGGCACTGCTAAGAGTGGCCTTCTTCTCCCTCAACTTTTGCCTTCTGAACCAACACAGCTGGAACCAATGACACTGTAATGCTGAACCAGCGAAGGTTAAACAATCAGCAATCTGAGTGACCTGGAAGCAACCCTTAAGGACATATCAAAAGGGTATTGTCATGGTAAACAGGGCCATTCCTTGTAGCTAGTTATCAAAGCCATGTTAACTAGACTCATATCTTTAACATGTTTGCCTGTATTGTTAGAGAATTAAGAGTAGATGCTAAATGTATTTGTCTGTGTTTATATGCATCTTATTAAAAGCTTAACAAAGTGATCTAATAAACTTGTAGATGCTAAAATCCTGTTCTTGTCCCATAACGCTTCATTACTGTATTCTGTTGATTCAGAGATCAACAGGGGCTGTTGCACTTAGATGGGACTTGTGGTGTAATAATATTATTGTCCTCATTTCTCTTTGAAACTTGTAATTCCACATAGTGAACTGTCTTGATAATTTGAATGGCTATTGCTAACTGTATTGTCTGAGAAAGGACACATTGAGTAGCCTACCAGGTGGAGCGTCCAGCTTGCTTCAACTATAAAGGAAGCTTTGGGTCTGATCCTTTTAATCTAAGGTCTGCTTAAACTTTAACAGGGAAGGCCTAAGCCATAGGACTGAGGTCTCCAGGTAGACATCTGGATTACCCTGGAATTCTCATGGAGAAACAGACTCAACACCTGAACTGTCTATTGGACTATAACCTTTTAACTTGATTCCATAAAGACTTTTACAAATCAGCAGCCTCACCGTCTCTGCTATGAAACTGACTTTACACACATTTGTATATATTGATCTCTTAACCATATATAACTCTCTCTTATTTTTTTCTTTTATTAATAAATCCTAGATTTAATTAATGATTGGCTGTAAGCGTGCACTTGGGTAAGATCTGAAATATTCATTGAGTTGGTGGGAAATGTTTCTGGTCCTTTGGGACTGGTAGAACTTTAAGTATGGTGAATAAGGTTTTTGATAACCCCTCGCTATATTAGACTTGGCTGTCTAGATGTGAGCCAAATGCTGGAGTGCCTAAAGGGGACTGTATATGACTTCTGGTTAACGAGTGTAGTATTACAGCAGTTGTTTTGTTACTGGCTTGGTGAATCTAATTACAGAATAAATCACCAATCTTGGGGATTGTCTGCCCTGAGTTGGCATTCTCAGCATGGCCCATCCAGGCTCCACGGTCACAGACACAGACGTAGGTTCTTTAGCAGCTAGCTAGACAGTGCCTTCAATGACTTGAAAGTTTTAAGAGAAGGATCTGATGGAACAGGAGCCAGATCTGAGAAAGATCCTGATCTCCGGGATTCGTTAGGTACCTCAGTCTTGCTAGACCAGGGGTCAGCAACCTTTCAGAAGTGGTGTGCCGAATCTTCATTTATTCACTCTAATTTAAGGTTTCCCGTGCCAGTAATACATTTTAACGTTTTTAGAAGATCTCTTTCTATAAGTCTATAATATATAACTAAACTATTGTATGTAAAGTAAATAAGGTTTTTAAAATGTTTAAGAAACTTCATTTAAAATTAAATTAAAATTCAGAGTCCCCCAGACCAGTGGCCAGGACCCGGGCAGTATGAGTGCCACTGAAAATCAGCTTGCGTGCCGCCTTCGGCAGGCGTGCCATAAGTTGCCTACCCCTGTGCTAGACAAAGCAACCAGAGCTTAGTCTTCAGATCTGACTATCCCTCAGAATCCAACAGTTTAGCAGCAAGAGCTTCATTAAGTTCTGCTGTTCTTTATGTGCTCTGGATGTAAAGGTTCATCAAATAGAACACTCAGAAGGAGAATGACCTTCCCTGAGCCACTTAAGTCACCTAATGTGGTCATCTGACATCAGGAATACAACTGGATATGAAGCACATTTCTTAAATCCCTGCTTCTTCTTCTTTGGTTCTGCGATTACATGGAACCAAACCTACACATTTTGCTAACTAACTATAACTACCTTAATCTACACTGTGCACTAAACTATTATAAATTATGCAGAGGCACTAAATAGGAGAAAACCCTGGATCCAATGGACTGGATCAATTCACTTCTGTCTGGTGCAACAGTTGGAAGGAACTGAGGTGGCAGAGAATGCAGAGCCCCCCGTGCATAGCCTCACCCTCAGAACATCTGGAGATGCTGAAGGGAGGAATAAGAGGGTATGCACATGTGCTCCAACAAGCACTGCTTGGAGAAGGTTCTACCATTAGGCTGCATTGTGAGGCACAAAACCTATAAGTGGGAATATGTAGAGCCACTCAAAGAATTAGGAAGTTAGATACTGTACAGTGTCTAACTTCCTATTTCAATCTGTCTCCTTCTTTTTGAGCTTACACCCAAACAGAACAGGGTTTTCTTAAGTCTAAATCTTGACTTATGAGAGCCCCTGTGTCCTGTAGAGAGTCAGCCCTGGGCATGTCTGCAAGTTTTGTAAAATCACTCTCTGCAGGAGACAATCTATTGTACCGCTGATTTCCTTGATTCTCTGCAAGATCTCACAAGTCCCTCCAGTCATCTGTTTCTGCTGTATACATTAAAATGCATCATCTAAATGACACTTTAGAAATCGGACCAGATGGATTCGTAACCCAAAACAACAAAGTTGTTTGTTAAAAGTAAAAGCTATTAATCAAATAATTTATTCTGAAAACTGCATGGGAGACTGAGAAGGCTATATTTGACATTTTACACATATTTACTGGTACTACATTATAGTGTACTGCTGTTCTGAGGTCACTCTTGCCAGGTCCACTAGATAAGAAAAATGTTGATAACTGAAATATATCCTAATAATATGCTATTTCCCAATAAGCAAACTGCCACTGAAAAAAAAAAAGAGGGTATGTTTTTTTTTTTTTTTATTTCACTGAGGAAATACACTTGCCAACCATTTCAAGGAAGATAATTTTTTTACAATTAAAAACAGTTCACTGCCCAGCAATAGCTCTGACCTCTTGTCACAGCAAAGCACCAATGGAGACATAAGGGGAAAAAATAACAATTTCCAAATGATCATAGAATCATACAATTATAGGGCTAGAAGGAACCTCAAGAAGTCATCAAGTCCAGAGCCCCTGCGCTGAGGCAGGACCAAGTAAACTTAAACCATCCCTGACAAATATGTGTCCAACCTGTTCTTAAAAATGAGGGGATTCCACAACCTCCCTTGGGTGCCTATTCCAGTGCTCAACTTCCTTTATAATTTGAAAGCTTTTCCTAATATATAACCTAAATCTCCCTTGCTGCAAGCCTATTTCTTCTTGTCCTACCTTCAGTAGACATGGAGAACAATCGATCACAGTCCTCATTTATAGCAGCCCACAACATACTTGAAGACAGTTATCAGGTCCCCCTTCAGTCTTCTTTTCTCAAGAGTAAACATGCCCAGTTTTATTAACCTTTCCTCGTAGGTCAGGTTTTCTAAGCCTTTTATCATTTTTATTCTCCTCTGGACTCTCTCCAGTTCGGCCACATTTTTCCTAATGGGAAGATAGTATTCCAACTGAGGCCTCATCACTTCTGTGTCTTACATACTCCATTCCTGTTAATACACCCAGAATGATATTAGCCTTTTTCACAACTGCATCATATTGTTGACTCATTCAATTTGTCATCCACTATAACCCCCAGATCCTTTCCAGCACTACTACCAACTAGCCAGTTACTCTCCCTTTTGTAGTTGTGCTTTTGATTTTTCCTTCCTAAGTAAAGTACTTTGCACTTATCTTTATTTAATTTCATCTTGTTGCATTCATACTAATTCGTCAACTTTAATTTTGAATTTTAATCCTGTCCTCCAAAGTGCCTGCAACCCCTCCCAGCATGGTGTCATTTGCAAATTTTATGGCCATACTCTCTACTTCATTATCCAAGTCCTTAATGAAAATATTGACTAGTACTGGACCCAGGACTGACTCGTGTGGGACCCCAGTAGATATGCCCTCCCAGTTTGACAATGAACCTCTGGTAACTACTTTCTGAGTATGGTCTTTCAACTAGTTGTGAATGCATCTTATAATAATTTCATCTATGACCACATTTTCCTAATTTGCATATGAGAGTGTCATGTGGGACTATATCAAAAGCCTTACTAAAATCTAGACATGTCACATCTACTGCTTCCCCCAATCCATAATACTTAACTCTGACTTCAAGTTTTGGATATTTGGTGTTAAGCCAATTGGAAGATACCCAGGTCTGTATGTTCTTGAGCCTCATGATTCGCACAGCAGCCCATCTCTCCTTTTAGCCTCTACAATTTATCATATACCCAATTGCAAGACAAAACCATATGCATGTATGGCAGTTGTTTGCCTAACCTAAACCAATACAATAAAAACATTCATTTGAAGCAGGCATGAAGGCTATTATAATTTTGGAAATAGAAAAAGATTTAGCAAAAACCAATACAAGGAATATACCCTATACCAATACAAGAAAAATTAAAGAAAAAAATCATAGGGGAAGTTCAATGGAAATGTCAATATATGTTGGGTAACAGGAGAGAAGAGATCTTTGTACATTTAGAAATAAATGATTTTGGAGGCTTTAGTCAGATACAATATGAAGATGTATTTTGTAATGTAAACCAATGGATGTTGTAATCCTATGATAATACTCTGCTACATTACCTACTGTGAAGATAGAGGGGCTTATAAAATGAACTAACAGGTGAGGCCAGGATACACATTTTCTGGGAGGGAGTATCACAGTGATACTGACAGGCTGAGACAATCAGCTGCTTTCTGTGACGGACACTTGCTTTCCTTCACTTTCTTTTGTAATGTAACTAAGGCACAAAGAAAGAAAGGATACATTGGATATACCTGATCTTACTATTTTTAGCATTCAAATTACAGACGAAAAAATAGCTTGCAGTTAACCAAGCATTGCAGACTGAAAATTGAACCATCTTAAAATTACTTCACATTCTAAATATCTTTATCTACTTTTTAAAAAAATTGTAGAGTGTTATATGAATATTGTCTGTTTATACAATTTTCAGCAAGAGAAGCAACTCCTTTAATCTTATATTCATGTAGTTTATGAAAAGATTCCCTTTGACTACAAACAATTCAGTATCTAATTGTAATAACGGATCTTTGAAAATACATGCTTACCCAGAAATCTTTGTGCCTGACCTAAAATAAAATAGACTGAAATAATAACACATTATTATTGGTTCACTAGAATGTAAATTAGTTGCTTTTTTTGTTTGCTTAACATCCTGAGGCAATACTAAACAGGTGGCAGTTTTGAAATTGGTTTCAGGTGCAAATACATTAAATTGGCATGTTCTATGATTACAGAAAATACGTATTGGACAAGTGCCAAATCAGGAGACTAACAACAAAATTGGTAAGTTTTAAATTAAAGCAACATACGTTAAATTGCATTATATAGTTTTCTACATGTGTTTCTTCTCAGCTTGCAACATCTGGCCACAATCTGCTATTTGTATAACTGTACTCCATAGTTTACAAGTATCAAATATAGCTTTATTGGGGGGGGGAGCTTACTTAAGTGATTTACATGTTTAACAAAATAAAATATGATCAGAGCAGATTTTATCTTTAGATGCCAAAATAATGAAATTGTGTACACAAAGCTCTGGAGTGACTTTAGTAACCCTTCTTTATTGCTTCCAACCAACAAATTTTGCTGATAATCAGCATAAACATAACATTTATTCCATCTGGCCTTTTGGCCACTGGTTTATAATACTGTAAAAGAAAATGGACCCTGTGCATTATTGCAGGTAAACTCTTAATCAGTAAAGTCATATGAAGGTACACATAAAATACATTATTCTAGCTGGGAGTCAACAGGACCACAAGTGCATTACAAGAAAGGCTGTTTTTCTTTGAGAACATGAGTGCAATGCTAGCCTCTACAAGCAATAATAATAATAAAAACTCACATAAAACACTTCAGACTTTGCTTCCCATTTTAAATAGCTGCAGGCAAAATTCAGAATATATCTGTCAAATTGATATTATCAACACAACAGGGCCATGCCTGACTTGTTCTACATTTGTTCTGAAAGTTCACTTTTAGTGGTCATTAGTCAAGTAGGAAGGGTACAGGAGACCAAAATAATTCACACTACACAGGCACACAATTATACATTTAAATACTGTTACTAGATACTTGTCTGTGGGCAACAATCACATGAGATTTAACATTTAACACTCAAGACCAGACATTCTGAAAATGATGGGTGATGTGTGGTACCTAGTAATAAAAAGACCTACCCTGATCTGTGACAACCTGTGCCAACATCTTTAATTTTGTTCTTGACATCTTAAAACAATTTCAAATAGACAGACCCATCTGAAGGCAAGAATATTACAGCTAGAGACAAAAATCATTCCAAAAGAAAAACTAAAATGTAAAGGTTAAAACCTGCATAAATGTGCAATTTAATAAATGCTGACTTTGTTTTCTTTGCTATTTAAAATCGCTTCAACCATTAAGCTGGTGAAACTAAAAAAGTTACTTTCATACTATTAATACATTTTTAAATATAGCTACACTTCATCTTCATGCACCACTGTCTTTGGGATCAGAGCTAGTTGAATACCGCAAAAACAAATAATCTTCTCAAGTGGTACTTTGTTTGACTATGTTTGCGCCCCTTTTTGTTTGCTCTTTTCAAACAGGCATGGACAGCTTTTTGTTAACATAAATGTTTGATGAATGACAGTTCTTCATAAAAATACATGGGTTTGTGCATGGAAACAAAATTATTCTTTTTTAATTACTAGTAATTTCTTGTTTTTCTGTTTAAAAGGATTCAGCCCTATAAGCAGGGAGGAAAAACAATACCATGTGACCAAGATCACTATTTACATACCACAAATAACAAATAGCAAACAGTTGAAGTGAACCAATTATGATCAATCCATAGGCTGAACCCATGGTTTATCTGAACTATTCAGCAGACACAGATAAATATATTCACAGAAAGGAGAATCGGCTCACAAAAATAAGTCTGTTATTTTTTAATTTGTACTGGATGAATAATTCAGTCAGCTCTATTCATTAGGTAGATATGCATTGACTGCTAGAATGAATCTATGAATGAATGAATAGAGAGGTGCTATCATCACAATTGTAGTATTGTTTAATGGACTTGAAAGACAACACATAATGCAATATCTTTAGATCTGACAATGATTTTTAAATGAGGGTGTGGTGAGCTTAACTTTGGCACTGATACAGTGTTTATAAGACTGGGATTCCAACATCTGCCCTGTACAGATGGCTCCTCTTCTTACAGAGCTTTGAGTTGAGGAAACATTAAATCTATGAATACGGTTCCCATACCTTGCTTCTTAGTTTGCTTTGCTTGAAGAAGAAAATTGGTAAAAGCTAGAATAATATACATATCTTCCTTAAGCTACACACACACAGTACTTCTTGCTTGTATGAAAAGTATTTTTATTTGGTTTTAGGATCATACACTGTTGGTAATGAACCGTAGCAGCTCTTCTGTAAAAGTAAAAATTCAGCTTCTTTGTGATGTAGCATTCAATATTATAAGCATTAAAAAAAGAACCATACACAGAGACTACACAGAGGCAAAAGGGGTCTCTGATCACAGCCAGTAGGAAGCAACCATTATAAACTCAGTGTGCCATGCATTGTGTGCTTGATGATGTGTCTTTATACCAGAGCAATAATATCTATTTTTCACTGAATGCTGTAAGGTGTGAAGCAGTCAGCTTTGGGGAAAATTCTGATTTTCTTTGGTACAAGAGATAATTTTCATAGTATTATATTTTGCAAACATTAAAAAGAATTAGACACACTGCGGCTCTCTTTGTCCATGAGTAGACAGCTGTCAGATTAAATCACAGTATCATGTACTGTGAAATTGGAAGTATGCCATTATTCCAAGGTAGATAATATCTGTTCTTTGTTGTCTGCTGAAAGATGCAAAAAAAAGTGGTTGGAATGGAAGCTTGTGAATGATACATTATTGAGCCCATGAGTCAACACAAAACATTACTTCCTTGCACACAATTCTTGTGACTCAAACTTACTGGACAACATATTTCAACTCCTCAACATGAATTCAGTTAATTGGCCAGATCCTGGAGTATGGCTAATCTTCACAGCACAGGACCAGGATTCCCTTGATCCTACTGCAGACTATGTGCAGGCAGGAGCGCCGCCAGCTTTTTCGCCGCCCTAGGCGGCGGAAGGTCCCGCCCCCGACAGAAGCAGCAGAAGGTCCCGCCCCCGAAATTCCGCCGACGACCGGGGTGCCGGCGCCCCCCAAATGTTGGTGCCCTAGGCAACCGCCTAGGTCGCCTAATGGGTTGCGCCGGCCCTGTGTGCAGGGCTATTCCACCAGAATCCAGGTAGAACAGTCTTCAGGCAGCTACAACTTACAATGCCTGCAAAAAGCCCTAGAGAGCTGAAAGTGTATCCAGGATACGCATGACACAACAGCATCTCAGCGGTGCGACCTCTTTGCTGCTACTCTGGCAGCAAGGAGGGAGAACTGCATAAAAACCCCTACATCAACTCAACACTACCACAGAGACACCCTGAGGTGATCCTGTTTCCTTAGCTAGTTCTAGGGCCAGATCACATCAACAGCATGATGCAAAGAAGCAACTTAGCACCGGCGTTTACTTGGAGAAAGGGGGAAACAAGTTATTTGTTTCAAAAGTTTACTTGTGTGAAATAATATTGCTAACAGAAGCCTATTTCAGAAAACATTTCACCAAAATTACTTCAGTTACAAGTGCTTTGCTCAAGGTTTACACTAAGGATTAATTTTATCGAAGTAAAAAGATGTCATACATTGTCACATATTACACAATTGTTAAATTCACTTTTAATCAACAAAATGAAAGATCAAAACAATAGTTTACACTTTTCTTCCAGCAGATATCATCAGCTTGGAAAGCTAAGTTATCGTGTAGAATAACTACACTACATCATAATGGCAACTGCTAGAATTGTTACTAAAGATAAACTTGTGAATAGTTACATTCACATAGCCATGGAAGCTAATATATAGCACTACATGGGGAAAAAACAAGCATAGTAAATAATACTACTCACTGAGATATGCTATCTTCAGATGTTTCCCAGTAGAAGAACTACTACAATAATATAGAGTAATACATAGAGATGGTAGTGAAAAAGGCAGAAAACATTCAAAATTGTGCAGTTAAGTTCAGCTTTTCTCTCATTTGGCTATATTAATATTTCTGGATTAAGTTAATCAACTTTTTAAATGTCAGAAGTTACCTTACAACTTTGAAAGTGTTTTTGCTTTTGCCAACATTTAGATGGAGATCTACATTCCCATGACCTAATCGACATCAAATTGTGAAAATGGCAGCATTGGTTTGATATTTTTGTCCAAACACAACATTTTATGGAGGGGATTTCAAAAGCACTCAATGTTGGCCTAACTCTGCTCCCAATGGCTTCATTGAGAGCAATTAGCCCAACAGTGAGCACTTCTGAAATTATCACTCTTAATGATTCATGCGTTTTTGCAACTAGTAACCCTCAACCTCTGGCCCTAAAAAGGGGGAGAGGAAACACTGCTGAAGATACTTCATCTTGTAATGATGTTGTATCCATTTTATTTGTTTAATTATTTACATAGTGCCAATATTTTTCATAGCTCTTTCTAAAACTCCATTTCGGGACTAGTATTTTAATTTACCATGTTGTTATGCCCATGTTATTTTACTACAAAGAAAGAAAGAATAAAAGCACATCTACCAAAAGCTAGAAGCAAACTAACAATTCTGATCTGAAACTTTGTCCATTTCAGGCCTTATTTAGCAAAGTCTCTACAGGGAAGTCTCTACAGGGAAGATTCTTTTATAAACCATATTGTTATAATATGTATTATGAAAAGAGCTAAGATACAACATACATTTTACGTGGAAAGTCAAAGTGATAGCCCACACCAGTCAGAAACTGCATTAAATAATGCAATCTAATGTACATTAAAACTTCTGTCTGTCCTGATTTCCAACGGCTTACAATGCTATATAATGGACATGCATTTCCAAACTTTTACAGGACTTCATAAGATAAACTAATAGCCTTTAGAAGAAGCAATATAGGCTATAGTGTGAATACGTACGTGAAAAACCAGTAGTTAAACATTTTGGAAAACAGATTTCAACCCCATCAACATTGATTGAGTTAATCGGCCAGATCCAAGAGTGTGCCTGGTTTAATCTTCCTAGTAGTCAAAATACTATGCAATAGGTGGCCCATGATGTTGAATCTGTTGTCTGAACTGCAGTTCAGTGAACACAGTAATCACTGTGTGAATGTTGCTTGAAATTTCATTTTTTAAAATGTTAGTTCCTAGACTTTTTTTTGATCTCTTAGTGATTTCCTTGGTGTATTTCTTCTTGAATATTTGTGTGATAGTGTCAGCCATTCACACATCACTAGAATACTTAAGCCAGGAGTAGTTTTCTTTGGGCCTTAAGGTTAGACCTTGGTGTCGGGTGAAGGAACTACAAATCCATGGCAGCTATCATTTCCACTTCTACCCCACTGTTATTGCTAATGAGTCTTCTAGTGTTGCTCAAATTGCAGAGAAAATTTCACTTAAAACTATTCTGGCAGCTATAACCCATTCAAAAGCAAAGATGAATGGACATGGTCCTTGGATTTCTAAGGGGAAGACTTCTTTGGAATCCAGACAAGAGAATTTAAAAGTTGTAAGTACCTCTCAAGAGAGATTTAAAAATTAAATTGATCCTGTAAAGGCATTGTCAACTGCATTTATAAGAGAGAACACCTTTTTATCAAGGAGAATTGAAATGATAGAAACTCAGTTTAAACTTAGAAAAAATCAGAATCCTTGAAGTCAATGAAGCTTAAACTATTGATGCGTTCTGTGGAAGAATCAAACTTTTATTAGAAACTAAGAACCAAATGTTCCCAACTTATTAATGCACATAGATGTGAAATGTACCAAACAAGCAGTAGGGGAGAACACTAACAAAAATGTCAATATATGCTCCACCCTGGTCCTAGAGAGTATAGAGACCTTACTGCAGCCGCTCTGTAGCTAGGAGGAAACAGGCAAAGACGTAGGAAAGCACATGAGCAGCTGCTCTCCATGTTTCTCCTCTCTAATCCAAGCAGTTTCCAGATCAATAATCTGCCTGGAAACCACTGATGGAGGAACCTGCAATAACTCCCTTTCTTTGTCTGCAAACCAACTTGGAAAGTGCAGTTTGGGGAAGTAGCCTGCGGGTAACTAGAGTGTAAAGAAAATGCCAAAGCTAAGGTATCATCCCCTTCTGTGTATGCATTTTGATACTGTCCTTGGTATATCATACACCAGCTGTTCTCAACCAGAGGTCCGCGGCCCCCTGGGGATCCGCAAACAGGTTTCGGGGGCGGAGGGGTGTCCACCATGCAGGGCCAGTGTTAGACTCGTTGGAGCCCACCGCTCAGGGCTGAAGCCGAAACCTGAGCAACTAAGCTTCATGGGGCCCCCTGTGTCATAGGGCCCTAGGCAATTGCCCTGCTTGCTACCCCCTAATGCCGGCCCTGGCTCTTATATGCAGAAAAACTGTTGTTGTGGCACAGGTGAACCATGGAATTTTGATAGCATATTGGGGGGACCTGAGAAGGAAAAAGGTTGAGAACCCCTGTCATACACTATTTTTTCCACATAACCACAATATTTGAAGGTTTGAAAGCAGCTGTTTAATATTCATTTTTATCCTCACCGTTTGATGAGTGAGCTTTAGGTAGTTCCATCTCTAGTCCATAAACATTCACACGCTTTGTGTAACAGAGAATTATTTTACCAGGGCTGCTGGAATCGAAGCAATACAAATACCCAGGTACAATTAGCTTAAGTTAAAATAAAAGATCAACCCAATAGCTCCTAGCACAGTTCATAGGGACAGTCTAGTAAAGAGGTAAAAGTGTGAACATGTCTCATTGTAATATCTCTACACTGCCCTCCTGCTTACAGGCTACAGCCTTATATCTTCCTGCTGTGACTACTACTAGCCCAACTCTCAGTTTTCCATTTCCAGCTCCCATTCAGTCTACTATCCAGACTTCCCTCTAGCCTACTGCTCCTGCTCTCACGCAGGTTCCTCCTTAGATTGATCTCCTCCTGATCTCAGGATAATTCTTCCTTTTCTAGCTAGTCTGATGATTATGGAGCCCTCTTCTGACTAACTGTTGAACTGGGTAACATAGTCCACTCCACTGGCTAGAACTTTCCCTCCAGCTCAACCAGATTGTGGAGAAGTAACCCAATACTTTCAGCCAGCAATTTCTTTACAATATTACTGTTTTATTTGTTTTGCAATATTGAAAACAATTATATTACTATATACTCAATTTTTAAAAATAAAAACAGTTTTTATTTGGAGTTTCAAATGTCATTTAAAAACTGGCTAATTGCTTTTTTATTTTATCATTTATGAAATATTCTAATACTAAAACAAAAATAAAGCTTATTGTTTAAACAAAAATTCTGTAACAACAAAAAAAGATTCCAAGTTGAGGTCTTGAGTGTCAAGTTACAGACCAAAGAGAAATTTTATGTCTGAGTTCAGAGTTTCAATAGTCTGAGAAGTCCAGTTTGCAGTGAAAGTTCTGACATGGTCTTATTAACCAGTGCAGTGGTTAACCATTACTGTAACAGTAAATTTTAAAACATGACATTAAGAAGAAGATATAGATACACCTGAAACCATCTAGTATGTTATGTAACAATTATCAGGTGCCACCTTGTATTTTCAAGAACTCCTTCCCTCTTTTATTTACCACACTTACACCAGAGAAATGGCAGCTTTTCCACCTTAACATGTGAGCATCTTTTCTCCTAGCAAATTGGGTTCATCTTGAGTCATTACCTAGTATATATTAAGAGACTGTTACATATCTGAGCCTGAGGGAGTTGGAGTTTGTAATCAGACATGACTTTTAAACAGCCTCTCATCTTTATATGAAGGTGAACTTAAAAAACAAAACAAAAAAATTGAATCCTGGGTGTTTTAGGTCATCACACACGATTGCACCTTGATTCACCCTCAAATTGAAGTGAATATATTAAACAAACCATATAGTGCAAGCTGAGCAATTGGAAATAATTGGAGGGCTTCAAATTTCTATTTTAATTTGACAGATATTGGGTTTCCAAGCTTCTGCAGTGAACACTGATTGAAAATTAATGGTGTGCCCCCAATGTTTTCAGAGGAGCTTCAATTCTCTACTGAAATTCTCCTAAAATATAAGGCAGTGCAATATTCACTTGCTGGAGGAGATTGAGATTTTGTACTTTGAGGATTCCAAAAGACAAACAAAATTTTCTAATTCAATTATATTGGATTAATGGCTTTTAAAAAAAGAATAATAATAATATGGTTTCACTCCAGAACCACTCTTGATTAATTTTCAGAACTTCAGTGATTTCAAGCATGCCAGTTTCCCTCTGTAATTCCAAAGCTACAGCTACATATTTACATAATTTTATTCTAAATGATACAAAAGCTGCAGACTATGTCAAATGTATACAGACTTGAAAACTGTATTAGTAACTGCTTGAATTGTGGAGTATAGATGGTTACGATAAATCTCTTTTCACAGCTGTGGCAGCTGTTGAAAAAGAGATGGCAGAAGTGTAAGTATAAAGCCCTCTCCTCCCCATGCACACACATAAAATTCCAGTCCTGAGTAAATAATTTCCTGAATGACAGTAAATTGTATCCAAATCAGTGCTGCAAACTGACCTGATGTAAAAAAGTTTCCTCCTGTTTAGCCTAGTTTACAAACCAATCTCTCCTGTTATAATGGACGACAGTCAGCTGCTTTATGTCATGCTGTCATTCACAAATCCCTCCTGAGACTCTCCTCCTGATGACTCTTTTCTAACTTTCACAATGCAGGCACAAGCTAACGGGAAGAGCTACAGGCTACATTTCCCATATGAAATTCAGTAACTGGAGTTCATCTATTAAAATAAGTAAAAACCCTCATATAAACTAAAGAGAGCGGAATACCACAATGGCAATATCTTCCTGTAAATCTAGTGACAATGAAAAGCATTGGAAAGCAAAAAATTAAAATAAAGCCAAAACATACAAGCCAGACCTTCTGAACTATACATGAATAAACATCACCCGTTAATGTGGAAAGGTGTTAAGGTACTCTGGCCCAGATTGTGGTCCACATTCTGACTCTTAAAGTAAAGGAGTCCTCCCAGTGGCATAAGGCTGGCAGGTAAGCCTTACACCACTACCCCAGGCAGTTTCCAATGTGGGGTGTACCAAGGACATGCCCTAGGACAGGAGAGAGCATGGCCAGAGCACACTACACTCCAGCTATCCTGGACTTGTGGCGCAGCCAACATGTGTCCATGTGAGGTGCCATAACACTGCTCTAGGATGAATCAGGGGCCAGGCCCATAATTTGGAAAGCACAAAGCTGGCCTAAAGCCATCTTTGACTTCAGATTGCCACCCAGGCTACACCTCATGAGCATTGTCACTCAAGAAGGAAAAAACCCACAAACTTTTTGTATATTAAAAAGTTGTCATTAACTTTGCATAGTTTATTAAATATTTTATCTTTTTATATGTATGAGCTACAGCTGCAATGTTGTATACTACAATTATACATTATTTTGAAGTATTGCAGCAATCACCTACCTCTGATAAAACTGTCAATTCAAGCGACAGGTAACTAAGTTAAAAAGCAACTTTATCAAAATTGTATGGGGCTAATTACTTATGCAGTTAGTGTTTTCAGTAAATAGCTGACCAGCTAGCATCTGTGCTCATACTTTTTATTGTGAGCTGTAGATTATCCCTTGATTAGGCCTTTAAAAATAACTCTCCAGAAAGATTCAAATCACGCACAATTTTAACAGTCAGGAGTGACTATTTACTTTAAGAAACAAGGGTTTTTTTTCTTCTTTTAGACAAAAATGACAATTTGCAATACTCATTACCACTAATGGTTCTTATTTCTTAATAGTTTCTCAAGACTAAATCCTGTAAAGTAAATATATATTTATTACACAACAAAACAATTGTTGGAGTGTGCCCTTATTCCATTAAACAAGTACATAGTAATTATCCTTTTTGTTTTTCATAGGATTACAAAAATTATCTTAGATTAGACCCAGGATTTTAACAATTTATAATCAGTAATTTATTTCTCGTCACTAGATTTGCTTTAAACACTTTGCAATACTTTCTGAAATAATCTAAAGTTTAACTATTAACATGAACAGCTCTTCCACATTAGCTACTATGAATATGCATCTATTATTTCTATACAGTCAACTTTTGGCCAGTGCCATTTCAAAACAGCCAGCACGGACTTCAGCAGTGGCTTCATTAAGTCCAAACATTTACTGTGAGGCAATATTTCTTTTCAGAAGTATTACTAGTAGGTGCAAGTTTGTGCACTGTCTGAGAACTGATACTCAAAGAATATGGGGAACAGAGAGCAAAGAGTCTTCTGATCAATATAGCCAGTGGCCAAATGTCACAGTCTGTCTCAATGACTGGTAGTACTTTACTCAGGTTGGCTAAGGCTTCAGTTTATTGCAAAGATTGGGGTATAAGGTAACCTCAGAGATAGGGTGACCGTATTTCCTATGCTGAATACAGGACACCTGGTAAATTACTCGTATTCAAGTGAGTTCAACGGCAATCAATTGTACATATGTTCAAATTAACATCAAGTTGACTGAGTCCCTGTTAAAAAGAAATACTGCGTAGTTGGATTCTTTTTATTTACCTTCTTATCTTTAAGGCTTTAGGGTTCACACGGGGAAGCGTGACACACACACACCTACCCCCACACACACACACGCACACATGGGAGAGGTGACACACACACACTCCCATACACCTCTCTCACACAGCGGGGATGACCGACTGACACGACCCTCCCTGCCCGGCGCTCTCGACCCTCCATACCTGGCTGGAACTCCGGGACAGACCCGCCTCTCCTGGTACCTGGCACCCCATCTTCCCGAGACAACACGTGGGGGGGGGGGGCCATGCAGGGCCACAAGCCCCCACTCCCAAGATTTCTGCCAGGGTTCACATCAAAATGTGGCCAGCAGCAGCCTTTCGGCACTGTGTGGGAGGGAAGGGACAGGAGCTGCTTCCAGCTGCACGGGAGGAGGAAGGGGGAAGGGATGACCAGGCCTGTGTCTTTGCAGAGCTCATCTCTTCCCCTTTCCCCCGCCCTACTCCCATGTGGCTGGAAGCAGCTTGTCTCTTCCTGCCCGCACAGTGTCGAAAGGCAGCTAACACCTCCAAGCTGCTGCTGGCCACCGACATAACCCAGCCGCCTCCTGTCCCCTGGCTACAGTGCAGGCAGGAAGGAGTTACGTCCTAAAGATGCATTGTGCACTAGGGCCCAGGGAACCTGACTGCAGGGGCTTCAGCAAACCAGCCAGAGAGGTGGCTCAGCAGAGGAGGGTGCCTAGGGGACGGAGCAGCCCCACGCTCCCTGGGGGCAGGACCCTGGAGGGGTGGGCGAAGAGGGTGCTAATCTCCTGCCCCAGGGGCTGCTGTGGAGCCTCCAGGTTGGGGACGTGAACAGATTGGAAATCGCTTTCCTCCCTCCCCCCTTCCCCCCCCCCGCCACTCCAGAGCTTGGTTGAGGGGCGGAGAGGCTTCCCTGTGCCAGCGCTGTGCGGGGCTTTGGCACATGCAGGGCTCAGCTCCTCTTGGCCAAGCCAGAGGGTCTTGGGCTTTCCTGGGGCACCGGCCCAGCCAGAGGCAGTGTGGGAAGGAAGGAGCCTGCCGGCCAGGCTGTTGATGAGCTGAGCATTCCGACCAAGGGCTGGTTCTCCGCCCAGTGCTGGGAGCGAGATGCACCCTGCTGCGGGGGGATATGGAGGGCTGGGGGGCAGCCGGTGAAGGGACAAAGCAGGGAGAAGACAGCGAGAGGGGAAGAACATAAAGGGCCAATGGGTGGGCAGCAGAGGTGACATGTAACCGTCTGCTGCTTGGTGCCTGTCAACACACACCAACCACCACAGCTTGCAGCGCGCAGTCAGTGCCAGCCGGAAACGGGATGGGGGGCGGGGCCCTGCTGGCTGAGAGCATACAGCGGGGGCTGCGCCGAAGGACCAGCAGGGGGAGCAGCTGGCCCCGTGCACTGTATCTTTGCCCTGCCGCCAACCTTGCACACCCACCCCCATCATTGGCTACTGGACCCCCCACTCACCACTAGTGGGTGGATCTGGCCAGCTGCAGGACCTGCCAGTACTGATGGGGGGGAGACAGAAAATACGGGACAATTTGCCCATTTTAAAGAAAAAGTTGAGACACCTGCAGGAGGGCTTAAATACGTGACTGTCCCTTTGAAAACAGGACATCTGGTCACTACTCAGAGAGCACAGGGATGATTGCAGCCGATGAAGTGGGCTGTAGCCCACGAAAGCTTATGCTCAAATAAATGTGTTCGTCTCTAAGGTGCCACAAGTACTCCTCGTTCTTTTTTTAGGGATGATTTACAAACTAAACAGTTATGCTGCTTTGCAAAGTACATGACAAAGTTGCTCAGATTGCAATAAGAATCAGCTAGAAGAGTCTGAGGTTTGTTAGGCAAATAAAACAACAGAACTGTATTGCTCCTGCTATTTGCCCCAGCTTCAATCCAAATGTCTTTCTATTCAGTCTCCCATTGGTCACTGCCTGCAATAACCTTAGCACCTGTCAAAGAATCTCTTGGACTTCATCCAGCATTCTCTATGCACAGCTTCGCAATTGTTGGTTCTCAGTCATACATAGGTTACCAGGTACCCATTTTATAATAATATACTCTCTTCCTTGGTCATATCCAGTCATACATCCTGGCTTTGCGTTGGATTTGTCCCTGGAACTCCACTCTCAAATTCTCAGGATACTCCAGTAACACTACAACTAGCTGGTGTCTGGCATACAGGGTTCTTATAGAAGAATTTCTCTGCACTGTTGGTGGCAAGCTGGAAATCCGTTGGAACGCTTGTTGACTTGGGTGCTCAAAAGTTTCTGTCTTTCTCCCAGATTTTCTCCAAAGAGCTTTGTTCTTTTCAGAATTTGCCTATTCTAACAGCTACTGTAGGAGGCCGACTCCCTCCATGTTGGCTCCCAGCTTCTTTCTGATGCACAGACTGTTTTTCCTCCCCTCCTCCAAGTTTTGTTTACACACTCTGCATCTAGCCTATATTCCAATCAGATTTCTTTGATGGATGCTTAGCGCTCCCCAGCATGGTTTTGTTGTTCCATTTTATTTTGCTCTCTTCTACACTGCCACCAGTTGCTCCTGCCCCTCATTTTGTTAGATGTCATTTCCACTTTTCTTCTTTAAATTAAACCCAGTCCATCACACTATGCCTCATTTAGATACTGTTTAAAGAAATAATTACAGTTATACTAGGAATGATGCCCGAATCAACAATGGATCATGAAGAACAAAATATTCTTCATGTTGCTCATCAGTTTTTAAACTACACCCTCCCTCTCCACCATTCCTGTCACTATTTTTTTCTTGCAAGAAAGAGAAATACACATACCTAACACACAATCACTATAATGAAAGTTGAAGTACAGGGTATTTTATTAAGGGATTATTTTGAAAACAAATTAGCACATTGGACTAATTTAATATAGGTAATTAGTACTCAAGATCTTTTTTCTAGCTTTATAAGAGATCCTATGTAAGATATGAGAGCAATCTGAAGGATTCATTACTCTTGGTTACTTGAAGACATTCAACTCTCTATACGACATTTTTTAGTTTCAAGAATGGCTCAAAAAGGTTAAAAACCAATAGCCGAACTGTTTCAAGCTGCAGAATTTCAGACAGGGCAATAAAATGCTCTAATAGATACAAGAAAACAAGGTCCATGCCAGCAAAGTATCATTATGGATCAGTAACTCACAATTATATAAGAGCCAGGGGTCAATGATAGCAGCACACTGCATATATTTAATCCAACTGCTCTGAACATAATTCAATAATCAAATTATGGTGCATTTGGAGCCATTGCGAGGAGAAAAATGGCTGCAAGTACATGAAATGATAACCCTCTTATATGGAAAGTTGATCTATTAAGTTCAAAATAAAGGTTATATACCTATGACCCAGTCCTGGAAACCTTTAGTATGTGATATAGCATTTACTATTGTGAGTTTTCGATGTCAAGGAAGCAGAGTGACTACAGATTTTCCTCTGCCCAAGTCATCAGCAGGTGAGCTTTCCTTTGAAGGACTGTAGATATTGCTCCCCTTTGTCTGTAGAACTATGACATAGCTCAAGTGTTGTCTGTCATGATCAGCAAATGAGAGGAATCCAGATATGAGAGCAGAGCTTAAAGTTCATAATGGATTGCCCTGAGTGCTCATTGGTTTATACGGTATTCCTTTCTTGTTTGGATCAGGCTTGGGCTCCATCAGTGTCTCTCGTCCCTCCAGGCGGACACCTGTGGTGATAAATGTCCTGACAGTCTCACTAACTGGAAAGTCTGATTTGAAATTGTTTGGATTCATCCACCATCTGAATGACCTGAGAATCCTCCTGGGGAGAGAGACCTTCACTGAGAGGTGGATAAAAGATTGTTGATGGAGGGATGAGAGGAAGCTCTATAGCAGCCTCATGAGAGCATGAGATCACTAAGCATAACCACACAGGAGACCATTGATCCCAGAAGAGACTTTTTGGATAAAATTCCTCAGCATCTCCCATCTCTCTCCCTCATTGGTTGTTGGGGGACTAAGGTCTTTGACTTTTCCGATAAGTCCACTAACACCTAATTCATGGGTTCACTGAATAGCCTGCCCTCAGAGAATCTTGAAGCGGCAAAAAGCAGCATAGCCAGTGGGTCTGACTTCCAGTTCCAGAGCCATGTGTGTCAACATGCTACCGCATTGTAGCCCATGGCCCCCGCAGCATATTGGAATGCAACCAGGAAGGCAGCAGATACCAATGCAGCAGCTAAGGATATCTTTTTTAGAGATGTGCCTAGATTTAAGGCTGTTCTTTATTTTAGTGATACTGTGTCAGCCAGATTGTCAACCCATGCTAGACAGTGCTAGTCTGGAAAAACGATATAGTGCTTTACATCAGTAGATCTCAAAGCTCTAAGGGCAGCTAAAGAAGCTTCAAAAATTGCTCTTCTTGATGATTCAACACTCCTATCTGGAAGGTCCTCTGGTGGCAGGGCCTCCTCTGATGGAATCGTTGTGTCCTTTACCAGCGAGGACAGGACTGCATAAACTTTAAGGAGGGAGGCCAGATCTGATTTTTATTGGTGGACTGTGTAGTATTGTCTAGCCCAGGGGTCTCACACCCCTGGCCTGCGGGCCATCTGCGGCCCGACAACCTCCCCAATGCGGCCCGCGGGGCTCCAGCAATTTTGGGGCCGGGTCTCTCCCTTGGCCCCGCCTGCCGCCCCCGGGCACTCCCCCCACCCCCTGCGCATCCCCCGGGCGATTTAAAATGGGCCGGGGCTCCGCCCACCACTAGCAACGCAGCGGAGCCAAGCGGCTTCCTGCCTGCTCGCTCCACGTGGTTGCCGGCCCCTCCCTGTGGCCCCTGGGCGGGGCGGAGCTGTGCCTCCGCGTCTTGCCCCCACCCCAAGTGCCCCTGCGGCCAATGGGAAGCTGTGGGGGAGGTGCCTGGGGGCAGCAGTGCATGGAAGCCCCCCAACCTGCCCCGCCTTGGAGCCCCAGGTAAGCACTGCACCCCCCGACTGCCTCCCCACATACCTCCTCCTGCCCCCAAACTCCCTCCCAGAGCCTGCACCTCCTCCCCCTTCCCACACACCCCCTTCTGCACCCAAACTCCCTCCCAGAGCCTGCACCTTGCACCCCAATCCCCTACCCCAGATCTCCTCTCCCACCCAAACTCCCTCCCAGAGCTTTAGGCAGGTGGCAGGCAGAGTTGGGGGGGGGCGGAGTTTTGGGGGGCGGGTTCTGGGCGGCATGAGTGACATTACTGGCCCGCTGGGAGGATTTGAGGACTGGCACTAGCCCTAAGGTAAACTGAGTTTGAGACCCCTGGTCTAGCCACTGTCCTCAGCCTTTTGGCCTTCCCTGGAAGCTCCCATTCCTTCTTTATAATTTATTTTTGTTAAAGGAAAATGAGGTTCTAGCCTGGAACCAGAGGGGTAATGTCACTTAGTGGTCTTAGTTTCCCTATTAGACGGGTTTTCATCCTTCTTCTTTGCCCGCTTGCTGCACTGGCAGACAGAGCTGAGCTGACAGAGAGGGGCATGCTGTCGAATGGAGAGAGGCATTCATGGCATGGGCTCCTTACCAGGCTCTATCTGCTCTGGATCCATTTTAGTACCTTCTGGCTGCCACAGCAGCCACATGGTGAGGGGCTGGACAGCTGCTGCACAATCAACAGCCAAGGCTGTGAGCAAAGACTCCAGGGGATGGGCAGGAAGCTTCCTGGCCCTTTCATATTATGCTTCAACCTATGCTCCCTCCACAGCGTGGGTGGGAAAGGAACTGCCACTCTTTTGGTCCTGGGGCCACTGACTGTGCCAGACTTTGGAGATTTGGCTGCTTTCTGGGAGTTCTCCTAATTGAGGAGGGAGGCTTCAGGAAACGCTTCCCTGGCCTGAGAGGGGCAGGAGACACAACAGGCACAGATCTCCATTCAGCCACAATCAGTGGAGAGGTGCAGAAGACACAGTTTCTGGCTTTTCCTTTCTTCTTCTCTACCATGCTGTACACTGCTTGGGTGAGCAGGGTGGAGAGGTATGGAGAGTCCCAATAACTATAGGAAAATGGGCAATCCCATTGAGATCTTAAGTCAATTGAAGTTTTCTTTTTTAAATCTGCTCTGCAGCAGGGAGGAGCTGGTTTGCCTACCCGCTAGCAATTTGTCAGAGGTTCAGCCACATCTCCACTGCCAATGACTGACAGGTTTTGTCTGCCTCAAAGGCTGCATGGAGCAGAGACCCAATCTTATGTAACTGTGGACAAATAAGAAAGGGAAACCTCTTATATGTCTCTTTGTCAGGCCCCATCTATACCAGTCATTCATATCTTATAATGTATATGAAAAAGCTAAGGCATGGGGAGGGAGGGAGTTCCTGGAGCACACCAAATGCTTTGGATTAGGAAGAATCGTCTGGTCAAGACACCTCTGGTCATCTATCAGTTCATTTAAAACTCTGTGGTAGTAGCATTTGGCCTATACTAAACTATAGAGCTAAACTAAACAATAAATGTAGAAATGTAAGAGACTGAATATTGTATCATCTGGATGTAATTTACACTCTTTAGAGAAGTCCTGCTGATATTAAAGTAAAATCATAATAAGCATTGTACTAAAGGGATTTTGTTTAGCTCTACTTAAATATACAGTTCAATGCAATTTAATTTTATAATATGTAGCTCAGACAGAGTTGTCAGCGTGCTTGTTACAATAATGGATAATATAAAATATTATAATAAATTAAACTGGGAACAATAGATTACAAGAAGTGTGAAGGACTAGTAAAAATCCTATTGCTGAATTAAAATAGGTTAAAAACCATATTGCTGAACTATTTTAGGTAGAAGATCTGAGTTGTAAAAATAAGGTTCATACTGAATTCTGGTTAAGAATATATATTTAAATTCATGAGTTAAATCCAGAGTGGAAAGTCAGACGGTAGTAAAAGACAGTTTTCCTCTGTTAATTCAAGAAAAATATGGGATCCATACTAACTAGTTATTATCAACTGCACAGGATTGTGCAGAAGCATTCTGAGATTTTGTCCCAGCTTCCTAAAATAATGTAGTTTCTAAACATACTAGGCAAAAAATATGGGCAGAAAAACTTCATCTCCAAAATAATCAGTACTGTAAACTGGAGAAATATGGCTTGACAAAGTAAAAGATGGAAAGGAAATGAACCCTTAAAAACATGAGTACTAAATAAGAGACACTCATTCCATCTTGGAAATGCACCTTGGAACATGCTGGAAAATGGACAGATACATGTGAGACATGCACATGTTAGACTTCATGCAAATTGCCTCATTGTTGGTGAAAGAAAGAATCCCTTTAGTCTGACTGCAAAAGTATCCAACAGTTGAACAGGCGCTAAGAGACTTGATTAAATTCTGAATTTGCAGGAGAAAGCACTGGTGGATATAATTAGTCTTTTCCTCTTCTTACTTATATGAGTCTATGTATTAAATCTCTTTGGAAACAGAAGAAAATTTATGGGTAAATTTGAATCAGTCTGTCAATAATATAAAATCAGATCAACTAATACAATCTTTATACATGAAATTGCATCTATACTCATTTTCACATCACCTAGTTATGGTGCAGGAGAAGAAACTGCTGCTCTAGGTGATGGAAAATGAAAAAGAATTAGACCCATGGAAACAGAAAGGTATTAGTCTTGTGCACATACTCAAGACTGGGTGAGGAAGCCAGGCATACAAGACTGTCAAGAGCGGTATACACAATGTTCTACATCAGGGGCTGGCAACCTTTCAGAAGTGGTGTGCCGAGTCTTCATTTATTCACTCTAATTTAAGGTTTTGCGTGCCAGTAATACATTTTAACGTTTTAAGAAGGTCTCTTTCTATAAGTCTATAATATATAACTAAACTATTGTTGTATGTAAAGTAAATAAGGTTTTTAAAATGTTTAAGAAGCTTCATTTAAAATTAAATTAAAATGCAGAGCCCCCCGGACCGGTGGCCAGGACCCGGGCAGTGTGAGTGCCACTGAAAATCAGCTTGCGTGCCGCCTTCGGCACACGTGCCATAGGTTGCCTACCCCTGTTCTACATATTGAATAATAAAATTAAAGAGTGCTCCAGATTCAGATCATGTTTCTTAAACCAAGGGTGGGGAACCTATGGCCCATGGACCGGATCCGGCCCACTGCTTCATTTAATCCGGCCTGCGGCAAGTCTGCGCACTGCAGGCTGAAAGCTCTGAGCCTCAGCAACCCCCAAGCTCACCAGGTTGCCAGAAGTCCGGACGGCTCCGCACAGCTCCCAGCAGCGACCCACGTGTCTATGTGGTTCCTAGGAGCAGGGGTGATCAGGGAAGCTCCAGCGCCGGCTCCGCAGCTCCCATTGGCCACGGTTCCCAGCCAATGGGAGCTGCGGGGGCGCTGCCTGCGGGGGCGCTGCCTGTGGACGCGGACGCACCGTGCAGAGCCCCCTGGCCCCTCTGCCTAGGGACGGACATGGCAGCCGCTTCTGGGAGCAGTGCAGAGCCCCGGCCGGCAGGGAGCCTGCTTTAGCTCCACTGCACCACCCACCAGGAGCCGCCTAAGGTAAGCGCCACCCGGACAGAGCCCGCACCCCCAAACCCCTGCCCCAGGTTGGAACCCCCTCCCTCACCCTAACTCCCTCCCGGAGCCCACTCCCTGAACCTCCTCCCGCACCCCAACCCCCTACCTCAGATCTGAGCCCGCTCCTGCACTCCAAACCCCTTCTTCCAAGCCCAGAGTCCCCTCCTGCACTCTGAACCCCACATTTCTGGCCCCACCCCGGAGCCTAGGGGAAGCTCCAAGCCTCCGCGCCTCCCCATGTGGCTGGAGCGAGCCACAAGTGCTGGCTCACCCTGCTTGGCCGCTGATAGAAAAAAAGTTCCCCAACCCTCTCTTAAACCATCACTGACACTGAGTAGCATTGTAGCAGACTCACAGACTTTAAGGTCAGAAGGGACCATCATCTAGTCTGATCATCTAGTCTGATCTCCTTCACATTGCAGGTCACAGAACCTTACCCACCCACTCCTGTAATAGACCCTTAATCTCTGGCTGAGTCACTGAAGTCCTCAAATCATGATTTAAAGACTTCAAGTTATCGAGAATCCACCATTTACACTAGTTTAAACCTGCAAGTGACCCATGCCCAATGCTGCAGAGGAAGAGGAAGACGAACCCGCCCGCCCCAGGGTCTCTGCCAATCTGACCCAGGGGGAAATTCCTTCCTGACCCCAAATATGGCATTCAATTAGACCCTGAGCATGTGGGCAAGTAACTCTACTGGGACAACATGGGTAAATACTAACCAATATGACAGGGGTTGTAGAATCAGGCCATGAGGGTTTGTCTATACTGCAGCTTGGAGTGAGCCTCCCAGTCCAATTTGACAGACTCACGCTCAGGGCCGGCTCCAGCTTTTTTGCCGCCCCAAGCGGCGAAGCAGGAAAAAAAAAAAGATAAAGTCGATCGGCGGCACTTCGGTGGCAGCTCAATCGCGCCGCTTCATTCTTCTGCGGCAATTCGGCGGCGGGTCCTTCACTGCCTCTCTTCTTTGGCAGCAGCTCAAAGAGGAAGAGAGGGACTGAGGGACCCGCCGCCAAATTGCCGCCGAAGACCCGGACGTGCCGCCCCTTTCCATTGGCCACCCCAAGCACCTGCTTCCTTCGCTGGTGCCTGGAGCCGGCCCTGCTCACGCTAGCGGAGCTTGAACTAGCACAGTAAAAATAGCAATGTAAATGTTCCAACTTGGGCTGCGGCTCAGACGAGCTTGAGAGCCCAAACTGGAACATCCACATTGCTATTTTTAGAGTGCTAGCTCAAGCCCTGCTAACTTAAGTCTGTATACCCGGGTTGGGAGGCTTGCTCCCAGATTTAGTGTAGACATATCTTAAGAGAGCTCTACCCTGAAATAAGTTGTCCTCATTATTCTACACAAAATGTTTCCAGTTTTCTACCATAAATTAACATTAATTCACTGCTGTGTTCCTTAAAATTAATATGGCTTAATGCCCTTTATTTCCTTATTGTTTCATGACTATTACAGATGAAATCAATATATCTGTAAGTAAGATTTGCTAATTCACTTGTGCTCTCTTCTATTTGCTCTGCAGGAGAAAAGCACAAAACAATGTAGGACTGACTATTATTTATTCATTTTATAGCGACACTGAATAACCATAAGAGTCAATTTCAGGCCCTTTAATTTCCATTTTCTATATAATTTCCCCTAAATTTTGCTTAGTACTGAAATTATAATAGACATAATACTGACACCTTATCATCACCATCATCATCTCAGTCCTATTAATTTATATTGCAAGATTTACAATCGGATTTTGCTAGCTTTTAACCTTTTCCTTTTTTTAAAAAGAATACACTGCTTTTAAAACCCTAAAAAAATCTGTCTGTTATTTGGCTGTAGATGCAAATTGGTTAAATTCATAGGCTCTTTCAGTATTCATTTCTTTGATGGGATATTATTACACTCTATGCAAGAATTTAAGTACTGAGGTGTTTGCTTAGATTCTCATTTCCTTTTTGATGTGCACATTAACTTATATCCAAGATGAATTTGAGATAGAATATAAAATTCTTATGTGCCTTTGTCTATTTGAAAAAAGGTTATTACTCAGTTAATTTAAGAACTGATGGATAACAGAGATCTGGTTTATTCTGAAATGTTCTTTTGTTTATGTGTATATTGTATTTTCCTTTGTGTCATTTTACTTTATCAGGAGACTGTTTATTTTGATAAGTACAAAATGCAGTTGTCTTTGCATAACAAAGTTGCCATCAAATTTGTTAATAACATGTAAATACTTAAATGACAACTTATACACATTATTTTTGTTATTATTCATTATTTTCTTTTAATAGTCTGGGACATTCTTTAAAATCCAGTAATCAACAACCCAATGGAGTTTTCCCATTTGATATGTCTATAATGGATAAAATGTCATTTCCTTATTGAACTTCATAACTGGAAGCTCAAGCACATTGTCTTAACTGAGCTCTACATTTAATTGTTGAATATTGATATTTGTGATTATTCTCATATTTCATGGTGAAATTATTCTGTATGTACGTATGATGTCTTACCACATTTACACATCCCCTCTAGATGTTATATGATACCCAAATAAATAACATTCAAGATTCTACTGACTGAGATTTCCCCTGTGAAATATTATATTATTACTATTGGTATTTATGATATTTATTATCAGAGCACCTAGCAGCTTTAGTCATGGACCAAGACCCCATTGTCCTAGCGCTGTACAAGCACATAACAAAAAGACGGTTCCTACTCCAAGAAGCTTTTAATCTAAGTATAAGACAAGAGATAACAGATGGATACAGACCAACAGGGGAGTACAAGGAAACAATACGACAATAATGATCTGTACGATAGGGAGTGGTCTCAGTATACCAGCAGCCTAATCTTTGTCAAGTTTTTGATACGTATCACAGCAAAGGAGAATTTTGAGGAGGGATTTGATGGTGGATAATGAGTTAGTTTTGTGGATGTTTCTGGGGAGCATCTCCCAATGTGAAAGTCAGCATTGGAGAAAGCACAGAGATGCTTGTTTGAAAATTTTAACAAGTGGGCAATGGAGGCTGGCATCATGGGCTGATTGAAGGTAAGCATTGGCAGCTCAATAGCAAATATGAGATGATAGGGTGGTGATCGATCATGAAGGGCCCTGAAAGTGAAGACAATCAACTTATGTTTGATGTGATAAAGAAGGGGAAGACAGTGGAGGGATGGAAAGAGAGGAATGACATGGTCAAAGTGATAGGCTAGGAAAACGATCTTTGCAGCAGCATTCTGAATAGATATAAGCAAGGCAAGACTACATTTGTCATAGCCTGAGAGAAGGATGTTGCAGTAATTTAGATGAGATTCTGAGAGGCGGGATGAGAGTTTTAGCTGTGTGGATAGATAGGAAACACTGTATCTTAAGGATGTTATGCAAAAAGAATCAGCAAGATTTAGACATAACCTGTATGAGAGGACACTTACATTACTGGCCATGACATGCAGGATAGTGGTATATTCCACAGTGATTTAGGAAAAGGTTAGTGGGAAGAGCTTGTGTGGAGAAGGTGGGGAAAGACTAGGAGCATCTGTTTTAGCCATGTTGAACTTGAGCTAATGGCTTACATATCCACCAGGAGCTGTCACAGAGTCAGGCCAAGATTTTGATTTGGATAGAAGGTGACAAGTCCGGAGTAGACACAGATGTGTGAGTCATCTGCATAGAGATGATAGTTGAACTTGTGTTTGCCAATGAGATGACCCAGGATAAGGTATGGAAGGAGAAGAGAAAGGGACCAAGGACAGTCCTGTGGAACCTCCACAGAAAGTTGGAGGGCAGATGAAGATCCTCAGAAAGACACGAGGAAGGATTGATTAGAGAGGTAGGAGGAAAACCAGGAAAGGACAGAGTCATGGAAAACAAGGGAGGACAAGATTTCAAGAAGTGCATAGTTGATTGTCAAAGGTGGATGTCGGGTCAAGGAAGATGAGATGTAGCCAGTTCTGAGCTATAGCTATGAAGAGGTCATTAGAGACTTCAGCCAGAGTAGTTTCAGTGGAGTGCAAGGATCGGGAGCCAGACTGGAGAGCGTGTAGAATGAAACTGGAGGATAAGAACTTCAGACTGTAAATGTAGCTAGGGTGTTCAATAGGTTTAGAGATGAAAGGGAGAAGGGAAATTGGTTGGTAGTTGGAGAGTTAAACGGGGTAAAAGATGGGGTTTAAAGATGGAAGAAACTAAAATGTTTGTATTGTGAGGGGACGGAGCAAGAGGAAAGAAAGAGGTAAGGGAGAGGATGAGTGTGCATGAAGCAGATCAGGGGATGACATGGGGTCATTGGGGAGGGTGGAGGATTTAGAGTCGGAGAGCAGACACCTTCTGTGTCTGTGATAGGGGAGAAGGAGGTGAGAGTTGTAGGAAGGAAAGGGAAGGGAAGGCAAGCTGAGAAGAAGGGAAATACCACATTATATTTTCTCAGTTTTCCTCTTTGAAGAAGTCAGCAAGATTGTGTGTGGACAGAAAAGTAGAGGCAGGGGAAACGGAGGGTTTGAGGAGGGAGTTAAGGATGGTGAAAAGGCAGCTGGGATTGTGGATGTGGGATTCAATTAAGTTGGAAAAGTAAAATTGTTTAGCAAGGAAGATGGCAGAACTGAAGAAGGAGAGAACAAATTTTTAGTGGAACATGTTAGCCTACTCACAGAATTTCTGCCAGAGTCATTCCACTGCATGAGAGCAGGACCGGAGGATGTGGATGCTAGGGTGAGACAGGGCTGGAGGATAATATTTTATTAGAAGATTTCTAATCCATTCAAAAGATGAAGTATATATGAATTAGATAAAGGTGGTGCTAGTGGTGCCACACTGCCTTCAGAACTAGTTTTCTCTATTTACAAGTAATACTACAACCTTTACCTGATAATCAGTGAGGCAACCTGCAGTTTTAAATTCTTCTCTCTTTATCTAAATTAAGTATGGTTATCAAGTGTGTTACAATCCTAGAAAAATGCAGGACATTTGTTTTCATTTACTGTTCAACCATAATTCTTAAGAATCCAAGTAGAAGGTGTTTTAAATACTTGTACAATACCTAGAAGCTTGGTAAATACTATTTGTGATGACACCAAGCCAAAATGCATGACAATATCAAAAATGCTTCTTGCATTGATAAGGATTTTTTATTATCAAAATGGCCTATTGATGCCTATATAGATACAGTACAGATTGGTAAGAGTCAAGAAATCTTTAGCAGAAATTTACTCAAGTGTCTCCAATCATATACAAATAGGTATACTGTACTTGTACAGTTAATTGATTTATAACCCTGTCTTTGTTCTACCTCTTATGACACGTAGATTAGATCAGCAGTTCTCAACCGGGGGTCCATGAGCCCTTTCAAGGGGGCCGCGGGGCCCTGCGGCTGAAACCCCCAGCCCGAGCCCTAGCACCCCCTGCCGGGCTCAAGCTGGGAGGCGCGGGGCTGAAGCTCCAAGCCCTGGTGCTCCCTGTGTGGCAGAAGCCCTGAGCCCATGGGCAGAGTTGGGGACATGGAGGGCATTGCCCCACATTGCAGCGCAAGAGCACAGCAATCCCGGGTGCAGCTCCACACCTCGCTCTTCTCCCTGCCCCCTGGCCAGGTCGGAGGCAGGAAGCCAGAGCCGATGTAGTGGCACAAACATCTCCCTGGCAGAATTTTCTATCTAGGTTGTACTGAGCATGCTCACCCAAACTGAACAGGCTCAGTAGGTAACTGCTATTGGTGGGAAAATGTGCCGGCTGCTGTTTTTGCCCTTGTGTGGGGCAACTGCTGCTCTGGCTGGTGCATGGAGCAGGCAGTGGTAGCATTCCCTCCTCTCCTGCTGGTGCACCGAGTAGAAACTGCTCCTCAGCTCCCGAGTCCCAGCCCCCTTTGCTCCCACAGAAGCAGCCGGTAAGAGCCGCCCGGGTGGGGAGACCCTGCTCCATGGCTGGCAGACCCCTCTGGGAACAGGGACCGCAGGGGAGCCCTCCCAGCACACAGCCCCTAGTACTCCTCTCCCTACACCCTCCCTGCACCCTGAGCTACCCCCCTACCCGCACACAGCCCCTAGCCACCCCCCTCCTTGCACCCACAGCCACCCCGTGTGCACACAGCCCCAGCTACCCCCTCCCTGCACCCTGAGCTACCCCCCTGCCTGCACACAGCTCCTAGCTACCCCCTTCCTGCGCCTTAAGCTGTTTTCAAACTTTTTGAGCTAAGCCCCCCACCTTTGAGTTATAATTTTTGGTTGCCACCCCTCCCCCCCCCAAACAGACGGGTGGCCTGCTGAGGTGAGTCGGGGGGTGGAGGTGGCGCTCCCTCCCTGGACCCCGCCATGCGGCTGTGGCTCGAGCTCCGCTGGCCCTGCCCTCCCTCCCAACAGAAGTCAAACTGCACCTATGTCCAAGACCCCTGTCCCGGGCTCCCTTCTTCCCCTTCCCCCCGCTGGGCCCTGGAGTTTTTATAGCATGTCAAGGGGGGCCTCAGAGAGAAAAAGGTTGAGAACCCCTGGATTAGATGGTCTATTCTCTTCTCTTCTCTTCTTCAAAAAGCTTAAGAGTGAGAATTTACACACATAAAAAGCATTAGCGAGAGAAAGACAACCTAGCACTATCCCTTGATTCAACTGTCTTTTATCCACCACAGTCACAACAGTGAACAATTCCTGAAGGGAAAAAAAGATGGGGTTTTATCCATATAGATGGCCAAGCTTTGTGGTTCAGAGATTTCTAGTCCATTCAAAAGAGGTTTGTGGATTAAGACAGAAAAATGGAAGTAGAAGAGGGGAAAGTTGTTTTAAAGTCTTCTATGGAAATAAACTCCAATTCAGTGAAGCTGGATAAATCAGTTAAAGCTAAAACTTAGATGAAAACTCTCAGAACTAGAAGTCTGTTGGTGAGACCAGGGCTGCCGAGAGTGGATTCGGGCCCCAGTGAAAAAAAATTTCGGGCCCCCCCCAGCAAGGGCCAAGGGGGGGGGGGGAAGCCAGGCCCCGGGCCCCCTTCCGGACAGCCAGGCCCTGGTAATTTGTACCGGCTTCCCCCCACTCTCGTCGGCCCTGGGTGAGACTATAACTCAGACCAGCAACTCGATTTGGGAATTTTTTTCTACTTAAAGAAGTGAAGCAGGCAAAATTGATAGTTTCAGAACTGTAGACAATTCAGCCCAACAGTCTTAACTGCATTGCTCTGCATTGCAATTCAGCAAGAAACTCTGACTAGATTACTCATCCAAGGCTCAAACCTTGGGCAATCAGGGGCTGGAGTTCTCTGGAATGAAGGGAAAAATCCCTCATGGCACTCAATAATAATCACTGCAGCTCATTAATGAGTAACTGACTGCCTGCAAAAGAAGACCTGTCCAGTTCTCTGCTTGAAAAACTATGTTGAGGGAAAACGGGAGTATGCCGAACCCTTCGGTAGGAATGTGGAGGACCCTCCCTCCCCTTCTAATTAAAATAGAAAAGACTACAGCAGGGGTCGGCAACCTCTGGCACGCGGCTCGCCAGGGTAAGCACCCTGGCGGGCCGGGCCAGTTTGTTTACCTGCCGCGTCGGCAGGTTCGGCCGATCGCAGCTCCCACTGGCCGCGGTTCGCCGTCCCAGGCCAATGGGGGCAGCGGGAAGAGGCGCGGGCGAGGGATGTGCTGGCCGCGGCTTCCCGTCGCCCCCATTGGCCCGGAGTGGCGAACCGCGGCCAGTGGGAGCTGCGATCGGCCGAACCTGCCGACGCGGCAGGTAAACAAACTGGCCCGGCCCGCTGGCGAGCCGCGTGCCAGAGGTTGCCGACCCCTGGACTACAGTTTTCCAAATAACAGCTCTCTTCCAAATGATAGATTTACAAGAAATATTTGGGGGACTGAGTTGAGCCAATTAATTAAAGACAATGTACTTGATTCTCCTCTTGCTTATACAAATGTAATTCAGATATAACTTGGATCTGAGAAGAGCATGGGCGGCACGTGAACCCCCTGTTTGGGGAGGCTAGTCCCCTGCCCTGCCCCTTCTTCCCCCTTGCCCGCTGGAGCTGGAGGAGCTCTGAGCTCTAGCCCACCCACCCCAGCTGCCCAGAGTCCCAGGCCATGGGCCAGCCCGAGCCCCAGTCCGCCGGCTGGCCCGTGCCCTGGCCCTGCCCACCCCAGCTGCCCCAAGTCCTGGGCTGCAGTCCGGCCTGAGTCCTGGGCTTCCCTGGGCTGCTGGCAGCCCCGAGCCACTGGCAGCCCCAGGCCGCCGGCTGGCCAAAGCCACCCTGAGCACCAGCCGGAGCCACCCTGAGCTCCGGCCAACCTGAGCCACCCAGAGTGTAGGTGGGGCCACAGCCTGGCTGTTCAGGGAAGCTTAGCCTCACTGGCCTATTATTCCCATTGCCCATGGAGAAAAGATTCAGGTGTAATCACACCATCAGTCATTACTGAGACTGAAAAAATCGGTGTTCACATTTAAAATTCCAGATTATTCATACACCTTCTCAGTACCACATTGATTTAGCTCAGGGGTTCTCAATTTGGGGGTCGGGACCCCTAGAGGGTCGCGAGGTTATTACATGGGGGGTCGCGAGCCGTCATCCTCCATCCCAAACCCCGCTTTGCCTCCAGCATTTATAATGGTGTTAAATATATTAAAAAGTGTTTTTAATTTATAAGGGGGGGGGTGACGTTATTGACAAGAACTGTGACCGTATAAATCATTGTTGTAACCAAGGTCCTATAGTTGCACCAAATCTTGTACAAAGGAGGTCAAGTAAGGTGTCTATAGAAAGGTTGTAATTTGCTGGTTATGATTATGCTGTCTGTATGTGTGTATCATTTTTGTATTTGAAGTTATGAATATTGGCTATGTACTTGTATCTTAATGTGTTTGATTCTAAGTAGCCTCAGTGAAGCATTTGGTCAGTTTCTTGAGAAAGGACTCTTTTCAGTAAGTGCCCAGTCAAGAAACACTTAACTGACAATGGACTTTGGGGGATGCCAATCCACATCTGAGCTTTCCTGGGAACGTTCAAATTAACATGTAAACAATGGCGTAGGCCTGCAAAAAGCTGAATCATTCATGGACATGTGACTTGCCAAGGTGACTACAAACTCCATCTTGTTGCTGTGACTTTGCACAGAAGAACAAAGGGGTTTCCGCCCACAAGAGAGAGAATATAAAAGGCCCTGGAAGCCTCTCCATTTTGTCTTCAGCTGGCTCAAGAGATGGCCTCTCCACCCCAAAGAGATGCCTGAAAGAAACTGGAACAAAGGTCTGTAACTACAGGGGTGTGAGTGATTGCTGGACCCAGGCCATAAGCCACAACGTTGTTCTGAAAAGAATTGGGCCCAGACTAGGAAGGAGTCTAGTCTCTGAAAGAAGCTTATTGGGAATCTCTGAGGGTGAGATTTACTTGTATTCAGTTTCCTACTGTATTAGGCTTAGACTTGCATATTTTGTTTTATTTTGCTTGGTAACTTACTTCTGTCTGTTGTTACTTGAAACAACTTAAATCCTACTTTTTATATTTAATAAAATCACTTTTGCTTATTAACCCAGAGTAAGTAATTAATACCTGGGGGAGCAAACAGCTGTGCATATCTGTCTATCAGTGTTATAGAGGGCGGACAATTTATGAGTTTACCCTGTATAAGCTTTATACAGAGTGAAACAGATTTACTTGGGGTTTGGAGCCCATTGGGAGCTGGGTGTCTGGGTGCTGGAGACAGGAGCACTTCTTAAGCTGTTTTCAGTTAAGTCTGAAGCTTTGGGGGTGTGGTTTGGACCCTGGGTCTGTGTTGCAGCAGATTAGCGTATCTGGCTCAACAAGACAGGGTTCTGGAGGCCCTAACTGGCAGAGAAAATGGGTTCAGAGGTAGTCTCAGCAATCAGGTGACAGTCCAAAGGGGGTTTCTGTGACCCAACCCGTCACAGGGGGGTCTCACGCAGAGGCTTGCTATGTGAAAGGGGTCACCAGTACAAAAGTTTGAGAACCACTGATTTAGCCCTTAGGCTAACAGTCCTGCCCACTAGTAAAATAGCCCTGCAAGTAGTTGATAAGATGGATCCACTCATGCTTGGGCCAAGAAACATTTGTAAACATTGACTTTTGGCACTCCATTGTGCTTCTAAATACCACATATAAGTAGTTTGCAGTTTCCCAAACTGTACCCATCCATTATTGACAGATAAATGAATAAATAGTTGGGTTTTGTTTTTAGTAATAGTGATCAAAGGATGCCAGATAATATAAAGAAACTGAGAAAGAAGGCTACAATGGAGCAACTGTAATTTTTAGTCACATAAAAGGGCTTAAATATGGTGAGAGCTTTTTAGAAATAGAGAAATATTTTTACTGTGGGCTCTCAGTTGAGACCTCCAGACTGATACAAAGGAAAAGCCTCCCTAAATGATTAATTGCAGGTTTAAAGAATAAAAGATTAAACCGGAAGTAAAAATACTCACAAAGAAGTAACTCAAGAGATGAGGAAAGGGAAGGAGTCAACAACATTTTTCTTAATCAAGGAAACACTCAAAATGGATCCAGTAGAGGGGCAAGAAGTAACCTTTGTCTCGTGACAAATTAAAAAACAGATCAGTAAGTGGAGCTGAGGGATGTAAAGGAGAAGCTTCTCAATCCATAGCAAGTTATATCTGAAGTGGATTATGCCACTAAATTCTGTGTTCTTTGCCTTTAAACTCTAGAAACCATGAGCTCTTATACTCACACGGGACTCCCAAATACTCTTTACTTCCCATCAGAGACCACACTGTACTGCTTCTGTTCCAGAGATGCCCCTCCAACCAGTCCCTTACAGAGATCCTAATGAGCTCTAGCCAATCAGATCTCCCTTTCCCTCAAAGAAAACATAAGCAGTCCCCAAAAACCTCACTACCACACTTCAGCTATGCACCTTCTTCACAGAGGCTCAGACTAAAAGCAAAGTACTTTAGCACTTGCCTACCTTTCAGTATTTAAGTAGTTCTATTGAAGTAAATGATTAAATAGATCCCAAGAGCATGGAATAGGGAAAATACACTAGCAACTTATTCAAAGTCAATGTGACTACCTAGGAACTTCTCATTGAAGTCAATGGTATTACTCAACTGTGTAAAGTTAAGCACGTGCTTAAGTACTGAATCTGGCCCTGAGAGTCTTGTCTTCCTCCTTGCAAAGACTTACTGATACATCTAGTACTTCCACCATAACATTTAAATATAACCATATGACAAAGTGCTTGCTTATAACATTGATAGGTACTACAGAGAAACCTAAGATAAAGGGTAAATCAAAGAATAGCTACCGATTTATTTCCATTTTAAGAAGTAATTTTTAAATCTAATAAACCCTTATTTTTAATTCAAGTAAATTTAAAAATTTGTGTCTGAAATATATATTGTTGTTCTTTTTCAAGTTCCAAACAATAACAGTTTGAATATTAAGAAGTTCTGTATTTGTACTTTATTTAGATGGACTAAATTTTAAGAAGGTGGAAGAACACAAGACAGAAAACAACTTGGATGAATCACAACTTTTAGCTGCGCTGAGAGAATCACTAAGATTAAGTAGATAATATGGCAGACTTCTCAAAGATACCTAATAGATATGGAAAAAAACTGCAGTCATCTAAAATCCAAGCTCAGAGGCACCTAATAGAGGAATTGTGCTATGCTTCCAATATAAATAAATCCCAAGACCCTGGGACAGGGAAACTACCTGAGGAACTTCTTTTCCAGCAAAAAGACAATATAATATCCTTTCCATGGTTTATATACGAAAAAGAAAATTATGAAGATAGCTATATACTCATCTAAATAGGGAGTGTGTAAATCTGATTAAATCAGCCTTACTACAGTAAGATCCATTTGAAACCAAATGATTTTTTTAAAAGATACTAGATTCACAACAATCCAACTTCTTTGTCCAAAATATTAAGGTTGCAGGACTAAAAAAAGAAAAGTAAAGTTAAAAGGCTTTCTAGGAACTATTTCATGTAGTATCATACTTCTATCTTCTCAAAAAGGTCTGCTGTTAAAATTAAAGATGTATTTTTCAGCTTATTATTTATTATTTTGATATGAAGCTTGAACTTTATTATTTCATTTCAATCCACATCTCTATATTTCATCTGTCATGTGAAACAAATGTTAGAGTTTAGCAATTTAGCACTTTGAATTACATTACAAATTTGCCTGGAAGTAGGTTTTTATACTTTGATCTAAAACTATTACCCATGTCTTGTAAAATGTAATTAAATAAATGAAACCAGCCCTTGGGGACCTCTTGCTCCAAAATGAAGTTTTAGATCCAAAGAGCGCCTGTAACCTTTACTGTTACCATGTCTAAAGTGCTGCTTGTAATTTCAACACAGTAATCAGATCGCAATAGAAAGGCAGACACTTGTTGATGTGAATTCTTCTTACAGATGTCCCCAAGGACATAGTTACCACATCATGATTCACAGAAATCTTATTAGATCACAAACCGTGTTTTAAAAACAGATATTATGAGTTATGAGGCAGTGCATCTGGAACTCTATTGGTCAGTTATGAAGCATGTGCACTGTGATCTCTTTTTCTCCATTACCACCTTACTGAAAATCATTTTAGTGACACTCGTTACACTTCATACTTTGTGTTTTTCTTCTGAAGCATTTTATGACTAGGAACAGGTGAGTGAAAACAAGATCTTTATTGCTTCTGTCTTTGTTGCTTATTTCTTGCTTGATGTCAACCTTTTCTCTTTGAGTCATCACATTCCTATGAATATGGAGTTCATAAACACAAATTTATAACTGACTTCAAGGCCCCAGTCCAGAGTTCAGAGCATTCTGCAGCTCACAAAATCAAGCCCCAAGTGAGAGATAAGTTGGAAGAGAAGTAATATTATTAAAAAGTTTCCAAAGTTTAAAAGTTGAAACATTTCTTTAAAGTGCCATGGAATTAAATCTAAAGCAATGTTCAAGTTCCAGTCCAATAAAATAAATTAAAGTTTTCTTCTAATTAAATTACTAAAGTGCTTTTAAATAAATATTGTACAATTCTGGTCAACCTTACAAGCATTAACTCAGAATAGTCTATTAAAATGAAAAAGACAGGCCAGAATCCTCAGGCTTGGATGCCTAAAGTTAGAAACCTAAAAAAGTAGTTTGGTGCTGAATGCCCATTCATTTAAAAAAAAAAGGTGTAGGTCCTCATATCTTCTGAAGATTAGGCAACTTATTTAGGAGCTAAATATGTATTTAAGTGCCTAATTTAAGGCACCCAAGTTTGAACATTTCCACTACAGTGTTCAATGAAGGCAGAAGCATTGGTCCAGATGTCCAGCTTTAACTGTAAATTTCCTTGCTTTTGCGAATTAAAGTCAAACAGATCTGGGTAAAAATTTGGGGAGGAGGCAAAAATGCAGATTTGGCCACACTGAAACATTCCACAAATTCGTGTCATTTCACCAGATTGTTTCAGTTAATAACATTTTTTTTAAAAACTTCGAAAACACTGAAACAAAATGTTTTGATTTTTTCAGTTCAAAATGACTTTTCATTTAAACATTTCTTTAATATAAAAACAATCAAACATGTTTTTAAATGATTGAAAAAGAAATGAAATGTTTTGTTCAACCCAAACTGAATTTTAGTTAACTGTTAGAATCACCAAAAAAAAATAAAAATTATTTTTGGTTTGACATGAAACTGTTTTTTAAATATTATTTTCCAGAACTGCCAGCAATTGAAAAATCAGTTATACATCCAGTTCTAGTCAAACAGTATGCAACATTTCCCATCCCGTTAAGAAAAACAAAGTAATCCTTGACTGTAATACACGAGACAATAGAATACATTTTAAAGGCTCTTTGGTCATTTTATGCACCACCGTGTAAATGTGAAATTAAGAGATAGTTAAAGTGCTATGGTCTAGACTGACTATAATAAAGGCACTACAGACTGTTGGGTCAGGAAAACAATATAAGGCATATAAACTGTAACTTTTTTTAGGTGTCAGTTTGCCCAAGAATCTCCCCTTTTTCATCCCTTTTCCATCTCCCTCTTGATGAGTAGTCAAGCTGCTTGATATGTTATTACTCCTGAGGGAATTCTGCACCAAAAAATTAAAAATTCTGCATACATTTTAAAATTCTGCATGTATTTGTCAAAATAACACAATATAATCAATCAGGCCAGTTTCAATTATTTTGGTGATTTTTTTTTCAAAATACCTGTCAGCAAGTAAGTCTGTAACAATACAGACAACAACAAAAGATTCAGGAATTGTTTTTTGACAAATAGATTCCTTACTAGGCATATAAATACACAACTTTTAGTAATAATTCATTTAAAATAAAATACAGAAATGTATTTCCCAAAACCGCAGTGCTAAAGCTTGGTGGTGTCAGGGGTAATGGAGGAGCTGAAGGACAGGGAATTAATGGCTGGGAAGGAGCCTCGGAGTGAACCTGGAGAGTTGTTGGGTGTTGGTGGAAGAAGTATGGAACAGGTGGGTGGGGAAGTAGAGGAATTGTTAGGGAGTTGGGGAGCCTCCCCATGCAGACCCTGGCTGACCCATAGCCTATCCCATTTAGTCAGGTACATCTACCCATCCCCATGTGTCCCTGCACCCCCGCTCAGCCACTCTTCCTGCCCCGTACCCATGTGTCCCTGCACACTTCTCCTTCTCTGTCCCCATGTGTCCCTGCACCCCCACTCAGCCACCCCTTCTCCCACATCCTCATGTGGCCCTGCACCACCACCCATTCAGATCCTAACTCAATGCTGTCATCCCACTGGATCCTGTGTCCCCATCCCAGTCTTTTACCCCTCACTAGCCCTTCTGAACCCCAATCCATGTGACCCCCCCGAGCAGTCCCATGTGCACCACTCTGTCCATCCCCCCATATCCTGTGCCTCCTCACTTGGCCCTGCGGGCATCTCACTTTGAGGAATGTAGCCTCTGCCCCTCCTTCCCTCTCCACGGCTGGCTGCTCTGGCCCCTGAGCTGGCTGCCAACGCAGCAGCCCCTGGTGGGTGAAAGATGTTATTGAAGTGTCTCCCCGACAGAATGTATTTTCTGTGGGAGGAAAAATCTGCAGGGGACATGAATTCTGCACATACTCCTGGGGGAATTCTACACCACTGTGTATGTTGTCTCACGGTAGGCAGAAATGTCATAATTTCATATGCTAATATACCAAGGTGATAGGTGACTTACAAATACCTTATGTAGACAGTAGGTAGGCTGTGGCTTCCAGGATTCCTCTATATGAAAGCTCTCTGTCTAAGCAGACTATCCTGTGGTCGTAGCAGAAACTAGGTGTGATGGGCTCCCCCTGGGGTGGCACCTGGAACTGGGGTAACACTGAGGCCTCTGACTCACCAGCCTGGGCTCCCTCTCACACTGTGCTCCAGTGACAAGCTGCAGACCCACTCCCAGTCCTACACTTCCACCAGCATTCACACAGGTAGGAACACACCCAGCTGCAGTTACATGCAGGCTGACCAGCCACTGCATGAACCAACAATAGAGAGGCTACAGCCAAAATAACCACCAGCTTCCCAGCCTAGGACCCCAGAACTGTACCATCCTGCCCTGGTCAAAACCCCGACCAGTATGAATTTATTATCCAGTCTGCCTCCCCCTCAATGTGGAGAGGAAATGCAACAGCCTTTTCCCCTTGAGCTAAGATTTCCAACCACTTCATTTAAACTCACTGGTTTAGATAAAGCAAAAGCAAGTGTATTAACTACAAATGATGGATTTTAAGTGATTATAAGGGATAGCAAACTGATCAAAGCAGATTACCTAGCAAATAAACAAAAACGCAAACTAAGCTTAACATACTAGATAGATTGGATATGAATTAGTAGTCTCTCACCCTGTCTGATGATACAGGCAGGCTTGCCGATTCTTAAGGCACAAGCTGCATTTGCTTTGGAGCCTGGGTTTCCCAGGTTTCCATACACAGGCTAGAAATCCCTTTAGCCTGGGTCCAGCACTTCCTCCAGTTCAGTCTTTATTTCTCAGGTGTTTCTAGGAGTCCTCTTGTGTGGGGAGTGAAGAACAACAGATGATGTGACTCCCTGCCTTATATAGCTTTAGCATACGGCGGGAACCCTTTGTTTCAAACTTGGTTCCCAGACCAGTTTGTGGAAAAATACAGACATCCCAAAATAGAGTCCAGAATCATGTGGCCTGGTCACATGCCCTTGCAGAGTCATAGCAGCCATTACTTACAGGCTGGCCAAAACGTCCACAGGAAGGCTCACTAGTTGGGGGAGGCCTATTGTTTTCCCTAATGGTCAATTATCCTGAATGGGCCCTTCACAACCAGCTATTTAGACTGGAAGCATTTTGCTTAGTGGTGTCACCCAGGTGTGACAGCATGTTAAATACAGATACATACTCAATATTCATAACTTCAGATACAAAAATGATACATGCATACAAATAGGATAATCATATTCAGCAAATCATATTTTTCCAATGACACCTTACATGTGCAGTATTGTACAAAATGCATCATAATTATGCCATAATCATATCATAATAATATCACTATGACGAATATGGGGTGCAGTGTCACACTGGGATGTGAGGAATGTCAGTTCAGAGAACCATTGTCTCATGTGCCAGGAAGCTGAAACTGGAAAGTAGGATTACTTTGGCCTTGTCTTGTTTAATAATCTGTACTACTCTGGTAAACCTTAGACAGCAGGTTACCACTCCTGAATTAGTGAATCCACTGATCCTATTTTCCATTACTGATTAATCAGAGTTTAGTACTTGTCTACCGCTGCAAGCATAGCAAAAGTGTGGTTGTCTGACATTTGGATATTATCAACCATAATACTGCAGGATTCAATGACCAGTTCCCTGGACTTGACATGCTTCAGATGAACATCTTTGCCATCCTATTTAGAGTGCCTTTTACATGACTGGCCTTGAGCAAGAGAATTTGTTCTTCTGTCCACTGAAAATGAGTTATTTTGTTCACTGAAACAGGAACATTAGTTCCCTGATAGCCTGATTCCTTTTATACCTGTCCACCACCACAGTGGTGTACTTTGACATTAGCAAAATAGTTTTCTTCTCAAGGAGGCACTGTAATTATAAAAGCACCAGTTGTACTGCCTAAATCTCTAGGATACTGATATTGCTGTCTTTTTCATTTTCTGTAGACAGTGCATGGGCTGAGTAGTTTCACATATTGTTTCCCTAAGACTGATTTCAGATGAGATAGTAATTCTCTGTGGTGTTTGGAAGGGAACTTCTCACCAGAACCTCTCTAAGGTCAATGAGTGAGTCGAGGACTATCTGCCTCCTATGCCATAATGTCTCTTTGGCACTGATTTAGCAAAGCACATGAGTGGTCCTATTGCAGTCAATGTAACTACTCTAATGCCTAAAGCTAAATAGATGTTTAAGTGAGGATGAACTGACAACTAAAGAGAGTGGACCAACCCAGCAGATGTGACCTTTCAAAGGAAAAAGGTAATGACATAACTCAAATAATAATGTTATTCTTCCTAGTTGAGTAAATATACCATTCACCTTAAAGTACACCAAGACATGAAAAAATGCTGTGCCACTTACAAAAGGTTCACATCACAAAAGCAAGGTAGCTTTTATTATTTAATTTGATTTATTTTTGCAAATTTCAGCTTGGAAAGCAATGTCACATAGCATCAGACACCTTTTGGTGAATAGTGGGCATGTAACAGAGTCATAAGCGGTGACATGCTGAGAAAACACCAATTGCTCCTCATGAACATTTGTAAAGGTCAAATGGGAAAAATTTTAATCTGAGCCTGATTCTACCTTGTACTTCATAGTCTAACAGAGACTTGTATTTAGATCACCTTGAAACACCTCTCCTCCATTAGGAAACCTCTGCTGGAAGAAATATGTACACGAACCCCTGTCCAATGAAGTGGTGAAGAGTCAGCTTCAGGTGGAACTTGTACAATTTTAGGGTGAGTTTCTGATTCTTCAGAACTGCAGTGGCTTCTTTGGCTTGTTCCCTGAGCAATAATAAATTATTATGGGTAAACATGAACCCCTTGAGGTGGGTAAATCTGAACTCCTCTAGTTTTTGCCCATACAATCACTAGAAGCTTTGTTAAGACTCAATGTGTTGTTTAGAGAAAGGATTCAATATTGATAATGGTTGTGAAAATAACAAAACCAGTGGACTTTTTGGCTGTCTGAACTTCTAGGAATGTGTAGATAACCTCTGCAGATCTTATAGAAATCTATGACGTACTCTAAAAGATTGTTATTATGGATTTCAGAATCTCAATTCATATTTGTTTAAATAATGTATTAAATATGTTGAATATAACAGATTTGGGTAACAAAAGAGCATATTCTGTCTTTGCAAGCCAAGAGGCAGTACAAATCATAGTTCACTGGCAGGATGCAGCATTCATTTGGAATGTTGACTGTCCTATGCATCTGCTGAGTTTCTTGAGAGGTAATATGACTCTCAAGATTTCTTTCAATGAAGATAACTGAATAAAGTACTGAGAATTTCTGACTAAGATTTTTATAACTCCTAGTTCTAACAAAAAACAGGCTGTTACCAACTCCTTTATATGCTTTTGTTGGGGGCTGTTGGAAGCCTAAGACTGTATTTACCAAAAAGAGTTGGAAACTTCCCAAGTTATAAGGAATTCCCCAGATTTACTGCTTCCAATAGCCACCATCCTGGTGATAACTTTTCTCATCCTATGGCAAAATGCAATTGTAATTTCCTTAGCTTAGGTACCCTCCAGATGCCTGGCATAGTCATTCTGTTATTCCTGTAATAGTAATTGCTCTTGACGGAGGAAGGATTATCCTGTCTAAGTCTATCTCCTCCTCTGTTTCATTTACAGCACCTTTTCTTGCTGTATCAAGTCTCTCTCAAAATTCTTACAGTTTCTGTATGAGTTCCAAAAGAACTATCTATTCCCTCTGGAAGTTTCTGTTGTTGTTGATTTTTTTTATAGCAAGCAATTCCTTTCCATGAAAGCAGTTAAATAGTTTAAAAGGGTGCTGCAATTCTAAACTCTCAATGGACTTCAACCAACTCCTGATTACCTCAGGGGATTTTTGTTCCTGTTGTCTTCCTGCTTAAGAAGAAATAGTTTCCATACTCTTATTTAAAAGATGACCTGGACTTCCAGCAGATCACCTATGTAGTAGAAAACAGAACTAAGTCTGTCCTGTGCTGCATCATGAAGGAACCTCTTTGGTTATGATATTGTGGTAGAATCTTTGTCTGGCAAATGAGGAGAGCCTCTGAAGTACTGCCAGTCAATGGCCTTTGCAACATATAAGGTGTAGGCAACAAATCAGTGAGCTGAAATTAGTAACAATAGTCTGCACTGAGATGATGAACTGAAGGGTAGATTAGTGAATTTCTCCAGCTAATATAGCTTGGTCTAGCTTCAAATAGTAATGAAACCAAACATTCCCAGACTGACTTTAGCTGCAATGGTGTTCATTGCATAAAAAAGGCTTTAAAATCGAATCCAGACCTACAGTTATGAAGAATTATACAGGGAAATGCTGAGAGTTTAGAGAGGTACTAGAGAGTAATCAAAAACATTGAGGAATTACTGTAATTCAAACACTCAAAGTAACTTGTTTTAAGAAAAATAATAATGAACAAACATCAGTGAAGAAAAACTCTAAAAATATTAATTCTCATGAAATCTATGTAATACAAGTTAAATCTCTGAGCAGCTACTCCATGTTGTTCTATATCATTTTACTGAACTCTTGGGAGCCATGTCTTTCTGTGTGTCTGTCCGTGATGCACACGGCTTTGACAAGACCTTAATTATCTCTGGCTGAAATTGAATCTGTTAAGGACACTGTAAACCAAATAATCCAATTCCTTTTAATACCCCGGATTGAATCCCTGAGCCCTAATGAACATTTCTTCCCCTTTCCCTCTCTGTAGAGCTAACTAAAGTGTTGTCAAGAACCTAGCAATTATATATAATTTAAATATTTCTAGTTTATGCTCATTCACCAGTTGCAAGGGAGGACATGATTGCAGTAAATTTCCCAACAATTCTATGTAATTTTAATTAAAAAAACCACAGACAAAACAATGGCGCCAATATCTAACACAATGCATTGAACATGTCTAACAACATTAGAATTAGTTAAATAAGCTACATTTATAATAATGACCTGTAATGATGTTTACTGGAAACACTGAATATTAGATAATGTGTATAAATACACTGACTATGTATTTCACACGTAACTTTTTATATTCAAGTTTTAAAATTGTACTTAATTTGCATTCATATAGCAATTTTAGCATAAGAGCTAAGAGTCCTAAGCATAATACAGTGCTGTGCAACTACTGGAGTCAAGGAGACTCCATACCTAACAAGATATTTTGTTGCCCCAAACAGGATGGTTAACAAGAGGCCAAGTGTTTATAAGGTCTTTCCCATTAGGAAGTTTTATACAATTTAGTAGTCATGTGATTTTTTTAGGTGTTTTAACATTACGCAAATATTGAGTATAAACCCAAAAAGGAAACACAAGAATCTTTATTAACATTCTTCTATACATAATACTGCCAGAAATAGAAAAATCACAATATATTCTTATTGTTATTTTACCTTAGAAAGGAAACATGATAGGAGAGAGACTGAAGACTACCACCTCCTTTCCCCTTTTGATTTCCAATTTTTGATATGTGAGATACCTATCTAACCTTATGGGAAGATCCCTAAATCAAAGCTCCTGAGAAAGGTGAAAGACACCCAAGGTATTTGATAATGCTTGCCAACTGTTGGTATCAAAGTAAAAGTACATTTATTGAGTGAGTGCAATTATCATACAAAAGTTACCCATGAATACTTAATATTTATCATTGAAAACATGTGCAACCGCAGTAAACTGCTTTTCTTTATGAAGAACAAAAAACGTTGGGAGTTTATAGTTACCCTACATTTCAATTCACTAAATAGAGCCATTTTTAAAAAGGATGTGAGCGCACACACAAAATTACTGCTACTTTTTTGCAGTTATAAACCTAGACACATTTGCTAAGCAAAAAGTATGCTATTACCCCAAGACTTAGCTGGGAACAAAATTTGGCCATAAAATTCTAAATTCTTAAAAACAGGATTTAATAGTGGAAAAGCTGTCAGAAATCTAATCTTTTTGTTGCTGGTTCTTCACTTCAATAGCCATGAGGCAGCTTTCCATAGATACTCTAGTCAACAGAATGACAAGACACACCTGTTATATTAGGCAGGCAGCACAAAAGGACAGGTATAGTCTGTTTAAAATTCAGCAGCAGTCAAGCAATTAAACACAGCTGTTCTAGAGGGTTCTGCTTGTATACAATATCTTCACCTTAAATCACTCATGGTGCAGTGCAGTTTGGGGAATCCTATAGAATCTTGTGGGATTTCAGGGTGTCTGACAGAAATGCATTTTGCAAGGTGCTTAGAAATCCATATTGCTGGATGTTCGACAGAAATTCATTTTGTGGCACAAACTACATTAGTTTGAATTCACCACGGTTTTGTTTCTGGCTCAAAGTCAGTGCTTAATAGTATAATATAATACATACACAACTGCAAATATAATGACATGATGAAATTCTTAAATTAATAAAGCAATATGTAATAACAGACCAAAGGGGGAAAATCTTATTTTAAATAATTAACTTGGCAATCAAGCAATTCCAATCAATATAAAAAGATTTGATCTGCAAATGAAATGTTCTTAGCCACTAAAAGACTTCACCTTTCAACAACTATATTTTCCAGAGTTTTGGTTCTATAAGAACCTGAAGACATTTTCTAGGTACACACAGCGTGGAGGTAAAAGCAGAGTCTCTTTTGCATTTTAGATAGTGAATTGGTGGCTTGTTGACATTTCAACTACTAGCTGCCTTTGTGGGTCAGAGGACAATGCTGCACAGTATATGCAGCTTGCACAGCGAAATAAGACATTAACCATGCCACAGCAAATGAAGACAGATGAGCAAAAAGTGGATTACTTTACCATAAATGTTTTTGCTCTTACGAGTCTATTGAGCTTACTGTACTAATTCAAAAAGTTAGCTGCCAAATTCCCAGAACACCAGTGTTTACTATTTTTTGTCTTAAGTATTTTTGATTATCAAGTTTTATTACACTTTTTTTTTAATCTGTACTACTACTACGACCATCATCAAGACTGGCAACTATACTCCTGAAACACAGATTTCACTCTAATGGTGTTTATAGATAAACTATAGTTGACCTTCTACAGCTGATGTAACTGGAGCCACAAGTACTCCTGTTCTTAGTACTACCGCAGAATTTCAAAAGGAACATTTGCAGCTTTCTCCTCCCCACCCACATTTCCACTTTCACTAGAAGACCTAATTATAGATGGTCAATCTGGCAATCTAGTGTAACCAAAACAAAATGCCATCCAAGCTCCCAGGACCACAAAACCTGGGAAACCTGCAAAGGCAGCAGGGTAAGCTCTTGGAGAAAAGAGCAGTATATCACTTCACTCTAGTAACTTTCGTCAAATGTTAGGGGCAATGTTGCCTACTTCCACAAGGAGGCACATCTATCCTTCTTCAGAGGGAGGGAGGGTTACCTAAACACATATCTTAATTTCTCTTTATCAATAGCTATTTTGTAAGGTCTTCCACACTTCTTTAGTTGTCTAAATTGCTTGCTTTATTTTTCTCTTTGAATAATATTTTCTAAAGGATATTGGTATTTTAGCTACTTTTGAATTATAATTAATTTTATCCCTTTCATTTATTATAGAACTCCCTTCTTGACAGCACCTTTCTCACTATGCATAAAAACTCTTCCTAATCCCCCTAACACATCTAGTTATCATTAACTATTTTTTTCCTTTTCTTTATCTTTTTCTTGCAAGTCTTAATAAACAGTGCATTTGTTTGGATGCCTCTCCCCTTTTCCATTTACAGTACTGACTGTGGATTTTGGAGTTTTATCTTTTAAAAACTTCAGCTCTGCAAGTACTCTAGTGAAGACACAATGGCCCCTTCATATTCCTTACATTCTTATTTTCCAGAAGAACAGTACTGTGCTGCACCATGATTATGTTGTCTTTTTTGGATTCCCCAGCCTGTTTCCACAAAGGTAGATTTTAATTTTTCTTTCCATTGGTCCTGAGACCTCAAGAAAGTGGTTCTCTCAAGGATGATGTAATGGGCACTGTAGATGTCATCTTTTGGATGAGACTTAAAAAATTAACCTCTAAAAATTTGTGGTCATTAAATATCACAGGACTCTTTTCTCAGTGGAGTAGTCAATGGTAAATTCCAATTTGGCATGCGTGTGTGTGTGTGTGTGTGTGTGTGTGCACGCGCGCCTAACTCTCCTTTGAAGATCTCCTCCCCATTAGAGTTTCTGAAAAGTGCTGAATTGACAGCACTGCAGACTGAAGCCCTCTACCCACAAAACAGGTATAATCAGTGAGCAGATATTCAAGGTTGCACAGATAACATACTTAAAACCTGACCTGAAGGGATCACCTCTAGAAATGAGAGAATAATTTAGACTCCATGCCCATTCAATCCTTGAACTATGCTGACTGCCTTGCAATTTCTTTCAAATATAACAGTCTTCACCACCTGTCCTAAACTGTTGTGTAGCATTGCCGTAAACTGTTAAACATCTGCTGCATTTCTACTAAGAGGTGGCGGCACTCTACCATTAGGTGAAGTGTTTCCTGTTTAGTGCTTTGGGATCCTTCAGGATAGCAGGGACTATATAGTAGCATTTCACAGTGTATGGCTCACTCCAAACATTCCCACCCCTAAGCCAGACATTCTCCAGGACTTGGTCTCATACCAGAAACTAATACTACAGTCCTGCACTAATACTACTCTTTTGATTAAATGTTAGGTAACAGATTTCAAAGTTAAAATTAAAATATTCCAGATTTTTTATTGTAATACAATCTATTGAACTGCATAGGAAAATACAACTAAAAAATTATAGATAAGATTATTCTAGATAGGTTCTGTGATTTAAAACTAAAAGGAGAAAACTGGCACAGCCAGTATGTATATTGTTGAATATAATTTGTGTGCATTGTTATATATTTTCACTTATCTATATGATGAAATATATTATCATAAGACATGGCTAGGTTGTATAGAGCTATATACATATTATGTATATACACACACACATATATATATGTAACATAACATTTTCATGGAAGCAGTAAACAGTGTTGGAGAACTAAACAGTACATTTATCCTCAATTTGTGGAAGCATACAAAAGATCCTGTCATTTTTTTAAAAATGGGCAGTCATTAGCTATTTCAATAGTAGTGAATTCCAGTTCTTGTCCCTTCCCCCTGGAGTTTGGACTGCCTCTGTCTATAGTTTTAAATATACTGTTTGAAAAAACAAAGGCAGACTGTTTTACAACCATTAGACATATTTTAAAACTGTGGTTTACAAATCAGTCTGTAATGAAAGGAAAAAACCCTTAAGGTTCAAATCTCCAAATAAAATGTATGTCAGTTTAGCTGTGGGGTTTAACTGCACCAAGCTTTGGAGGATCAGTTTCTTTAAATCAATTATAATCGATACAAGCCAGATGGCTGGGCTGTCACACTGGATAGAGCTGTCTGTATGATAAGGTCACTGCATCTGTCAGTGGGAGACTGCTGCAAAGGCGTCACATCTAAAAACTCCCTAACCTCACAGCCCATCTATTTGAGAAGAGTCCATCAGGGATTAAGATGTGCAGTGAAGGAATTAGATGGGGTTACCATATTTGACAGTGTTTGTCAAATTATTTTACCTTTGTGGGGAAAGAAAGAAAACAAAACCCAAAGCTGTTGTCCCTACAGTTAATAGAAGTTTCTAAGAGTTTTCCCCAAAGTGTGAACATTTTCATTCTTTATATTTTTAAACAATGCTCTAAACTATATTACCACAAACTGCATAATTTTAACATACACCGTGCTGTGTATCAGCTATCAGGAAAGATATTACCATAATTAAATGTCATTTCTGTGAGGGGACAGATATTACAGGTTCAGGCTAGATCATATCTGGTATTATATTACAATTTGCAAAATAATCTCTCTCCTGCTGCTTCAGAAACTCACTATAGAATAGCAATGACTACTAAGTTACATTCCTTTCATCATAAAGCAGATATGATATCTATAGTTATACAATCAACGTTCTTATGAATGGTGATATAGATCATATATCATTATGAAATTTAAAAAAAGTGCAAAGCAGGCTAAGCACACTTTTAAAGTTTTTAAACTTACTAGAATTTTAACTTACAAGAACAAACAAAAACACCCCATGCCCACATTCAATGGTAGAGGGATCTGGGTTGGACAGGAGGGAATGTGAGTGTGTGTGGGAATGCGAGAACACTTACTTGGCAAAACAAAGGCTGGCCCCTTCCTTCTTCAGGTCCTCCACCTTCCCATTGGCTGGGGTTGGGAGGACTGAGCTGGCTGACTGGCTCTTGCATGCCCCCAGCCCTGCCTATTTAAATTCTCTGGAGCATTTTAAAAGCCTCTTGCCTCTGTTATCTGCAGCACCATGCCTCCCCTTACTAGTATAGGAGCTCTGTTTTTAGGATACTGTGAGTATGCTCATTTGGCTGGTTTAGGATCAGGAAGGAATTTTTCCTGTTGGGGCAAATTGGCTGAGGTCCAGACGGTCCTTTTGTCTTCCTCACAGTGTTACAGAAGCACAGTCAGGTTCAAAGCAACAGGACTTTAAAATTTAATATTAGGAAAGGTAAGGCTGTTTAGCTCATTGCAACTTGTGTCTAGTGAGGATAAAGGCTAAAAAGTCCACCTCCCAGAGGTAAATGACACCCAGGATTTTGCTGGTGGATCTTGTGCCTATAGGAGATGGAGACCTTTTGGTAACCGCTATGTGGGGACGAAGAGGATGATTCATAAGTGAGCTGAGTCCTAAGGGTAGCCCAAGGACGGTCTATTGCAAGTTATTGGTTATATGGTGAGAGCCCTGTAACCACACACTGGAACCAGTTAAATGCCTGGTATGTGAGAGTAGGGGATGAGCACATAACACAGTGGTGGGCAACCTGCGGCCTGTAGACTGCACGCAGACCATCAGGGTAATCCGCTGTCGGGCCGCCAGACCATTTGTTTACATTTGCCTGGCCGTCCTCAGCTCTCAGTGGCGTGGTTTGCCGTTTGCAGGCAATGGGAGCTGTGGGAAGCGGCAGCCAGGCCCTGACGGGCCATGTGCAGCCCACAGACTGCAGGTTACCCACCACTGACATAACACCTTTCCTTAGTGTTAAATATAGCTGTGGCCTGTTGCTTAACCCCATTCCAGATGTTTGTCGTTCATTCGCCTGCATGTCCTTATCAATGTCTTCAAGATTTTGTGACCATCCAGATTACTTCCATCCTGCTTAAATGTCAACATTGTCTGTAGATATCTGCTTCAGCAGATCAATTAAAATCTAAACTCCATTTTTTCCTGAAAACCTTCCTTACAATGTTATTTTATTTCCCTAAAACAGGGGTAGGCAACCTGCGGCACGCGAACTGATTTTCAGTGGCACTCACACTGCCCGGGTCCTGGCCACCGGTCCGGGGGGGCTCTGTATTTTAATTTAATTTTAAATGAAGCTTCCTAAACATTTTAAAAACCTTATTTACTTTACATACAACAATAGTTTAGTTATATATTACAGACTTATAGAAAGAGACCTTCTAAAAACGTTAAAATGTATTACTGGCACGCGAAACCTTAAATTAGAGTGAATAAATGAAGACTCGGCACACCACTTCTGAAAGGTTGCCGACCCCTGCCCTAAAAGCATAACAAAGTAAAAATAAATGAACTAATATCACTCAACTGAAAACAAGTAGTACAGTATGTCTATTTCCCCCCAAGCTATACTTATAATACGTAGCCCTGAAATGTTTAATAGCCTTAGTAATAATAAATATTTTATTCTAGAAACACCAAAAATAGTCAAACACCATTTGAATGGAACACTTTTCATATAATTTATATATGGCAAATTACCCACTGAAACTAACTTTTCCATTAGTGTTAAGTGTTTTACGTGAAACAATGAAACAGAAAAATAAGAACTATTTGCTCTGACATTTTAAAATGTTCCCAACATACACTAAGGAAATTAGAGCGACACTTCTCTTTAGGTGTTTGTGTACAAGAGCACAAATTAAAAAATAAAATATAGCATATGTCTCTGATGTGCTAATGTGTATAAAACTTTCTGAGTATTAGCTAAAGTTTATTGAATCGTATTTTTAAAATTACAAAGCCTGGGTATATAGCACTGAATCAATTTCATATAATTTCAGTACAAAATTTCTCCCATCTCCAGATATTGCATTTTAGCTTAGATTTATAAATTCTGTTAATAGTAAAAATAGCCATATTGACTACTACTATTCCTGGGGGAATTCTGTGCCAAAAAAATAAAAATTCTGTGCCAAAAAATTAAAAAAATGTTGCACACAATATTTTAAAATTCTCTAAAATTCTGCATATTTTGTCAAAATAACAACATAATTATGCCAGTTTCAATTATTTTGGTAATTTATTTCAAAATACCTGTCAGCAAGTATGTCTGTAACAATATAGACAACAAAAAAGATTCAGGAAATGTTTTTTGACAAATAGATTCCTTACTAGAGATATTATTACAGAATTACAAGTAATAATTCACTTAAAATATAATACAGAAATGTATTTCCTGCACCCCTGAGAAGCAGTGCAAAGGCTTGAGGGAATTAGGGGTAACAGAGGAGCTGAGGGAGAGGGAAGTAATTGCTGGGAAGGAGCTTGGGTGTGAACCTGAAGGGTTGTTGGGTGTGGGTGGTAGAAGTATGGAATAGGTTTTTTTGGGGGGTGGAAGCAATTGTTAGGGAGCCTTCCCCATGCAGACCCTGTCTGACCCCTAGCTTCTCTCATTCAGTCAAACACATCTGCGCCCTTTCCCATGTGTCCTGGCACCCCCTGTCCCCATGTGTCCCTGTACCCCGTCCCCCATTTTCATGTGTCCCTGCACCCCCACTCAGCCACCCCCTTATCCCCATGTGCCCTTGTGCCCCCACTCCCATCCAGCCTCCGCCCCAGTCTGTTCCCCTCCACTAGCCCTTCTGAACCCCAGTCTGTGACACACATCCCCAGCAGCCCCATGCTGTGCATCCCCCCATATCCCTTGCCTCCTGGCCTGGCCCCACAGGCAGGGCACTGTGAGGAAGGCAGCCTCTGCTCTCTCCATTTCCACAGCTGAGGCTGGCCCGGGAGTGGCTGATCTCTGTTCTGGCACCACAGCGGCCCCTGGTGGGCAAAAGGAGTAACTCCAGCACCTTTTGGCAGAATGTACACCTCTACCCCCCCATAACGCTGTCCTTGGGAGCCAAAAAATCTTACCGCGTTATAGGTGAAACCGCGTTATATCGAACTTCCTTTGATCCGCCGGAGTGCGCAGCCCCACCCCCCTGGAGCACTGCTTTACCGCGTTATATTCGAATTCGCGTTTTATCGGGTCGCGTTATATCGGGGTAGAGGTGTATTTTCTATGGAAAAAAAATTCTGCACAACACGTGAATTCTGTGCATGTGCAATGGTTCGGAATTTCCCCAGGAGCACTAGGACATACAACACAGTAAATTCAGTAAATATTAAATCCACTGTAAAGTAAAATAAATATCCAAACCAGTTTAGGAATATAGCAAATAAATACAGGGCTTTTATCAGGCTATGTCTTATCATTATTAATCTCAGAGAGTATGAGATCAGAAATATTGCTTAAATCATGATATATGATCAGCTGGTCTCCTCCATTTTAATAAAAAATGGTTTTTGTGCATGTCTATTCTTTCCTGTGATTTATTATATCATTGCAAATATGGGATAGTCCCTCTTCTCTCATAAGGGGAAACAGGCATATTTGACTAAATACATCTCTAGAGGGCTTACTAAAACAAAGTTAACAAGAATCTTCTCTTCCTGGATGAGTAAATCTCCTTTTATTTAGTAGAGCATACTGTCACCGTGCCTCAGAGGGTCACAGCTGAGAATACCAAATTCAGGACAGACTGCTGAGAAATGGGGCAGACTCACCCCAAAATGGTGGTTATTCTATCATTAGATTATACTAAGCCAATAACAAAAGTGAACTTCTGTCTCACCACACTGGTTAACATGAAGCCAAAAATGCAGTCTCCTTAGGCATTCCAGACCCTGGTCCACCACCCAGACACTAGACTCTATGATGAGTGGTTACTGAAAAACAATTTAATCAAATATAGGGCCTTCTAATCCCAAGGGATCAGCCACTTAGCCAGGTCAATATGTAACTCAAATCTTATGCAAGAATCACACTGATGCCAATCCTTTAGTAATTAAAAACTAAAGGTTTAATAATAAAAGAAAAGAAGAGAATTATAAATGGTTAATAAATCATATACATACAGGTGATTTTTCAGTGTTCATAGATCAGAAACATAGCAGTGATGGAATAAACTGTGAGCTTGCAAAAGTCTCTCTGGATTTACCCAAACATACTGGGGTTCATCAGTCCTTGTCCAAAGCTTCCTTGTTAGAAATCCATCCCAGAGAAATGAAGTAGAAATTAAGACAAAATGGAGATATCTCAGGGGTCCTTTTATATTCTCTGCCATGTGCATGGAATTTTACTGTCACAAACAAAGCCAACAGCCTCTGTTTGTGGAAAGTTACTGGCCCAAGATGGAGTCCACGGACACATGAGCATATCACATGTCCTTACACACTATGATGACTACCAGGGGGTAGGCATTGGCCTCTCAGAGTCTGATGCATCTGCAGGAAGACCTACTGGGTGGGATGAGTTTCTTCTATGGCCCATTGTGAGAAATAAGTGTCTTTGATGGGCCATCAATATATATCTGTCTGGCCGCAATGTAAATTCTATCTGGGGGGTGTTACCCAGGAATATAACACATGTATACGATACCAGTACATAGTCAATATTCACAACTTCAGATACAAAGATGATACATGCATATAAACAGGATAAGCATCCTTAGCAAATCATACCTTTTCCATTGACACCTTACATGACATATTGTGTACAAGATTTGTTGCAATTGTATAACAGTAATATATCAATGATATAAATGGTCATAATTATTTCTACAGCATCACTCATACCCCCCCCCCCATATTGCCCTGCTAAAAATGTTAATGGATAGTCATGCCTTTCATGCATTGTCCAGAAGAATTATAGACATCATGTTGAACTGCCAACATTTAAGTTTCAAAAAATGAAAAAGATGGCTATGTTTATGTTTCTAGCAATCTAAGCTAATTTTTCTGGTTCAATGGATTTAAAGTGACAGTCGGATTATTTTGTGAAACAAGGGAAGAACGTCAGGAGAGCCAGAAAATGTTTAAATTCTCACAAATTCTGCATAATATAGTAAAAGACACCAATGATTTAATCTAGCATTGCAAATCCTATGTTATTTTACTCATAGTGCACTGTCAAAGGTAAACAGGGATAGTCAGCATCAGTATTTCTGAACGAATATGTGAAAAGTTTTCTTTTTGCACTGAACTGCCACAGAATTCCAGGTCTCTGACACTTTATAGTAGAATACATAATGTTTTTTACATAATCTCTCTTCCCCAGACAGTACAAGGATATTTAAAGAAAATCCTAAATATTAACACTATTTTAGAACTGCTAAGCATTTACTCTGTGAGTATATACACACACACAGCGACAAAGAGTCCTGTGGCACCTTATAGACTAACAGACGTATTGGAGCATAAGCTTCCAATACGTCTGTTAGTCTATAAGGTGCCACAGTACTCTTTGTCGCTTTTTACAGATCCAGACTAACACGGCTACCCCTCTGATACCACACACACACACACACACTTTATAAGTTAGACAAAGAAGGCATACAATTGCTCATTGTGAGCACTGACAAATTTATTTATTTATTCAAATAATTAAAACACATCTACAGGCACATATCCAGTGCTCTGGTTCTCTATCCCATAAATTAAAAATCACAACATAAATAAAAGAATGTCCATTCAGCCAACACCTTCCTCAACATCCTAAGACAAAGAGCACCTGGAAAGTTAACAAATCTGAGGTATGGCAGACCAGGTGGGAGAGGAGTGGGAATTTTCAAAATGGAGGACACTAGACAGAGAATGCCCTGCTAGCAATTCCATCTCTATTGTATTGAGGGAACTCCTGCTCAAGTTTCTCTGCTGATCACAAGTATGGCAGTATATCACAGGGAACAAGATGCTCTTTCAGGTCATTAGGTATCAAGTAGCCCCAGCATTAGTATTTTACTTTTCAGTATTATTAATTCTAAACCTTAAGAAAGCTGTTTAAAAAGTCAGTGCTTCTTGGGGTAAATAACCCTTAAAAATTACGACAGAGGTGGATGCTATACTAGCATCCATATACCTACATATATTAATCAAATTGTCAAATAAAACATTCCAATCAAGTCTAAGTATTCCTTGGATTTTCCCAATGCTATTTGTAAATATATTACCGTAGTTTATTAGTCAAGCACTGATTAATAAAATTACTCATGTGTATGTTTACAGGATCAGGCCACAAATTTGTCCTCACTAACAATTAGCTAACATCTATAACATAATCATCTTGTATCCGTTTTACAAAGCATCCTCATACACTGTATGTTTAACTACATTTTTAAAGTTTCCTCTGGGGAAGGTTTGTAGTCTTTGAAAACAGCAAAAATGCATTTGATGTTTCATTTTCACTTCCAGATTAAGCTTTTGATACATGCTGCAACGGCTTTTGAATTTAGCTGATTTTGCTCAAGTTTCAATTTAATACTGTCTCCATCATTTTGAAAGCAACTTTAAATAGCTCTTTCATAATTTGATAAGTATACATATGAAAGTGATTGATTTAGAGGCAACAGAATTTTGAATAATATGCTCTATATTTCAGTTAAGTAACAATGAACTAACATAAGTGAAGAACATGTTTACTCACTGATTCATTTGGTTAATTCTGGGCAAGTAACAGTCTCCTTGTTCCTCAGTCTCAATCAGTAAAATGGGATAATAGTAATATAGTTACTTACTTACCTCAAAAGGCTGTTTTAAGCATTAGTTTATGTTTGAATAATGTGTTGAAAATATAAAGTGCTACAAAAATTCTATGTATTAAAAAGGCATTTATGAAAAGGTAGTAACATAAATTTAAAAATTAGTAAATATAATATCCTTGTGCGGGGAAAATACCAAGGAAACCCACCACATCATCATTTAACTTCAAAAAGGGGAACTACACAAAAATGAGGAGGCTAGTTAAACAGAAATTAAAAGGAACAGTCACAAGAGTGAAATGCATGCAAACTGCATGGAAACATTTTTAAAACACCATAATAGAGGTTCAAACTACATGTATACCCCAAATAAAAAAACAGAGGACCAAAAAACATCACCATGGCTAAATAGAGAAAAGGAGATGATTAGAGACAAAAAGACATCCTTTAATAATTGGAAGTAAAATTCTACTGAGGAAAACAAAAGGACATAAACTGTGGCAAGTAAAGTGTAAAAGTATAATTAGGCAGGCAAAAAAAGACTTTAAAGAGCAGCTAGCTAAAGACACAAACACTAACCACCAACATTTTTTTAAGTACATCAGAAGCAGGAAGCCTGCCAAACAATCAGTGGGGCCACTGGATGATCGAGATGCTAAAGGAGCACTCAAGACAGACAAGGCTGTAGTGAGGAAGCTAAATTAATTCTTTGCATTGGTCTTCACTGCAGAGGATGTGAGGGAGATTTCCACACCTGAGCCATTCTTTTTAGGTGACAAATCAGAGGAACTGTCCCACATTGAGGTGTCAGTAGAAGAGGTTTTGGAACAAACTGGTAAATTAAACAGTAATAAGTCACCAGGACCAGATGGTATTCGCCCACGAGTTCTGAAGGAACTCAAATATGAAATTGTGGAACTACTATGGTATGTAACCTATCACTTAAATCAGCCTCTGTACCAGATGACTAGAGGATAGCTAATGTAACATCAATATTTTTAAAAGGTTCCAGAAGCGATCCTGTTAATTACAAACCAAACCTACAAGCCTAACTTCGGTACTATAGTTTGAAACTATAGTAAAGAACAGAATTATCAGACACATAGATGAACATGATATTTTGGGGGAAGAGTCAACACAGCTTTTGTAAAGGGAAATCATGCCTTACCAATCTATTGCAGTTCTTTGAGGAGGTCAACAAACATGTGGACAAGGGTGATCTAGTGGATATAGTGTACTTGGACTTTCAGAACGCCTTTGACAAAGTCCCTCAACAAAGGCTCTTAAGCAAAGTAAGGAGTCATCGGATAAGAGGGAAGGTCTTCTCAAAGACCAGTAACTGGTTAAAGGACAGGAACAAGAAGGAATAAGCAGCCAGTTTTCACTGTGGAGAGAAGTAAATAGTAGGATCCCCCAAGGATCTATATTGGGATCACTGCTATTCAAATATTCATAAATGATCTGGAAAAAGGAGTAAACAGTGAGGTGGCAAAATTACTCAAGATATTTAAGTCCAAAGCAGACTGCAAAGAGTTACAGAGAGATCTCACAAAACTGGGTAACAAAATGGCAAATTAAATTCAATCCTACCTATACATAGAAAATGATGGGGTCTAAATAAGCTGTTCCCATTGAAGCAAGATCTTGGAGTCATCGTGGATAGTTCTGTGAAAACATCTGCTCAACGGTCAGCAGCAGTCAAAAAAGCTAACAGACTGTTAGGACCAATTAGAAAAGAGCTAGATAGTAAGACAGTCAATATCATAATGCCACTATATAATCCATGGTACATCCACAGCTTGAATACTGCATGCAATTCTGGTCACCTCATCTCAAAAAAAGATATGAGAATTGGAAAAAGTATGGAGAAGGGCAACAAAAATTATTAGGGGTATGGAACAGCTTCCATATGAGGAGAGATTAAAAAGACAGACTGTTCAGCTTGGAAAACAGATGACTGAGGGAAGATAGGATAGAGGTCTATAAAATCATTAATGATGCGGAGAAAGTGAATAGAGAACACATGAATCTGGGGTCACTCAATGAAATTAATAGGCAGAAGGCTTAAAACAAATATAAGGAAATACTTCTCCACATAACACACAGTCAACTGTGAAATTCGTTGCCAGGGATGGTGTGAAGGCCAAAAGTATAACTCGGTTCAAAAAATAATTAGAGGATAGGTACATCAATGGCTATTAGCCAAGATGGTCAGGGACACAAGCCCATGCTCTGGGTGTCCCTAAACTTCTGGCTGCTAGAAGCTGGGACTGGATGACAGGGGATGGATCACTTGATAAATTGTCCTGTTCACTCCCTCAGAAGCACCTGGCACTGACCACTATCAGAAGACAGATACTGGGCTAGATGGACCATTGGTCTGACCCAGTATGGCCATTCTTACGTACTCCAGACTAAGACAAGTTCTGAAGAAATGTTTAAACTGTTTCACATGCTCAATTGCTATTATCCATAACAGGACTTCTAGAGTTGAATACGGCCCCATAGGGAAATTGATATTTGTTTCTTTATCCTTTCCTTCTACATCATGGTCCCCAAACTGTGGGGCGTGCCCCCGTAGGGGGACACAGAGGAACATTTGGGGGCGTGCGCAGCAGGGCACAGGCCAGTCCCCACAGGGGGCGGGAACACCACCCAGACCCACTCTGCCCCCAGCCCAGCTCTGGCCCCAGCCGCAACTCTTCTCCACCCCCAGCCATAGCTTCACTTTGCCCCCTGCACTACCCCCAGCCCAGCTCCAGCCCCACTCTGCCCCCTGCTCTGCTCCAAGCCCAGCTCTGCCTTCATTCTCACTCTGCCACCAGCCCAGCACTAGCCCCAGCTTCTCCCCCACCCCCAGTTCTGCCCCTAGCTCTGCCGTCAGCTGAAGCTTCTCTACTGAGCCAACTGTGCAGTAATGGGGGGGGGGGGGGG